>VMOF01000103.1:0-13470 GCA_011764245.1 Trialeurodes vaporariorum
CCCCAAGAGAGAGTTTGGGGAGAACAACGGACACTGCAAGGGTTGAGTAGCCAGCATAGCCACACTGTTGCTAAATAGTGCATTACTACCTGAATTCTCACCCGCCTTCTTATCTTGAACGGGAAAAATTAATCGTGGGCAAGTTTTGTTTTGATTTAAACGAACAAAAGTTGAAAATTCGCCAAAGTTTTTGGTTCAGGTGCGCCTACACTTCTGAAACGAGCTCTACTGAGCACCGACCGGGAGAAAACTTATACAGCGGCGAAAAAGATAGAGGGGGAGACTGCGAACCGATTCTCAGCTCATGAGTACATCGTATAATGTATACCAGCGCAAAAGGGTATAAGATAAAAAGATTCAGGAGATGGCTATGATTATTTTCCACCCTTTGGTCCTTCACTCCTAATTATCGGTCTTATTCCTCGGCACAAGGCGCAGGCGGGCTCTTCACGTCGCGGGCCCTTATTACCGACAGCTCATAAAAATTTACTGGGGCAACATCTCAAGTTGCGCGAACGCCGAGTGACGAATAAAATCAACCTCGAAACACGAGGTTGTCGGATGGTACCAGAGATTACTAAGCTAAAGAGATATGGCAAAACCTATCTCCGCCATGTTAGAAAACCGTTAATCGACAATCGTAAAAAACGCCTTCAAATAGGCCGTGATACAATACGGCGTACCACCTGGTGGACCATTTTCGTAAACATTGCTATTACTGCTGTTAGTGGAAATAATTCTAGGCACAAATTTTCCTGAATTTTTTGCTTTCCAAACACGTTGATAAGATGAATGTCAAGGGAAAAATTTAACCACCAAAAACACTAAAACTTTAGTCAAAAGTCATTACTGCCAGCCGAACGCACTTCGGTTACTTCAGATTGTTTACAAAAATGGTCCACCAGATCGTATGCCAGTTTGCCTACTTCGTAGAAGTCGATTAACAGTTTTGAGCAGTTCTGCCATATCTCTTTAGCTTAGTTATCTCTGGATGGTACAAGGGCAAGCAAAAGAAAATCTTCTGATCGAAATTACTATCGATAAAAATTTCTGTTGTTTTTAAAAGAATTTTTAATTTTTCATGACGTACTGTAAAGTGACATTCTGCTTCGTTCTTAAGGTGATTCCATGGCACGGGACCAAGGCAATCGATTAATGGTCATTTCCCGGACTCTGTGAAGTTTTTTTTTTTTTTTTTTTTTTTTTTTGTAAAACCAGGATTGTCAGCACCTGGGGGTAGATCTAACAAAGAATTCTGATAAGTTTGGATGCTCGAATCCGGAAAATAAGGACGTAACTATGCGCATTCAGAATCCTTTGTGCGATACGATAAATCGAACAGCGATTGTGTGAATTTGCATAGTTACGTCCTTATTTTCCGAATTCGAGCATCCAAACTTAACAGATATCTTTGTTAGATCTGCCTCCAGGTGCTGACAATCCTAGTTTTATGCAAAAAAAAAAAAACCTCCACTGAGTCCGGGAAATGACCATTAATCGATCGACTAATCGATCGCCTTGGTCACGTGCCATGGAATCACCTGAGACACTTAAAAGTCACAAGATTGTTTAAGGGTTTCTGATATTTTAACCAGTAAAAGTTTTCACCAGGGTGCTTTCTTTCGCAGGCCATATGGTGCAAAGTACCGAACGAAGATATTTCATTCAGATGATTAATTTGTTTGGTGCGACACAAAGTGGCGATTAACTATTCCTGTATAAGATTACCAACTCCATTTTTCATAAAGAGAGACAGCCAAGTGGAAACATGAGGACAAATAGGGGTAACACGGTACACTTCGGAGGGACATCATGAAATAAATGTTGTTTTATCCCAGGCAACGAAGACATATCAATGTTTGCTCGCTTGAATTAAGTGGGTAGATAAATATTCCTACGCCACGGTGCTGGTTTTGCATACACAGTTGATTGAAGGCGCTCAAGGAAAAATTATTTTTTAAAAATAAACACTTTAGAACAAATACACACAAATGTTGTACATAAAAAACTGATATTTTGTAGAAACGAATGTACTCGGGCGTGGCGCTAAAAGGGTTAAAGGTAAAAAAAAAAAAAAAAAAAAAAAAAAAAAAAAAAAAAAAAAAAAAAAAAAAAACACCGCTTTGTGATTACAAACCCTCCTCTCCCAATATTTATTTTTACAATAACTTCGTGCAGTATGGAGTTCCCGCCTCGATTTATACAGCATTTTCTCTTTTCCCAAAATCATTTTACTCAATGAAGTTCTTGTATAGAAGTCTTTTCAGAAAAGCAGGCGCACCTTGACCATTAATCATTGAAATTGTCCGACGTCATTTCTCATACGACATGGTAAAAATAAATGGAAATGAATTCTAAGTCTTGCAAAGATTATATCTTAAACGATAGAGCTTAATACTAGTGCAGACTCACAACATGTTACACTCTTTACAGAAAAGACCACAGAACCAAACGCTTACCTGCAACAGAAAGGAAACAAAACAAAACGGTTAATCACAGTTCCAGCAAAAGTCGAAAATAGGTCAAAAATAAAAATAAAAATTTACAAAAGTTTAGCTAAGGAAACCCTAATGCTGGGCCAATTACCAAAAATCTTGTAAATTTTTAACCTCTTATGGGCCTTCCCGAGTCTACTCGTTTTTCTCCTCTAGTCTATAACACGTTGTTTCAGTCCTCATTCCGTATAAACGTAAATATAGATGAAAACACTACAAGATAAGGTCTCGTTGGGAGCCTTCAATTCGTAGGATAGGCAATTCCAACTCCGCCGAGTACGAACAGTTAACTACCTTCCCTGTATAAACGGAGGAGTGGTGCGTTCTCTTGAACTATCCTGGTCATTAAAGGGTTAAAAAAGGAAAAGGAGGACACTTCCGTGTTCCATACTTAGCAGCAAAGATACAGGCGGGCGAAGGACCGAGACTGAAAATAAAAGAACGTATTCCGGAGAAAGCCATTGATAGCCCTTTCAGAGTAAACGTAAACTCACGGCAGTTTTTTCTCTTCAGGGTGGCGTTTTTCGTTGAGTAACCCCCCCCCCCCCCCCCCCCCATAGATTTCAGAATAGGGGCCCCGGGAAAAGCTACCTTGATCAGGAAATTTTCACCAACTTCGAAATGATCTATAAATTTGGCACTGCGGCGCCTTTCTTTGAGCGCTCGGTGTTTTGTTTATGCTTGCGACTTCGTGCCGACTGACTGCCGCGAGCTCGAATAGTGGATATTTTTCGCTCCCCTTCCTTTGATCTGATTTGCGGAAATGAACACCTTCTGCGTGAGTCTTTGCGGCAAATAGAGATGTTTTACGCGCGTTTATTCTCTTCTCGACCTAATTCGTCTGAACGCATTTCACGTTTTAGATACCCGAGAAGTTCTTTCTTTATACACCCCTTTGCAGAGTTGCCGGTATAAAAAGGTTTCGATTATAACTCGATAGAACTTTCTGGAAAGGCTTATTTTTTTTTGGTGAAATTAAAAGAAGCAGAGTTCCTCTTACTCTGTAAAGAAAATACCAATGTATAACATGTGCAGTGCACGCTGAAACTCACTTAAGTTAATTTGAGCATGACCAAAAATAAAGGACATTTTCAACCCCCTCACCCAAAGTTGACCCCCAAAAGCCGCCCACACAATATTTTCTTACTAAGTGTTCTTCAGACAATATTTTAAAAACTTTGATCATCAAGAATCAACTCTGCCTAGTCCTAGTGGCTTGGGAAGATATCCAATAAGGAATAAAGTTATGAGGCGTAAAGATCTGATTAAGAAATAATATAATAATTGTGATAACTTTTTCTTAAGTTAAAATCACAAAAAAGGCTATAATGTATGATGAGCAATGTTACGTCGTGAACAGAAAGGAATATCAGACGTTTCTTTATAGATGTTGGATTACGTTTAGGCCACATGCAGTGCTTTAATTCCTCGAAATGTAAGTACGTACTGCGGATAGCCTACTTCCAGTGGCAGATCCAGCAATTGGGGGGGGGGGGGGGGAGGCTACACAATTTTAGATTTGCAGCGTCCGCCGCTAGGAGCAATTTTGAGCTATTTTCTGTAGAAAAAAGGCAACATTTTAGGCTTCCAAAAGGGGGGGGGGGAGGGCTACCAATGTCTACTTTCACGAATCGTCTGATGCATTCTTCTTGCACCGATTTCTCTTCCATGTGAACGAACAAAAACAAATAATTCTTGAGGACTTTTGCAATGAAACTTCCAAATTATTGATAATTTTTCACAAATTCTGAAGGAAAACACTGTGGAGAACAGTCCACCGCTTTCGTTGGTATAAACCTACACAATCTATTCACAACCCAATTTTTTTTTAACCATTACATTTACTGTTGAATCATTCGCGCTTAGGTTTGCGTTCGGGCAGTTCCGCATATTGTTTCATAGCTCACTCGCACATTTGCTTTAACACTTGAAACTTAACCATTCTCATTTTATTCTCATGTTTACTTATAAGCATTCTATTTTCCACCCACTATTCACAATCAGCGATATTGTTTACTCACGCGATACCAACAGAGAGCTTTTATTGGAAGTTCGCGCGGAATTGAATTAGCGTTAGCGTGACGCGTGAAAACATTGTTATATCGTTTGATCAAAAATCGACATAATAGCAGGAAGCGTTGATGCTACACAATATTGACTAATTCCCTGTGATAAACTTGTGAATATAAATTGCGAGGAAATTACACAGAGTATGATTTCCGCATCATGGAGAGAAAAAAAAATAGCACTTCAAAGTTTGGAGGTTTTACATGGGAATTTAAAACTTTAGTTCATAGAAAACCAAACAAAATATAAAGTCAAAACGAACGAAATAATGTCAGTTGACTTCTTAGATTTTGGTCTAGAAAGGCAACCTGCTATACTTATCACAATGAATCAAGGAGCAAGCTCGCAGCAAGACCTGTTGCATAATAATGTAACAACAATTGAGCATGAATATAATATATTTATTTAATGTAATTGATGGATATTTATCCATTATTACCAAGAATTAAGCTCTTTTTAGAACAGTTATTTCCAAGTGGGTCTACCTATTTTTAGGTTGGAATGAATGAAAAAAATAGATTTTACTGTTGTCATGGAAAGAGTTGTGCACATATGATTGTAAAATAGAGAATATTTAACAAGCTGCCCCCCCCCCCTTGAGGGTTGCCTCAAAATTTAACAGAGAATTTACACGAGGGAGTTAAAAGGCGGTGGTTTCAATTATGAAAAAGACTTTTTTTTTTTTTTTTTAACTATGAATTTAAGAAACTGGTGAGTCATGCTGAAACTGGAGTTATGTTCTAAACCGCAGAACCAAATAACCGCAGACCGCAATCTCAACATGATACAACTTAGACACTTGGTAGCACACATATTTCGGAAATGGCTCTTGTCGTGCGTCCTGTTGAGGTGTCTAAGGTTAGAACTCGAGTTAAACCATCTGATCCAGGATGAAGGGCTGCAATTCTTCCTAACTTCCAAAATGTGGGAGGAGAGTCTCGGTCTTTGACAACAACCAATGATCCAATTTTGAAAAAATTTGTCCGTCTTGTGCCATTTCGACGAAACTTGGAGATTTTGCAAATAATCCTTACGCCAGAGCTTCCAAAAGGAATTTACGACCCTTTGAACTTGAATCCAACTTGACTTCACCGTAGCTCTTGTTTTGATGTTCGTTATTTCTTCAACATTTGGTAAGGCCGTCAGAGGTTGACCAACAATGAAATGCCCCGGAGTAAGCGCTTCAAAATCTCGAGGATTGGATGACAAAGGGACTAAAGGTCTGGAATTCATTACAGCTTCAATTTGGCATATCAACGTGAGATTTCTTCATACGTGAAACGATGAATACCTACGGTGCGATGAAAATGTAATTTGAAATTTCGAACAGATGCCTCCCATAGGCCGCCATGATGAGGGGATCTAGGAGGAGTATGTTTCCATTGAATATTAAAGTCTGCAAAAAAACGCAAAAGTTTCGGATCTTGATGTATTTTTTCAACCATTTTTTGAAATTTTGATTTTGCTCCAACAAATGTTTTTGAATTATCGGAGTGTACGTGAGTGGGAATACCTCGACGGGAGATAAATCTTTGAAACGCAGCTATGAATGAAATTGTCGTCAGATTGGAAACTAATTCTAGATGAACCGCCTTGCTGACGAAACATACAAACAAGCAGACGAAAACTGTAGATGCTTCTTCCTTTCGGCGCGTTTTTCTTTTGATGTTGATCGGCCCAAGGTAATCGACGCCTACATTGGAAAATGGCCTGGCTTTTGTTACTCTTGCTTTTGGCAATGGAGCCATGAACTGCGATTTTAGCTTAGGACGCGCGCGGACAAAAGGGGACACATTTGGCTGTTGTTTGTTTTGCCAATACAGGCCCACGTAATGGCCAATAACGTTGCCGAATATTGGATAACAACAATTGTGGAGGGGGGTGCTTCAATCTTAGGTGTTCCTGCGAGAACAAGAGAATGGTTAATCTATGTTTTGCAGGTAGAAAAATTTGGGTTTTTTTTGACTTGACTTGATAGAAGCGTTTTGCAGTCTACCTCCAACTCTCAGAATATGGTTTTGGTCTAAGAAGGGATGGAGTGTCAAGATGTGGCTAGATCTTTTAAGCTCGGCATTTGGTTTTTGTAATTGATCAATTTCGGATTTAAAGGAATCATTTTGTGCACTTTTGATGAGGTGCATTAAGGCGCTGTTTACTTCTGTAGTAGTTAGCTCCGTGGTGGTATGGCTGTTATTCCTCTTTCTTCTTGCGTTGTCAACAAACCTTAAACAGTATGCAAGAACTCGCGTAACCTTCTTTAAAGATGATATTTTTGAAGTAAGGAATTGCAAATACTATTTGCGAAGGAGCAGACAACTGTCTCGGGTCTTCTTTCGGGAACATCTGTCAGGGTAAAAGGGGGAAGTAGGCCATAGGGATTCGTCGTTTATCCAGCTGGGCCCTCTCCACCAAAGATCTGAGGAAGCGATATGTGATGCAGTAGCACCGCGAGAGATCAAGTCCGCGGGATTATCTGCGGAAGGCACGTACTTCCAAGTTATGCCTAACTTTGTAGAAATTTGTTGTATCTCGCTAACTCGGTTTGCTACAAAGGTTTTCCCCATTTATTTGCATGACCATTGATCCAATGTAATACAATCGTGGAGTCAGACCAACAAAAAATTCTGTTGATTTTAGTGTTCATACTTGTTACTGTTTTTTGAGTCAACTGTGCTAGCAGCAAGGCGGCAGCCAGTTCTAATCGAGGCTGAGTTTGTTCTTTAATAGGAGATACTCGTGACTTGGAGCACACTAAATTTGAGGCAACGTTTGTGTCGTTAGTAGCACTCAAATAGATGCACGCTCCATAAGCCTTCTTTGAAGCGTCTGAAAATCCATGAATAGTCACCGTTTTACTTTTGGGGGAAAACATGTAGATGACGGTTCACTTCAACGTGTTGCAATTTCACCAAATCGCGACGTAGCTCGCACCATTCTTCTCTTATACTTTCTGGCACAGGAGAATCCCAATCAAGTTTTAATTTCCATAAGGCTTGCAGAATGATTTTGCTTCGAATTGTAAGTGGGCTAGCAAGACCAAAAGGGGTCAAATAACGTAAGTGAATTTGACAGGATGAGCCGTTTTGTATAAATATCGTTGGAAGAGTCTGGAAAATCAACTGGTCCGAATTTAAATTTGTCCTCAATAGGATGCCACTCAACGCCTAAGACTTTTACATCATCATTCTTGTTAAGATATAAAGGTTCTGACGGTTCTTGTTCACCTTCTTCCAATTCAAAAACTTCTGGCTTGTTAGAAACCCATTTCCGTAGATGGAATCCTGCTGGTTTGAGAATTGTTTCTACTTCATTTTTTACTTTTTTTGCTTGAGAGATGTCATCTCCTCCGCTCATATAATCATCGACATAAAAGGATGAGAGAATACTGGCGGATCCTAAAGGATATTTACTTGCGTTTTGGTACGCAGATTCTCTTAAAGAGCGGATGGCCAAGAACGCAGCGGGTCGCGTGCCATATGTGACTGTATTTAGCTCATACGTTCGGATTGGATCTGACGGATTCTCCCGCCACAAGATTCTTTGGAATCTTCGATGTTTGGGATTTATCCAAACCATGCGATACATCTTAGTGATATCTCCTGATAACGCAACAGTATATTCTCTAAAACGAACAAGTATTGAAAACAAATCATCTTGAATTATAGGACCGGTTTCTAACAAATCGTTTAATGAAAGATTGGTACTTTTTTTGCAGAAGCATCGAAAACTGCTCGTAATTTGTAGTTAGCACATGTGCACGCAAAATACCTAAGTGAGGGGTGTAGTATGATGGGTGACAATCATCGTCGTTTGGAGTAATAATCAAACTCATGTGGGTTTTAAATGTTCGTACTCACGCATAAACTCAATGTACATGGTTTTGAGCTGTGGATTAGACTCAAATTTCTTTTCAAGGGAAAGTAAACGTTTTGTGGCTAACCATTTTGATTTACCAAGGAGATTTGGACTCATTTTGAATGGTATATTTACAACAAAATTTCCATCGGATGCTTGATACGTCGTTTCTCGGAAAATGTTTTCGCAGGTGTCATCCAGGCTGGTTGATTCCTCATCCAAAGAAATGCGATCATTTAAAGTCCAAAATTTTTGAAGTTGATTGTCAATTTCGTCGGATGTCGCGAAAGTTGCATGAATAGTTGAGGAGAAGTTTTGTGACCCAAGAGCAATCCATCCAAACGTCGTCTCTTGCAATATGAAATTTTCAGCAGCTACGTGACGATGCGACAACAACGCATTCCAAAAAATATTGGATCCTAAAATAAGATCGACTTGGCCACCACTTGCGAACTTAGGATCGGCTAATTTGTCATGTTTCAAGTTGGAAGTATCAAATTGTGGCCAGGGTTCTAAATCGAAAGGCAAAGAATTGAGAACAAGGCATGGAATAGTAATTGACAATTGTGTTGCAGGAGAGTGCACAGACAACGTCACTTTATGAGATGCAAATTCTGTTCCGATTCCAATAATGGAACAATTTATTTTATTTTGGGCAGCTTTAATTTTGCAACCAATGAGGGGGAGATGAAACTCGATTGGGCTCCACAATCGAATATCCCTTTCACGAAAAGCTGCGTATTAAATTGGTCTTTTACGATAAGCTGGACTGTTGTTAATGGAACTTTTTCTGGAACGGCTAGTCACAAGTTATTCTGAGAGGGGGTTTTTTGAAGATGATTGTGAATGTCTGGTGCTTTCAGGATAGTTGGTTATTTTTGGAGGGGGACTGTTGATTGTGAAGTAAGATTTGTGCGTCGGTCATTGTGGAGGAGGAAATGGTGAGTTCCAGAGCATATAGAGCAGCGGACATTATTGCATTTGTTTCGGTGGAATTTTAAACACTGAAAACACAATGATTGCGATTTTACAATCGTGGTTTTATCTGGTAGAGATAGTCGTTTAAATTGTGCACAGGCCGAAAGTTGATGGGCGCCGGTACAATAAGGGCAACTATTTGCTTTGGGGGTCTGCTTGATTGTAACTTTGCTTTTTTCTCAATTTGAACAAAGCCATAGGTAGATTGAGTTGCTTTTCTTTTTTCGGTATAGCTGGCTTTTGGAGATGAGTCGGATAGATTGCGCTGTTTCCATGAAGATCTACGACTTTCCAAAGATTGCAGTATTTTGATTTGTTTCTTTAAAAAGTCAAAAGCTTGGTCAAGAGTCGGAATTTCTTTTGCCGGTGTGTTACGTTCCCATTCTGCTAAAGTAATTGCGTCGAATTTCGAGGTTATGATTGGAATTAGCATTGGGTTCCACGTGGACGTGTCAATACCGAGTGAAGAGAGAGATTGAATTGCCAGATTCATTTTATGGAACATGTCTTCCAAAATGTTTGATGTTAATCTCTCCGCTTGTTTGTTTCCAGTCGGGCATTGTCTGAAGTCGAGTAATGTGGTGCAATGGATGTTAACCATTACTTTCTTATTTTCAAATTCGTCTTGCAGGGTTTGAAGGGCGATATGATAATTGCCTTCTGTAAAATCGAGATTTTGGATAAGTGCGGCCGCTTTGCCGGTGAGAGAGAGACGCAAATAATGGTATTTTAATATTGTTGATAAGCTATCATTTGAATGTACCAGGGAAGTAAAAAATTGGTGAAACGTTGGCCACTGTTCATACGCCCCAGAGAAAGTTGGTAATTTTGGGGGTGTTAGGTGCGCGACACTGTGAGATTTTGGGGGTGATGCATCATTAATAAGCGCGTTTGATGATGGATGAGACCTTGGATGGTTATCTAAAAATTCGCGAGCCCGTCCAATTACTTCATAGTACTCCTTTTCAAATGTTTGTAATTCGTCATCTTTCACGGCGTGTGGATCCGTTTGTTGTATTTCAAAGTGGAGATCGTAGAATTCTGGCAACATAGCGGACAAATCGCTTAATCTGGCATCAATGATCGGTCTGGTTGAAGTTGTGTCCAAACACTGCTTGAGACCTATCAGCTGACGGAGAAGCTTATGTTCGATGCTGTGTAGTTTGTTTATTTTTTCGGTTTGCACCGAGGATTGTTGCGATTCGTTGCTTTGTTGGATGTTTTCCGTTGACATCGGGTGCTGCTGCGTTTCGTTGATTTGTTGAGTGCTTCCCGCTGGCACCGATTGTTGTTGCGTTTGGTTATTTTCGTTTGTCGATTCAATACCATCTGGAATCGTTGGTTGATCATTGCTCAAGCGCGAATTTCTATTTCCCCGTTTTATCTTTTTTGTTGAGTTCATAGTGCCCGCACTACCCGCACTTTCCGCACTTCCCGCACTAGTGAAAAATAGGATTTTGTGGAGATTTTAGAAATGGTTCGCTAGTTCATGTTGGTGGTTCCCAGTTTTTTTTTTTTTTTTTAATATGCCGATGTGGCAACGTTGGTAGTTGTTTTTGTCGTATATGACAGAATAATTGTCAATGAAAATATAATCTTTGCAATAGAAACGTGTGGAGAGCGTACTTCACAAGTTTATATGTACGTATATTTTTATTTTAGCTGAATTATCAGTTGTTATTAGTTGTTTATCTCATTGTCTTACAGAACGTCCTGTAGCAATGAATGTGTGGAGGCGTAACGCCACTGCACGTGTTTAACCCTGAATTAGGTTACCTGAGCTCAGGATCATATTTATTGTTGTGCGCGATGCACTCAAATTGCATTTTTTATGCATTTGATTTGTTTAATTGCAATTGCATTAAATTGCATTAAACTAGAGGATTTCCTTTCCCCCATTTTCTTTGGGAACCTAACCTAACATGAATTAGCGAGCCTAGGAGGATCATAGACACACAGATACACAGAAACAGATATAGTTGATTCGTTGATTTTCGACGAAACATTTGGAGGCGTAACGCCACTGCAAATGTCTATTTACATGGAGGCGTAACGCCACTGCATGTTTTTAGCATAATATGGAGGCGTAACGCCACTGCATAAAAGCCAAAGTTTTTCTTCGTGCTGCAGCGGTTGAGGTTAGAAAATATTTTTTTTTCTTTTTATCACGTCGAGGTCACCATTTTGTTGCATAATAATGTAACAACAATTGAGCATGAATATAATATATTTATTTAATGTAATTGATGGATATTTATCCATTATTACCAAGAATTAAGCTCTTTTTAGAACAGTTATTTCCAAAGTGGGTCTACCTACTTTTAGGTTGGAATGAATGAAAAGAATAGATTTTACTGTTGTCATGGAAAGAGTTGTGCACATATGATTGTAAAATAGAGAATATTTAACAGGACCCATGGGTATGATTCAACTCAGTGTCAATTCGTTCGCAAATTACTCCGGCTATTCCATGCCTCATAACCAACAACGTCTGCAAAGTAATATCTTTGCCAAGACCACACGCTGAAGTTGTCTGAGTTCTATTTCGAGTTTCGAGATGAATATTAAAACTAGTGACGAGATAGATTTACTGGTTGAGCGCAATAATTTTATTGAGCGTACACACACATAAGTAAAATATGATCTCACAGTCACGCCCGACACGCGCTCTGCAGCACACGAGGCTTTTAAGCAGAGCGTTCCAAATCGATTAATCGATTTCATTGACGATACAAGAAAAATAAAAGTGTTCTGTTATTTCGATGTGCAGATTTTACGTGTTTTACGTTATAATGGAGCTGTTGCAAACTTTTGCTACAGGCTTATTAATAGTTGCATAGGGGGTACTACCCTAAACTAAAAATAACGATTAGCGCACTAAAAAATCACGAAATCCACTCCTAAACTCACAAAATGCTTTAAAACGCGAGACCGTAATGGCGGCCGAGGCCGCGGTTTTCTTACGGCAATTGTATGCTTCTTCTTCTTCTTGTGTGGTGTTGCGAGAACAACTCGTGTAGGTGGCGCTGATTGAAAATAGGGAACCCCAATGAAAACCGCAACCCCGGCCGCCATTACGGTCCCGCGTTCAAAAGCATTTTATGAGTTTAGGAGTGGATTTCGCGATTTTTTAGTGCGCTAATCGTTATTTTTACAGGGTTTTACCCCATTATCATCTATTAATAAGCCTGTAGCAAAATTTTGCAACAGCTCCATTAAAATATTGTATATTTAAAAAAAAAAAAAAAAAAAAAAAAAAAAAAAAAAAAATTAAAATTAAAAATGCTACGGCAGACTAAGGGTCGAATTTTAACCCGAGTTGCGGGCAAACGGGGCACTGGGCAGTACTTCAGTCCCGCAAGTACCAGTATACTTTATAGATTTGTAAATTTTCTGAATCGTATTCCAACGGTAGTCAGAGTGGATTTTTAACGAATCAATAAGGATCATGACTGTCCACTTTAATTACTCTAGACATGGGGATGATGATAATTGATTCACTGAAAATCCACTCTGACTATACCTTTGACATACGATTGAAGGAGGTCCCGAATCCCGCAGTACCGGTACTCAAGGGACTCAAGTGCTACCCCGTTTGGCCAACTCTGATTAAAACAGGTTCCTCGGCTTTTCCTTGGAACTCCCTCGACTTGAAAAGTGTCGTTAGAAATACATGGAGCATGAAATGAGGGTGAAGATCAGAGGATAACCATTTGAAAGCTAATTAAAGAAAGACCAATGAAAACAAGCGAAGAATTGGAGAGAACTCGGTATGGATTCCTAAACAATAAGACAACGGAACAAAGAAAAGGTAAGGTAGATGTCCCAATTACCGCCCCCCTTAAGAAAAAATTGCCGTAAAAGGCCTGTAAAAATGTTAATTTTTATCAAATCTATGATCGGTTTTCACTAGGGCCTCTCAAATACTATCTAGTTTTATGAAAAAAATATAAAGTTGGCGTAATCAATCAGGAAAAAAAATTATTAATAAAACTCGAAAAAATGACCCATGTCCCAATTACCGCCCCCCCAAAAGTGGCTTTGTCCCAATTACCGCCACCCCAGTTGTCCCAAT
>VMOF01000104.1:0-13459 GCA_011764245.1 Trialeurodes vaporariorum
TTTTAATCAATTAAGGAACTTTCCGACATCTTTCCTTTGCTCCATTCTAAAATTTACCAATACATTTTTTTGTCACGGTTTTGCCCCCCCCCCCCCCCCTGCATGCTTCTTAAGCGTGTGCTGCTCAAAAAGTTCAGTTTATATATTTAAATTCTCAGTCACTTTGATGGTTTCGAGGGTAAGCATGCCTAGTCAACAATGAATTCCTAAAATCTCCTAGGAGGGCTAAAAAAGTCGTTTTTTTACGTTATTTCCTCTAATTTTTAGTGAACTTTGGGGTCATGAAGGGTCAAAAATGTTGTTCTAAATTGACTTTAGGGCTCTTTAGGGTAGTTTTGCAGTATACTGGAGGCCATTAAAGTTTATTTCATTAGTGGGAAGTGAATCTAAAAGAAGTTGGAAAAAGGCTCAAAATTGCGTAAATTCACAAAATTTCTGAAACTTTAGGCCTTTTGCGGGAAACCCTAGACTTAACCTAGGATGCTCAAACTTCAGGGTGTTCTTATTGGGACCAAAAGGAATGGGAAAAAGCCCGGGGAGCAGGGTTTTGCGAAACTTTATAAAAAATGAAACACCCTAAAGTAGAGCTTCGATACTTATCATATGTATTAAACGCAGATTTATAGAATAGTACAATCAACTAGAGATGACTTTGTTGAGATCGGTGCGTTGAATTGATATCTCGATTGTAATACAGCAAATTTGGGCTAGGTTTCAAGAATTTTTAAAGAAACCAAACTATTAGTCATGATGAGTTGAGACGATGGTTATTCTTCTCTTATCAATAATATGCTCTCGAATATTACTGAGTAATGAAAATAATTGGTTTCCTGTTGAAAATGTGTTGTTCACTTTGAATGTATAAGTGACTGGAGGCTGGTGGCCGCTTCGCGGCCATTGTTACCTGTTTTTGTTAATAATTTAATTATAACAACAGTTCAACAGTTTTCGACTGTTTATCGTTGCAGCCGGTGACTCCCGAACAAATCTGTGACCGCTAAACTTGCTTCACTTTTTTAAGACGGGAAGCATACGGTGTGCTGGGCAGAGACAAATAGAGACCGTGCATTCCCTATTTTTCCCGTGGTTGCGCGCGGTGTCCACTTTTTATGAACTACTTTTGTCGGGACTCATCGGCCTCAACAATCAACCTTCACCTAATGTTGGATGGCGAGCTCAACAAAAGGCTGTGATTGGTCCGCGGTCCCGGAAACGAAAACAGGTTTTGCTTGGCGAATGCAAACTACGCGCTCATCAGTCAACAATAGGCGAATGTTGGCTGTTGTTTCGATGAGTTCTGACGAAAATTGAGCCAGAAAAGTGGACACCTGTCGCATGCTTTGTGCAGGGTCTCATTTGTCTCTTGTGCTGGAGCTCTTTATTTGTCTCCGTAAAAAATATTAAAAACTTATCATCGACATAAAAATCACAGACCGAATTCCCGCACAAAATCACAAGCATCAGCTGAGAGTATCAACAAACGCATTTCAAGTAAAGGGGGTACGCATCAAGGGTAAATAAAATAACCTTAAAAATGAAGATCATGCCTACAGATCTACAGTCCACGGAGTCACCTCTCTACGTACATACAGTGTCGATGCACCCAAAAAGCAAAATATCAGCTGTCGACGTAAAAAAAAATTTAGCGTCGCTAGGCGACCGACCAGGGCTTAAAAACAAATGGTATACCTCTCTCTCGCGCACATTACAGAGGTACAGCGACTGTCTCCCTCCCACTCATTACGCCTATAGTATTCATAGTTTTTTGGATTTTCGAGAGAGAAGATGGCTCTGAACAGCACCGCTGGTATTTTTCCCACAATCCTGGTACTGAGCCGCATCGATCGATACCGCAACCGCCCCGAACGGTCCAAAGGATCGACGGGAATTTCCATTAAGCTTGGAAATTATATATAGAGATTTATCTAAGAATACTACCAACGGGTCCAACGGACCCACAATATTGTTACACATCCTCTTTCAAAGTTGGCGATTTGAGGTGTTTCGTATTAGTTCGCATCTCGGTGAGGTTATGATGTTTTTATAAGGTCTGTTTTTTCAAATTTAAAAAAAAAAAAAAAATGCCTCCCGGCAGGCCGGTAAGACGAAGTAGATTCCATGCTTGGTTAAATCATTATTTCACAAATTTAAATATAGGTTATAATTTTTGTTGAATTTTTCTCTGAATTTTTCTTTTTTATTTAATCAGCTGCTCAAAATCCAAATATTATTGTGAAAAAGATTATATTACCAATAGAGAAATGTGTAATCTTTACAATGCAAGTGAGAAATAAAAGCTAGGTTATATAAGTTTTTCACAAATTTCAATAAATAGGTTCTGTTATTATTTTATTTGAATTATTCAATTCTTTTTTTTTTATCAGCTGTTCAACATTTAAATAAAAATGCCCATGAAAAAAGATTATAGTACCAAGATAGAAAAATGTGTAATCTTTGTAATGAGGAATAAATCTGATAAGAGCAGCTGATAAAACAAGAAAATAAATAAATAACGTACCTAAGCAACGGTGTACGTGTAAAACAAAGAAAGAGCATTTATACCAGTACACCATCCTTGTCTTTCACTTGTAAAATCCCATAAGAAACTAAATAGCTCGTAAAACACGTAAAACACAAGGAAAATTTAAGGAAAAGAGCATATGAACTAAAAACATCCTCCACCATATATACTAAAATTTACGATACAAAAAAACAATTTCTTCATATAAAAACACCGCCAAAAAACCCGAAAAACACATCACTATGACTCGCTTACAACGCAAAACACGAAAAAATGACTCGAGTAAAAAAGCTGCGTAACAAAACGGCTAACATAAATTTTCCCAAAAAAAATACTCAAAACAAACACTCCTAAAAATAAACCTCAAAAACACTTTTTACGACTCAAACACGGCCCATAACGCGAAAACTAATTGTCGGATTTACACCATCTTCGAACTCATCCAAGAGTTAAACCCAACGAATAGTTGAGACAAATTTCAAAAATAAAAACCAAAAATTACGAACAGGATCGTGGGACATAAAAACGGTAAAACTGGCTGAAACATACATATATATATATATATATATATATATATATATATATATATATATATATATATATATATATATATATATTATATATATATATATAAATAATATATATATATATATATATTAATATTATATATATATATATATATATATATATATATATATATATATAAATAAATAAATAAAGATTTTCCTAAAATAGCCCGAATACATATAAAGAAAAAATTGAACACTAAATCGGGAAACAAGGCTAAAAAAATAATTATAAAACACAATTTAAAACAAGAAAGATTTTTGTTGGTCTGTTATTCGCTTTGTGTATTTGCTTTGTTACCTCGTTGCATTCTTTAGCCAACTGAAGAGGGAGTCGTTTGGCTCCGAAACGTTTTGGTTTCTTTCTTGTTTTAAATTGTGTTTTATAATTATTTTTTTAGCCTTGTTTCCCGATTTTAGTGTTCAATTTTTTCTTTATATATATATATATATATATACAATTTTCAACGAGTGGTATTTTCTCACTCAGGAGACCATGAAACGTGCTCATTTGATAAAATTTCCCGAAAAATCCAACATCGCACCCTCTGCAATAAGTAGATTCCTGGAATCTACTTAAAAAAAAAAAAAAAAAAAAAAATCGTTAGATTTCTTGGGTATTTGTGTAGTTTTTAACGATTCATTTGATTGTATACACCTGTTATTCTTTAATCTATGGAGTCAACGTGTGTCAAATTAAATGAAGGCGTTTTTTTTTTTCTTTTTCGAAATAGACTGATTTAGTGCTGACTTGGTGATGAGCGTTCCAAAGAAAGACAAACTGTCTCTCTTGGTCTCACGTAACCCGCATGTACTGCTATCTCACTCTAATTTCAAAAAACTTATGGAGAGACATCTTTTGAGCATTGAGCATCAATTGTCAAAAAGCGCTGAAAGAATGACCCCAAATAATAGGGGTTGTAAATGACCTCACGTCCAAAAAGCTTAAAAAATTAAAATGTTAAATGAAGTTTGCTTGAATTTCCGAGCCAACCTATTTTAACAAATTATTGTCGTTAATAAAGGGCTGTTTGAAAAAGGCATACTTTTCCCGCGCAAAGTTTCTTTTCCATTTGTATACAGATTTTTGATTTACCTACTAAAACGCAATGTCTTATTGTCATGTCAGTTCAACGAAAGGTTATCGTAGGTGTGCGATCTCGGTCATGCGTATTTGTTTGCTTACCCCGAACTTCTCATTTTATTGTGAAAGCATGGTTTTTCACTCTCGCTATCTCTTTCTCTCCTTCCCTTCTTTTCTCTGTACTGTTCTAAATCGTATAATCCACATGCGCTAATACGGTGCCTCCAAATGCGCCGATTCTAAGGGTTTCGGCGGCTCCATGAGCGCCAAAAAAAATTGACGGTTTTGGATCCGGCCCTCTTGAGAACGACCACCCCTAAAATGGTTAAGTTTCATGCAAGGGGGTGGGGGGACGGGGGTTATGCTATTTATGCCCCTTCCAAATAATGACTCCTGTTTTCTAAACATTTGGTGTACATGAGAAAATACCACTTTAGTATTGCAGGAATAATAGAGTAAGTTTTTAGATTTCGTCCTTCGGAGCAGGATCAGATGGGCGAATAGCAAACGGAGTTAGGGAGTGGATATCAAGTCAAAGTCTTAGCTCGAATCACGCGCAAGACGCGAAACGGAACGCTTGGCCGCGAAGCGGCCACAGGCCTCTAGTTCAAATATATTTGTAAGTCATATTGATGTTTACGTAAACGAGGTGGTTCCATCTATGTCAGTGAAAATAGTGTCAAGTGTAGCGTGGGTTCCTAGAAATGGAATTTCCCGAGTTGTTCTTGAGTATATTTTTAACGTTTTTACTGTGCGCACTGCGCATCGTTATATTTTCACCAAATTTTACGTTACAACCAATGTGTCATATTCAGAGGCGGATTTACCATTTCGCAAAATACGCAACTGCGTAGGGCCTCAGACATAAGGGGGCCTCACTTCACGAAGGAAGAAAGAAGAGAAGAAAAAGAGAGGAACAGAGAGAAAAATATAGAAAAAGATAGAAATAGAGAGGAAAAGAGAGAAACAGAAGCATATAAATAAGCAAAAAGATAAAATAATAACAACTTTGATGGGAAAAAAATAATAATAAAAAAAAAAAAACAGTTTAAAACTGAGTTTCAATCCCTCTTATTAAAAAAAAAAAAACAACAACAACAATTAGGGGGCGGAGAACCCCCAAACCCCTTTCTTTCTGGTGGATGCCCTCAGACCCCCAGGCATCCAACCCTTTTTCTTGGGGGCCTCAAATTCAAAATTGCGTAAGGCCTCAAGAGATGTAAATCCAGTGGCGTCACGTGCCATCTGGCAACAATGCAACTGCTCCATTTAAACTCATTAAATATATCGAATTTTCCTTGTGCACTGTGCACCCCCTGAATTCGATATTTTACACGAAATTAAATGGATAGAATACATTGTTGCCAAATTGCACGCGACGCCACTGTGTAAATCCACCCTTGCATGGTCATATTGCTGTAGCAAAAGTACGCAACAGGTTCATTGAGGCATTTGTTAAAAAGTGGGCAAAAAGAGAGGACGGCGAAATCCTAGATCCCTTTACGAGGGAAGGTGAATATTTCCCTGAAAGCATGGCTACCGTTGAACCGTGAGGCCTGATGGGTAATGTCGATGAAAGAATAGGAGGACCGAGAGGAGTTTTAGATAAGTGAAAAACAGGTTAGCATTCAAACACAAAACACATACTGCAGGGATCCAAGGATGCTCCGGTTTCATTCGTCGTGGGACGGGATTTGCGGGTTGCGGTTCCACCGACGAGCACGGCGCCGCGCCGACCGCGGGGCACAGTGAATCGAAACGAAGATTATTTAGTAACAACGTGCTATATATTGACATCTAGAGTGACGCAGACTGATGTCTAAAGTGGATAGCTTCAAGTTACAAACTTGTTTGACCACCATGGAGGAGTTTTAGGTTCAGTTTCAAGGGTATGGGAATAAATGGAAAAAATTACCTCTTAAACCTAACCAAAACATCGGGAACATCCGAGTTGTCCCAAAAAGTCCAAAGTGGTCCAAATGGCCACATCCGAGGTGGCCCACAGCTTAAAAAACACCCGTCCGAGTAGGCCCAAGCCAAAAACAATAGCAGAAATAAAAATATATTCAAATATGTACTTTGGCAACGTCGCTTACCTCTATGATTGAATAGATTATTGGAGCGTAAAAAAAACATTTTTTATAAATAAATTATCCGTGAGAAAATGTCGTCAAGGAGTAACTTGCCACGTAAAAAAATTGATATCTCACCAAAACTTTTATATTATAACAAACCTATATAACGCACTTCTTTTATTGGAAATTGGTAAAAATTTACCCGAAACTTCTCAGCAATGTGCATTCGCATCTCCATGGTACGCGTTATCACTACAGCGGGAACAGTTCGCTATCTGCACGGAAAAAAACTACGGTGAAAATAACCATACGGATACCAGATTTTGGCACCTGCTAGATGTTATGGTAATGTTAACCAGAAGTATACTATGTTTTGACTAGGTACTAGGTGATGTTACCTGATTGCATGCCGAATTTACTCAAAGTATCGGTAAGTGTACCATACTTCTAGTCAAGTTTACCATAACATTTAGCAGGTTCCAAAATCAGGTATCCGTGTGGTTATTTTCACTAACTTTTTTTTCCGAGTGTCGTATCCAATTCACACACCTCTAATTTTTCTAGTCAGAAAAATGCCACGTTGCCTGCAAGTGCTCTCTTTTTTTATTTATTTTTGTTGTCTCTTGGGCCAACTCGGAAACGCTGTTTTTTCCAGACTGGGACCAACCAGAGACAACATACTCGTATGTATAATTCAGACCACACACTATCTATCTTGACCATGTTTCCGCGCGGTGGTGACTTTTTTTTTCGGGGTCTCAACAGAACACCACAAACATGGTCCATACGTTGACTGATGAGAAACGTCGTTGAGATTTTTGCCCAGTGAAACCGAATCACCGAAATTGCATCAGTCAACGTATGGACCGTGTTGGATGGTGCACCCTCATTCTCCCTGTGTTAGATCCTGTTGAGTCTCGAAAAATGAAACAGCCACCACGCGCACGGCAATAATATAGTGGGTGGTCTCTATTATGTATTGTCTCTGGGGCCAACGCGGTATATGCGGCGAAAAAACGGCTTGGGCCAACTCGGCGTCACCCGAAAAATCCTGCTTCGTGGTTACACAAATTACCCATTAAGCCTGTCACTCTAGGTATCAATGTATAGCTTACTGGTCTACTCTAAAATACATGGGAATAAATGGACAAAACTACACAAACCTATCCTAAAAATCCTCCATGGTGGTTAGGCAAGTTACATATTAGACTGCCACTCTGGATAAATGCATGGCTTGCTGTTCCGAACATGAAAAGTCTGTGACGTCTGTCCATTTGTCAATCCGCCAGTCCATGGTATTTGAACCATCGATCCATATGCATCCAGACTTTACACTAATGCTGATTTCTATAGATTTCCCAGTCTTTTGTTTTGTTTTGTTTTTTTTTTTTTAATTTTAACCATTTAAACTAAAGTTATTTATGGCAATTTTTGAGCTAGTTTTAAAGGGAGCAAGGGGGTCTGGGGGTCTCCCCCAGAATTTCAAAGGGTGTCTGAGGGTCTCGCTTGCATTAAAACGGTGTAATAAAGTATTTGTAGGGTATTCCCTACAGTTTATTTTATTCGTAAAATCGTGTCCGAGGAATCCCATTTTCTGGTGCAGTGTGCGCCCCGTGTGCAACTATACACGGAGCATTAAATGTTCAGGAGGTGGAGCAAAGGGAAAATTCGACGGTTCAAGTTTCGAAGTTCCCAATAAGCGGATTACGAGAGGATTGCATAAATCATACAATTTTACGCACAGTTCGCTTATCTGCCACAAATCCCGCGTTCGGCGTACGACTAACCGATTCATTTTTGAACGGGGAGGATGACATAAACCTTGCCTCTGCATCCTCTGTTTCCATAGAAGCCGAGTCGGGGTATCTCATCCTTCACCCTCACGATTTTCTTCCGAATGGTTAAGGTGGATCCGCGCACCTTACAATAGGCTATAAAGTGTGGGATTTCCTGGATAAAATCATTTGAGGCATAAATACACAGCTAAAATACACAGACATGAAATACCACGGGAATGAATGTTCCATCTAATATTTTTCTGCAATGGATATACATATGAAAATCTAAAGGAGATCTCCTTGCTAAATAAAGCCTCAAAAATCATCTACATAGTATCTAGAATAGTTTTTTTTAGACTTTGAACACATCCATTCTTGACCGCCTAAGATTTTGATTTGGGACCATTGTGCGATGGATTGTGGTCTAAGATGTTAAAAAACCCATGCACAAATTATCGTTTTCGGCCTTTTTAGCTTCATTTAAAATGTTCCAATGACATTCCTACATTTAAGTTAATTGGTAAAAGTGGTATTTTGCATTGCAATTGGTCTTGTAAGTTTATGAATGATGAAAAGAAATTCAAAAATGGGGCGATTACTTTATGCACTGGCGCAACCAGGATCTCTTCCATCTCTCTCATTTGCCATTTGAATGTATAAGCAGGAAAAGGACAGAAAGAGGGGGTTTTATCCCCTTGTCCATCCTTGTCTAACATACGTTTCTTAATGGAGGAATTAAGAGAGAGAGAGATAGAGAGATGAAACTGTCGTTGTGCTACTGACTTTCTGCTTTTTGACCACTTTTGGGCGATATCATTCCATTGTGCGATGAATGCAAGGAAAGAACTTCTCTATTCCAGTATTTCAGTATCTATTTTGCTAATTTATTTATTTTAATTTTGAGGAAAACGGGAAAAAATTTCTTGGGAATATCACACTAAAATTATACTAAAATTATGGTGAGTATTAAATAACATTCTCTACAAAATACAAAAATTGGCTTTCCCCTAAAAAGATAAGAAATGAGAGGAGAATTTGAAACGCTGGAATGGATAAGTGTCACCCTTGCATCCGAAGAGCTTCATTTCATGAACAAAAACCAAGATTTTCTGCAGGTAAATTGATTCCAGGCGAAGCTTTTGCAGATTTCAGTCCGATGGATATGTTGCCAATTGACATTTTTGGAGAACGCTGATTTTTTTGGTATTTTAAATTGGAAACAAAGAAAAAGCAAAACGCAAGAACGTATAGGCGTTTCTTTAATTTTTTACTAACGGTTCGACAACGCAGACTTAACGATTTTTTTTGAGAATTAAATCCGGATTTGACTGAAATTTCAATACAGCGAAAGTGCGAGACTATCAATGAATCTACCACACTCGTGTTCATTTTATGAGCTTATTCAAGTTTTCTTTTATTTCCAATATTCTGGCTTTGTTTTTGAGCATAAATATATATAGCATCGTATTTAAGGAAATCCTCCTGAAATAGTAATGCTTGCAAGTGCCAACGGTTGTGAAAAAAATGGGTGTTTATTTGCGCATCAGCCAGATCAGCTAGTCAGACCAACTGTTGTAGATTGATCAAGATGAATGCTAGTATAATACCCATGCTTGATGTACCTTTATCTTTTTAAAGAGGAAACAATGAGCGATCGCTCCAATCAGTTATGTTAGATTCTCTGACGTAAATTAATATGCAGAAGGATATGAAGGAAGCAAATGTGTACAGCTATAGAGTGAACTGTTCAAATGGGTGTTCAGAGTGACATTGATGTCAATGAATTAAGAAATGCAGCTCTCTGATTTGAGTACATTAGTTGCTTGATTAGTGCGAATGGGTTAATCATTTGTTTATTTGAATTACATTGTGTACGATAGATTTTAATACTACTCGTAATTCCACAAGATTGACTTATGGCAAGACACTAACAAGTAAGTATCTGAATATGCCATTATTTGAAGTTTCATCACTAATAGCACGCTGAACTGAGGCAGTTGAGAGCGTTTATTTAATCTTCGAGTTATTATTTGCGACCACCACTGGTGAATATTAACTGCAAAAGACGATGTCAATGCTTTAAGAGATTACCTAAACTATTTCACTAAGTTACATTAACCCTCTCCGACACAGTGTTCACATATTTGTGTACAGGGAACATGGAGTCTGAAAAATAGGGATACACGTCAATTTAGATGAGAAAAGTTCAACTAGTTAAATGACGTGGATCCAAGATCCACTGAAAAAGCTGAGTGTATAGAATCAGGTCTAAACGATTTAATTTCACCGTTATGATTACGATTACGATTTCAGTTCCGTTACCTGTACCGTGATGTCAATCCCTCAGATGCATTTTAAGTGAAGAAGGAATGCGTTGAGTCGTTATGTCAGATTATAAGAACTGACTAGACAAGTATTTATTATCAACCAATTAAATATGCTTGAACTGATACACAAGTATCTGCCGATAAATTCGATGATGTGCTTGCATTTATTTTTGACTCGGGGGCGGCAAGGCAGCATTATATTTCAACCGGAGGAATGTCTCATCTAGACAACAATGGTCGATGGAGTGTAGTCAGCTGTTTTTGCGTGGTGAGTTGAGTTCTCTGTGCGGCGCTGAATTTGATTTGCCGTGATGCTACGATTACGTCTCAAGATCAAGTGACTCAAATATCAAAGAATGAATAAACATGCAGCACTAATATAGAATTGTAATGCATTTACCTCCTTGCATTAATTATTTAATATGACACATAATGATCAGGGGTTGTTCCCATAGGAAATTACAATGGTTTAAATGATTAATGATCCGTAAATATGCCGCATCAAAACTTTGGAATGAATATTTCGTGAACCGTGTTCTTATGAATGCATAAAAATGAACGGAGAAAATGAATGAAGAGGTTATAATTGAGTGAATGAGCTATTTTTACCAGTATTGATTCCAATTTCGCTGTTTAATATAACTGTTGTTTGATATTAATCACGTCGAGGTCACCATTAATTCTGTACAATTTCTGTATAAGATATAAATAACTAAGACTTTAATCTTTGACTGTACAATCACCATTGGTATACATCAAAGATTACTTATACTCCAGATATGGCACTAGCTATTTCGCCAATGTTAAATTTTGTTGAGTGCCTTCATTTCCAAAACCGAGCTAAAACACATACACTGGCCCACGGTTTGTTTACGTTTGGGCGAGCGAGTGACGTGCGGGCGGGGTGGGGGCCGTGGGCCAGCCAGCCCGCCCTACCCCGCCCGCACGTCTCTCCCTCGCCGAAACGTAAACAAACCGTGGGCCAGTGTATGTGTTTTAGCAATGAAGGCGCTCAACAAGATTTCAGCAAGTGCCATATCTGGAGTATAAGTAATCTTTGGTATACTTATAGACTAAAAGGTATATTGCTTATCAACCATTAACACGCATATCCATCAAATTTGATTAAAAATGGAGTTTTTTTGAGTAGCTTGACACGACGCAACTTGATGCAAAAATGTGGAACTAATTTGCCTGGGAATCACCTTGATGGAAAGATAATGAAAAGAAAAATTGAGTTTAAATCGACGATTTTTGAGCTCAGAATGAATCAGATTACGTGGTGTACCCGGTCATCTTTTCATGAACTAGAGCACCGAAGTCGAATGCTATGAAGGCAAAGCTGTATTCTCTGTTCATTAATATGCATGGAAAAGGTTGAACACTGGACTAGAATCAAGATTAGAAGTAATTAATCAGAGGCAAGATAACTAAGATTTGAATTTATTCAAAGATTCCAGAACTTTAAATGATAAATCAGACTGTGCGTGGTTTTTGGAGAGAAAAATAAGATTTTCAAACGTTTCTGGAGAAAAAAAACGACAATTTGTCTCGTCTGGAAATATTCAGTTTTTGGTCAAATGTGCGCCACTAATGTTCACAGAGAGGGAAATGAAGATGCATCAGCGCACAGGAGGATCGAAATTTTGAATTTTCAGGAAACAGTTTTTACAAATAAAAATCAAGGTTACGAACAAGAAACATTGAGATAACTGTAGAATGTAGGATATAAGTCATTGCAGATATGAAAACGAGACAATGGAGCTCTTGCAAGGTTTTGCTGTAGACAAATGGCCTATCAATTCTGATGTAAACTGCTGCGAAAATAACGAGGAGACCGTTAAAAAAGTCTAAAACTTACTCCTCGCAGAAAAACCTTAACTTGAAATTTCGGGTGACCACCCTTGCATGTATGCACCTATCTTGGATTCGGATCTCCAAACAAAAGAACAGGACATGCAATTAATGCCCATTTACTACATTCTACAGACATTTTCTGTAGTTATAATCGTGCTCCTAGTCAGTGGCGTCGCGTGCCATCTGGCAACAATGCAACATCTCCATTTAAACTCGTTAAATATATCGAATTTTCTTTGTGCACTGTGTACCCCCTGAATTCGATCTTTTACATGAGTTTAAATGGATATAATACATTGTTGCCAAACTGCACGCGACGCCACTGCTCCTAGTGACAAAATGTGTATAAATGGGCCCTTTAATTCTTTCAAATTTACGTTTTAAAATCAAATTCATTATTATCTCATTGTTCGGATTCGTTGGTTAATATGTTCTTTTGTTCGGGGTCCGAATCCGAGGTTGGTGCATACATGCAAGAGTAGTCACCCAAAATTTCAAGTTCAGTTTTCTCTGCGAGGAGTGAGTTTTAGACTTTTTTAATGGTCTCATCGTTATTTTCGCAGCATTTTACATTGGAATGGATTGTCCATTTGCCCACAGCAAAACCGTGCAAGAGCTCCATTAATATGGAATTTGCAAGAAAATATCAACTCGAATATACATATGTTCAAATAAAGAGGACTATCAACTTATTTTAACCAGGAAAAAGTCATGTTTCGATCCAGTGAGCGGCGCTGGAAATAAATAAAGGTCACGCTCTGGATATTTGCCATCGTCTCCTCCTCGCTGTTGCATCTTTCCCGCTCTCTATGCTCACTTGTTTCGTTTAATAAGGTATAGATGCGGCAGTATTAAAACTTGTGAGGTTGTGTGGGAGGGGGGGGTGACCCATCTCTAACCCACCAGTTTCCTTTTTCCTTGAAAGAAACAGCCATTTTTTGTTGTTTTTTGTTGTTGTTGTTGTGGTTGTTTTTTTTTTTTTTTTTAAATAAATTTTGAAACTTGCTGAAATTTAAGAAACAGGATCGACCTGACCTTCGAGTCAGTTTTTTCGTTTTTTGAATAAACCGCATTAGTAGATGTCACTGTTCTTTTTAGACTTAGTCTTATAGATTTTTGGTAGAAACCGGTACAATACAAGACCATTTTGGGAAATTGCATTCTTTTTTAAGATCATCCTTATATGCATGACCAAGTCAAATTTTATGGTCAATATTTTAGGAACTAAAAAATAACTAAACACCAACCTCA
>VMOF01000105.1:0-13431 GCA_011764245.1 Trialeurodes vaporariorum
TGCCAAAGGATGGGTGGAAATTGAGTAGAAAGAAATGGATGTTAAACCATAAATCTGGCAAGGAGATGAGATAGAGTGTAATGCGCCATAGTTGACGCAATCACAGATTTTGAAATCTCAGTAAATATGCGAACAATCAAAACAAGGGAGAGGAGAGGGGGAAAAAAGAGAAGGGAACGAGGGAAAAGAACGTGACGATTTTTAGAGATCGCCGAATTAAATAATGCCAGTCAACGCTTTACATTTTGGCTCATGTAGGCCACCTACAATGTTAAACCCCCTCAACCCCCCCCCTTCTTGACTCTTTTCAAAAATTTTAACCACAGCATCGAATAGAACGCATAAAATTACCGCCAGAAACCACATTTCATCAATTTTTACAGCGATCCGTTACTAGAATTGCACAAAACCCGTATTTTTTTAAAAAAAAAAACTTTTGGGGGCTGTAGCTCCGAGGGGGTCATTTTCGGCCACATGCTCACATAGGGGACAACAGTCTTACTTTAACCCCAAAATACGTGGTAAAAATGTCTGCTATGAATTTTGGGACAACCTGTATAGTGTATACTTGAGTATTACAGTTGATGCAGTATTCCAGCCTCATGCACTATGCTTAGAATTGTTTTAAAATCAAAATGAACATCCGTGGCCAATTTGGTGGACTTTAACAACCCGGATTGTAATGTGACATTTATTTTGGTATCGAGTCTGTGCCCCCCACACCCCTCCGCACTTTTGCCATCCCTCTCGTTGTATTCAAGGCAGCTGTTAGACTTGCGGAGCTATCTTGATGGGGAACTTCGTCGAGGAGCGTTAAGCTGAACTTTACAAATTAATTGGGATAAAGTTTCGAATGAAAAGTTGACGCTTAATTGTTTTCCGCTTGCGAAGCGACATTGGGGGGGGGGGAGGGGGGTTGTATAGCGAATCGGACGTTAAAACCAAATATTCGTCTCCTCAACGATAATTTCAATTCGAAATTTGCGGTCCCCCTTTGCCACCAATGCCACTGTCGCGTCGCCGATCGTTTTACTCAGAGTATCGTCTTGCGCGAGCAACGCAACATTCGAGTTGTTCATTGGTCGGGATCAATTTGCGCGTGGAGAAGGGGCCGCTTCAATCTACTGGATTTTCTTCGCGAATTGTCTATAGCTGAAGATTTATTTCGTATTGGGCAGCAAATTCAAAGGTTTATTTCCTTATCGACATTGCTTGTGTGTCCATTTTTGTTTCGAACTGCGATCATGGCCGCGGATACAGGGAATGGGTCTGTTGCATACTTTTGCTACAACAATATAGAACCTTGATTCTTATGTAAAATTCGGCGGAAATAACGATGCGCGCATTAAAAATGTTCAAAATCCACTCATTAACTCAGGAAATCACTTCAATTTCAAACAGCCCGCGCTACTCTAGACACTATTTGCACCAGTAGACTACTACATAGACGGAACCACCGTGCATAAGTAAACAACATCGTAACTACAGAATAATGCAATTTCTTTTTTAATACGTGAAATATAAGCTGCATTTGCTGTTTGGTCTTTTCGGTTTATCAAAGATTACAAAATAATATAAGAAATGTACGCATCTAAACGAAACATTCCAATGTTTGTAAGTTCTGTCCATGTTTACATAAACGGGATGGTTCCATCTATGTAGTCGGTGATATAGTGTCTAGTGTAGCGTGGAATGTTTGAAATGGAAGGTATTTTCTGAGTTTATGAGTGGGTTTTTAAAGTTTTTAATGTGCGCACCGTTATTTTCGCGGAATTTTACGTTAGAAACAATGAGTTATATTGATGTAGCAAAAGTACGCAACAGGCCCATTGTCTTTCTCTCTTTCCCTCCATTTGAACTTATGTGTTAGAAAAGGACAGCAGAGGGGGCCATCACGTGACTTTGGCCCCCTCTTCTGTCCTTTTCTAACGCACGCTTTCAAATGGGAAGAGAGAGAGAAAGAAAATTCCCTGTATCCGTCCATTGAACTGATGGGGGTCGGGGGGAGCGATGTGCGTCTCGTCATTACGGTTTTTTTATCCCTTGTCCTTCGTTACGAATGGACAAGCGCCCTATGGTCTGAGACCATAAAAAATGGCCAAGAATTGATGGAAAGAAAGCCATAAAAACTTACCGTTTTCAACCTTATACAAACTCAATTTAAAACTTTTCAGTGCCTTTTCTAGGTTTGAATTCCTTATTGTTACAAGTGTTCTCTGCGATAAATAACATTGTCCTTGAAAGTTTTCAAAATAATCAATTGATAAAAAATTTACTTCCTTTTTTGGCCACTTTCTGACGATCTCAGACCATAGTGAGGCGGCTTCGTCTGTAACATAAGAATAGTAGAATTAATTATTTTCCTTGAGTTCATATTTTCGTCTGCTGTCCCTTTATCCATCAAATCAAACACGCCAAAATTTTTATCTACTATCATTTGATACACCTACCATGGCTTAATATTTGTACACCATTTGGATAAAAAAAAAAGTTTTTTCCTCCCCCCCCGGGGGGGGGGGGGTCTCCTAGACCTTCCTTTGATGTTCAACAGTTTTGCCCCCCTTGGAAATTTTTCTGCGGGCACCCATGTACAAGAGTATTCCTCGATGAAAATATTTAAAAGCTTTCCACAAAAAAAAATCGGAAAATGTCATCAGTAAAAATATTTTTAAAAAGAAACATATTGCGCTTTGAAAACGATTTTGGCACGGCAAAACGTGCAATCTGGCAACCTTGCCTTTTGACTATTTGAAAGTACAAAAAAAGGGCTGTAATCCAGAGTGTCCCTCAAGCACTTGATATCTCGATCTTTTTCATGCGCTTAAATCTTTAAACCGCAACGTTTCTCGATTTCATGTTTTATTTGCCACTCTCCAACTGAATGTACTACTACTTTCAAAAGACAGTACTTTGGTTGAAATTCTTACTGTTAAAGTCATTTATTTTCAATGAAACTTTCAATTTTTCATGATGTGTACTTAAAAAGGGGTGTTCTAATGAGTCCTTAAACACCTGAAAGCCGCGAAATTGTTCAAAGATTGCCAAGATTCAAAAGAGTAAAAATGTCGACCAGGATACTTTCTATTGAAGGTAATATTGAAGGTTCATAATATTTGTACAGGGATAAAATCAAAATTTGTCGTTTGAAGTTTGGTCTATATTTAACTCGTCCCACCTTGACTTTAAATTTGTTCACTGAAAAAAGCCCTGGCAATGGCAGAACTTTTGCGGGCAGTTGGGTTGATGTAAGTATTGTAAGTCGATCCCTGTGCGATACTTTCCGATAGCTCGCTCGAATTGAACAAACCTGAAAAGTCTACAGCGGTAGAGTTACTGTTTCGGGCTGTTGCTTGTTTAGCGCCCTGTTGACAATCCACTCGCAGCAAACCACTCAGTATTCGCAACTCATACTTATTACTTGTTTGCGGTAAACCCCGTTTCAAACGATCGGTTTTTGCCGTTTTCATATCTCAGTGCACACTGCACAGTCTCAAAACTGGTGAGGGAGAGAAAGAGGGGAAAGTAGTGGTTGATGGGGCGAACATTTATAGACCTGTTACAGTGTTTAGTGATGACGTCACGATCAAAATTGGATCCAACCAGGCTCTCTTACGCACTCATTCTCGTGGAGTAACCATAGGAAGTCAGATCCAAATTTTCGAATGCAAATCACGCTTGTAAACAACTAGTTTTTTTTTTCAATTTTATTGCACCAATAGATTTCACATAAACCTTAAAGTATCTTTTCACTCCGACGTAATTCATGAAAGGTAACGAGTGAATTTACTATCATAATTATTTCGAAAGATCAAAAAGTTTCAAAAATGTTTATATAAACCCACTCGCCTTCGTTCCTTCTCTAATGGGTCTGTTGATTACTTTTGATACATCAATATAACTCGTTGTTTCTATAACGTAAAATTCGGCGAAAATAACGATGAGCATATTAAAAACTTTCAAAATTCACTCCTTAACTTAGAAAATTACCTTCCATTTCAAACAACCCGCGCTATACACTAGACACTAAATCACTGACTTATAACTACATAGATGGAACCATCTCGTTTATGTAAACATGAACAGAACTTACAAACATTCGAATGTTTCGTTTAGATGCGTACATTTCTTATATTATTTTGTAATCTTTGATAAACCGAAAAGACCAAACAGCAAATGCAGCTTATATTTCACGTATTAAAAAAGAAATTGCATTATTCTGTAGTTACGATGTTGTTTACTTATGCACGGTGGTTCCGTCTATGTAGTAGTCTACTGGTGCAAATAGTGTCTATAGAGTAGCGCGGGCTGTTTGAAATTGAAGTGATTTCCTGAGTGAATGAGTGGATTTTGAACGTTTTTAATGTGCGCATCGTTATTTTCGCCGAATTTTACATAATAATTAAGGTTCTATATTGCTATAGCAAAAGTATGCAACAGACCCATTGTAAGTGCGGGGTCTCTTTTTGTTAGGGCAATGACTCTGTAAGAAGAGTCATTCCGAGTTAGATAAGCTCATGTATTTGATGTTCCGTTGCATGTTCATAAACACCGCGTTTCGCAGGACAAAACGAATATATTTATGGGGTAAAACTTTCTGTTCCCTTGAGAGGCGGACCATTTATTGATGCTCTCATATTTAACACGAGCGATTAAATTAATATATAATTCAATTTCCAAGCACACTGCAACATCTGGTCACAAAAAAACAAACTGAAAATCGTGCTCTCTGTACGGGTTTCGATCACCAAGGAAAAAATTTCGCTCGACGCTAACAACTTTTGATCACGACTCAAAGTAATAAAATATCGAGCTAACTCATGCCACAGGTTTGAAACTTCAAAGAGCTCTTTCTATGAACGCTGTCGTGGCGCACGTGAAGTGATTGAGGAGTTGTGAGCAAAATGGGCGTATCTATCATTTAAAATACATTGGAGAAGCGCATTTTTTGCACCTTACTCCACAATTATTTGAACTTTCAAAAAATTGCTTGTACTCCGTGATATTTATTTACCATCCCCATTTTGAAAAACTTAAAAAACAATGTCGATAAACATAGCCGTAGCCAGGATATTGTCTTTCTCTCTCTTAGCCCATTTGAATGCATGTGTTAGAAAAGGATGGATATAGGGTCTGTCACGTGACTTCAGCCCCTCTTTCTGTCCTTTGCTAACACATGCGTTTAAATGGGCTAAGAGAGAGAAAAACAATATGCTGGCTACGGCTATGTCGATAAACACAAATCGGAACACGGAATCAGCCATTCTGGCGCCTCTACCCGTACAATGTACTTATCAGTGTGTGTATGTTACAGTTGAAACTTAAAACCATGCATTGAAAACTTTTCAAGGCATTAGGAATGAGCTCTATAAAGAAATTTTTTTAACCCAAATTAATGAAGAATTAGACTGAATAATTTAATTTTTGAATTAATGAATCATTTTTATGCCATGTGCCATAAAAATGATTATTATTTAATTCATTTCATTTTTCTTTTGGTACACTTTTACCTGAATCTGAATCACACCGGGGGGACGATCACTTGTTATACACAAAATAGCTCTTTTCGGGCATTTCATTTAACCATCACGCTTTCAGTATCAACCATTAAAACCACTATGCAAAATATAGAAACCATCTAATAGTAAGGGTAAAAGTCGTCCCTCCGCTTTTTAGTCAGTATGCAAGCTAGAATAATTTCGGTAACGCATGGACGTCTCAAAGTGGGCAGAAATGATCATTAATTTGATGATCAAAAACCAAAAAGTTAAATCTGCCGAAACTTATCGTTTGAAAAGTGCCACGACTAAATTGTATTAACTTGGACCACTTATAAAGCATGATTCTCGCTATAAAACGTACACATAAGATAGTCTGAAATCAGCACAGCTTGAACCTGTGAATTTTTTAAGGTGACTTCCTCTTGTTGCTTATAGGCTTGGGCGGATCCAGCGATCTGGCAACTGTGTATTCTTCCCATTTGAATGCGTGAGAAACAATCGATTAGTCAAGGGGCCATGGCCCCCACGAGAATCGATTCTTCCTCATACGTTCAAATGGGAAGAATACATGGTTGTCATATTGCTGGATCCGCCCTTGCATAGGCCTCTAAATTGCAAAAATCTGCCCACTGTGCCGTTTCGTCGTATCGTAGCAAAGTGTCTTCGATCCTAAAAATGCACAAAATGAATAAATAATCGCACACTTAGTCTTCTTCGGTTGTATCCCATTTCAGTAGCATCTCTCATCACCGCACACATAGAGCAAATCAATATCCGTAAAGATACAGATACTGAGACAAGCACTGATATACACGGAAAAAAAAGATCAGTGAAAATAACCATACGGATGCCTGATTTTGGCACCTGCTAGATGTTATGGTAAACTTGGCCAGAAGTATACTATGTTTTGACTAGGTACTAGGTGATGTTACCTGATTGCATTGCAAATTTACTCAAAGTATCGGTAAATGTACCATACTTCTGGTCAAGTTTACCATAACATCTAGCAGGTGCCAAAATCAGGTATCCGTATGGTTATTTTCACTGATCTTTTTTTTTCCGTGTAGGGCAGTACAGTATGCCTTAGCGTGCAATCAGGCACCGTTGCAGTTAGTTCAATTAAACCCATTAGAAAGATCGAAGTATTGGGTGTTCGGTGATTCACTTTCGACTCTATTGCTAGCAGTGGCGTCGCGTGCAATTTGGCAACACTGTATTCTATCCATTTAAACTCATGTAAAATATCGAATTCAGGGGGTGCACAGTGCACAAGGAAAATTCGATATTATTTAATGAGTTTAAATGGAGCTGTTGCATTGTTGCCAGATGGCACGTGACGCCACTGGTTTTGTAGATGTGGCGGAGCTTTGAACCTGGCAACGGGGCATTTCGTCAATTTAAACGCATAAATTAAATTGCTTCCTCAAGACTGGTGGTTGTTTTTCAAAAATAATCAGGTAAAACGTGAATATGGCCTGATGTTTGATAAATTCAATTGTCTGTACCATTGAACGGCGGGTTTCCTTATCCAGTGGTCTCATAGATAGAATACTAACTTATTTACGTTTCATTTCAGGTACTTATTTTTTACCCCTCCGTGGGGGATAAACGCACTTATCCAGTGCAATTTGGCAACACTGTATTCTATCCATTTAAACTCATGTAAAATATCGAATTCAGGGGGTGCACAGTGCACAAGGAAAATTCGATATTATTTAATGAGTTTAAATGGAGCTGTTGCATTGTTGCCAGATGGCACGTGACGCCACTGGTTTTGTAGATGTGGCGGAGCTTTGAACCTGGCAACGGGGCATTTCGTCAATTTAAACGCATAAATTAAATTGCTTCCTCAAGACTGGTGGTTGTTTTTCAAAAATAATCAGGTAAAACGTGAATATGGCCTGATGTTTGATAAATTCAATTGTCTGTACCATTGAACGGCGGGTTTCCTTATCCAGTGGTCTCATAGATAGAATACTAACTTATTTACGTTTCATTTCAGGTACTTATTTTTTACCCCTCCGTGGGGGATAAACGCAACGCTCTGCCTTGAGAATTTTAAGAGACGTTGAACTGACGCAAACCACGGAAGAAGGAAGAACTTGTGAGACCTGCCTTAGTTCGGATTCCTTATGCACTCTGTTAAGAGAACTCGTTATTTGAGCCGCATTGCACATTATCAGGCCATCAGTCCAACGCACATTTATTAAGGAAAAAAAAAGAAATAAGTTCAGGCAGTCTGACCATGATTTGCGCTAAGTGGCCATCAAATATTATTTTCCAACCTTCGTAAAATTCAAATTATAGTGTTCCCTTATTGCAAATCAAATCAGAATAGTGCTTTTTACATTTCTTCAGCCCTCAGACCCAACATCGATTGACTTTGAATGAAGCAGCTCAACTCCGTTTTTGCAAAATTTGAGTATTACCATGGTTCAAGCAGTTCCATACCATACTTTATAACTTGGTAATAATTTGAAGACTAACTACCGTTTGGTTAATTCAATAAGTAAATCGACCTGGTGGAGTCGCGTGAAATCTGACATCGCTGAATTTCTTCCATTTAAAACCAAGTAAGATGTTGATTTAAGGGTGCACTGAAGATCGCAAATAATTGAACCTTTTTCAAGGGTTTAAATTGATTAAATACGCCGATTTTGAGAAATTCCTTACAACGCCTCGAATGCTCAAACCCAAAAAGACAACCATCAATAGTTTGATTGTATTCCCTCTCTCCCCCCCCCAAAATGATTTTTTGGAAATGAATCGCTTCTGTATCAAATGATTCATTTATACAGTTATACATACGAGAACATTGACGTGCGGAAAAGTGTATATGGCCAAAAGGTATATTTAAAAACTTTAACTACGGGCAATTGATACTGCATTATGGTTTCTCATTCATCTCATTTATAATTGAATATCTTTAACTGCATTTGTCTCTTTACTTTTGCATATTTCCTTAACCCTTCATTGCACGATTTTTTCTTTTTTTTCTCAACCAAAAATAGATTTTTCAATTCACTAGGTAGTCAAGTATTTTCGTTTTTATACGTGCTATGACACCATAAAAAATGGTGAGAAAAGATAGAAAAAAAAATCAAAATTTAAAAAAAAAATAATAACTTTTTACTTTGATTAGATTTTTCAAAAAAGGGAATGCCAATAAAGCTTGGGAAAAATAAAAAAATTGGAGTTGAATTAGATACGGGGCCAAATTTTCTCCCGCCAGGATTTCCAGTATTAAAGTTCATTATAATGAGTGCTGGTAGTCTTTTGGAAAATGTTTGAACCCGTTTTTATGTTTTCTTATAACGTGACACTGGTGATACAATTTGAAATAAGTCATAATGTACATTACAATGTCTGATATAGGGCTTTTTACATCGTGTATCTCCAGTGATACACTATGCAGTGTTGGGTTAAAATATTTTTCGGAAACTTTAGCTTAATGTATTCATGAAGTCAAAAAGTAAGCTAACTCAATGCAGCCAAAGTGAGTTTTAGCCTTCTAATGCTAAACTACGCGATATACCATCATGTATAACAATGGTATACTAAATCGTTAAACCAACACCGGTTGTCGAGTCAAGCTTTTCAGAACCATGGCAGCGCGTGCATTCGTGCAATCTGGCAAAGTTTAGTTACACCTATTTAAACCAACGATGCCTAGCAATCAGTGGCGTCGCGTGCCATCTGGCAACAATGCAACTGCTCCATTTAAACTCATAAAATATATCGAATTTTCCTTGTGCACTGTGCACCCTCTGAATTCGATCTTTTACATGAGTTTAAATGGATAGAATACATTGTTGCCAAATTGCACGCGACGCCACTGCTAGCAATAGAGAGGATTTGTAGGACATGGTATTGAAATAATTTCAAGGGGGTCGCGTCATGATGGAATTCTCGTTTGGACATTTTACACGGGCTTGGTTTGTTTGCCTCACTTTTTTTAACCTTGAAAATAAGGTTGCTGTGAATCCAGTGGAAATTGGTTTTAAACGAGAGTACGAGTAATTGAGAGTGACTATCTGGACACATGGACACAGAAACTTATATAACCCTTTCTTTGAGAAAGGATTCGCATGATAAAGAAACTGACACATAACAGAAATAAGACAAATATTCTCACCTGAATAGTTGTAATAAAAGTCTGTGTACATGATAGTCAATCTAAAACACTTGCATCTTTTGTTTGAAAACCAATTACCACTTCATTAATTACAACTTTTGATTTAAAGGTTAAAAAAAAGTGAGGCAAACAAACCAAATTCAGACCGCCCATGCTGTCACATTTTGAGATTGGACTCAGTGGCGTAGCCAGGGGGGGGGGGGGGGGGGGGGGGGGGGGGGGGGGGGGTCCAGACCCCCCCCCCCATGACACCAAAATTTGTCCTAAAAAAGGTCATTTTTTGCGTAATCAGACAATTTTGACCAAATTAGTATCTTTGGACCCCCCCCCCCATGACAATTTTCGGACCTCGGACCCCCCCCCCTTGAAAAATTCCTGGCTACGCCACTGATTGGACTTATTACATGTATCAGCCTCTCTATCGCGACACCGCTTTGATTTAAACCCTTATGAAGGGTCGAATTCGCTAGTCTTCATACTCTGCACCCAAGACTTATTAATCACTTTCATGGGTTTAAATATAAACAATACAACGTTGCGAAATCACATGATTCACCGCGGTACTAAATTAGAGGTACGACGGCTCCGGGATAGTTGTCAAGTCTATTTGGTGCCGTTGGAAAAAATTGACGTCGTTCACTTTTTTCTAATTAAGCGAGGGAGGTACGAAGCTTCTTTTTTTTTAAAAAAAAAAAAAAAAAGTGAAAACCCGTTTAAACGTCGCTACTAAGCAGCATCATTCATTCAGATATTTGCATAAAAAGAAAAAACCAACCTCTATATGCGAGCGAGTTAAATAGGATTACCTATTCATGTATTAGCAACGTCATAACGTTTGAAATCCGCAAGATTTGAGTTCAATATTAAGTGTCAAAACGGGGGATACAAATGCGGACACTCTTTGAGAACATAAATGTCGTATGAATTCAAAATCCAAGCACCGGCTCTATGTTTTTAATTATATAACGTCATTAATTTAATTCGCATCAATTTTGCCGGCACACAGAGCCTATAAATCTGGAACTACGTGTTTTTTTTTTTTTTTTTTTTTTTTTTTTTTTTTTTTTTTTTTTTTTTTTTTTTAATGTGAATAATCTCAAAACTCCCCCGGACTGAGGAGGGAGTACCTTTCTCTGGAACGCTTCTCCCTGTTTAATTTAATAAGTACGTGCTTATTTTTAACTGAAAAACACGTTTCATTTACAAACATGAAAGCAGCATTTAACATACGTTTAGTATTATTCACACCACACCTATTGATCCTTCCTTTCAGGCTAAAAGGGGTTTGATGTGCAATACTCAATCACGTGACTAGATTATTTTTCAACGGTGTAGGAGTTTACTCCAGGCCTCGCTTTTATGTAAACTAACCCTTTCAGACGTGGAGTCCATTCCAATGGACATTGAAATAACACGTAGTCGTATGGAAAACATAAAATATCGTATAAGCGAATCAATTTAGATGAGGAAACATTGCTAAGATCAACCATGCTAGTAAAAAATCCATTTCCGAGCAAAAAGAATTTCAGGTCTAAAAGCTTCGGGTAAGGCTGTGAAATTTATTTTTCTTTTTCACTTTTTGATTTACTAGCTTATGTTAAAAAGCGTTCTTTTCTGACTATAATCCTCGAAGGACCGCAGCTGCAGGTTAGTTCAAAAGAATGCCACTCTTTCGTTTATATGAATACTAGCCGTTCCAAGCACCCTACGGGCGCCCTCCACGGCCAGCATTCTAGGGTCACGGGCTAGGTGGTAGTTGGTAAAAAATGATAAAATGAAACGGAGTATTGGTGCTGAGAATTAAAGAGGTGAAAATGTAAGAATGTGAGCGCAAAGCGCTTGCACTTTCTTGTATTAAATAAATAAATAAAAAAAAAATATTGCCGGGCAATGCGTAAAAAGAACTAATAAGACGCGGAGGATACCAAAATAAAAGCGTTGAAAATCGAAGAGGAATTATAAAAGAGAAGCGAGTGCTTAAAGGTTCCATATAACGGTGACAATCCACGGTAAAAATAAATGCAAAATGCGCTAAGAATGTTTTCTTAAAAAAAAAAAAAAAAAAAAAAAAAAAAAAAAAAAAAAAAAAATTCAATCAAGAGCATATTAGGAACCTTATTCAACGATCCCGAGTGATGTAAGTCGAAATGATAAAAATTTAAAGAATAAAATGAAAAGAGAGGAAAGAAGAAGAAAGGCAAACGAATGGTTAGTACGAAGAATGGGAGTGCGTTATAGTCGAGAAGGATGAGCGTCCGTAAGGAGTGAGAAAGAAGGTTGCGGGTACGGGCGAGCGACAGAAAAATTTTGGAGAAAGAACGAAGTAATCAGTACGCAAGAGATGAGCGACGAACGAACCTTCCCCCTCCACCGCTCTCGCTGCACTGACTGCTCAACTGATAAGGTGAGACTCTGCCGAGCGTAGAGTGGAGGGGAGGGGCAGATCAGAGAATCCAGCTCAGGCGATGGCGAGGAGCATCTCGTCACCTCGCTATCCGCGCGTCGTGCGAAAATGAGTTTTTCCCTCTTATTTTAAAATTCAATTTGCGGCGCTCACAGACAACTTTTTCGAAAACAAATTCCACAGAGTTTTTCTAAATATCCTAAGGAACCATCGTGCCAAATTTAAAGGAAATCGCTTGGGCCAATTTTCGGGAAATGGAAAAAACATTTAGGAGGGACGTCAGCTTTATATATATGAAATGAAAGGTAGTTAACTGTTCGTACTCGGGGGAGATGGAATTGCATATACAACAAATTGAAGGCACCCGACGAGGTCTTATTCTCGTGGGTGTTTTCATCGATAGTTGCGTTTATCCGAAATGAAGAAAATATGAAATAGAATAGAGGAGCAAAACGAATTTCGGGCTTGGTCCATAAATGGATTAAAATTATACATACTATATATATTTGTGAACCAATTAGAGGATTTTCCTATTTTTCATAAAATTTGAAAAATTACCACTCCTTGACGAAAAGCTGACAATATTTAGAAAAATCAGGAATCAAGAATATATTTCTTTTTGCACTAGCCAAAAAGATCCTTTTTTCAACTTGTATAAAGCTACTTCACACATGCAAAGAAAATTCAGAAAAGGCATATCTTATTTTCAACCGGAATGGAAAGCGAAGCATGTCTATAATGCACGGATATTGAACTTGCAAACGTGAAATGCAGAGAAAAAACAAATACAGAAATAACGATAGTAAAGAAAGAGAGAGAGAGAGAGGGGGGGATAATGCAAAGCTGCGGTACTTTTTTCATACCTGCTTGAAACCGAACTTAAGTTGAACGAAATTACGTCGATTTTGTGATTATGGGAATCAATTTAGCGTATACCTTGAGCCTCTCGTAAGCGCAAATTACCATATTTCGAATTCGCCGCTCGGAAATATATTCTCTGCTCCGACCCCGGCCCGCTCGAAACCGACCGGTTGTGTTTGAGGTGGAGCGCGGAAAGGTGGGGGGGGGGGGGGGGGGGGGGGGTGGCGTCAGCAGCGGGTGCACGGTGCAATTCAGCGCTTACTGCGCTCAAATGCGATTAAAATGAGCGTAAATGATTGTGCGAAGTGAAAACGATCCGACGGATGAATGCATAGTGAAACGCTTCCACCACTCTTTACGGTGTTGCCAGATAATAAAGGAACTGTTTTTCAAAGGTTGAATGTTTTATTCATTTATTTATTTATTTGTCTAATCATTTATTTTTGTAATTGGATGAGGCTTGTGGAAACTTTTGCTACAGGTGATTAGGGAGTTGATTATCTTGCAGAAAAACTTCTTCTTCTTCTTGTCAG
>VMOF01000106.1:0-13411 GCA_011764245.1 Trialeurodes vaporariorum
TGAATATCTCGTGTTTGCCGCGTTGCTCGGTATTATTGACCGATGAGCTCGGTCATTATTACCAGTTTAGATGTACCATAAAACTCGGTAATTGTCTACCAAGCCAATTCTAGAGTGTCGGTGGCTTTAACCGAGCCCTCGGTTGAATGAACCACAAAGAGTGGTGGCGTTAACCGAACACGCGGTGAATTTAACCACTAAACAGCTACCACTAAGCTTAGTAAAATTTGCCGACGGTTTTTTTCCGTGTAGGTAGGGGCCTCCTGGAATATAATTTCGAAAATACCCCGAAGGCAACCATAAAGGAAATCTCTCGTGGATATTTTACGCGAGGTAGCTTTGTTTGTTTCTAATTTTTAACCTGGTATCAAAAGTTTGAACTAATCTATTTGAAACTGGTTTGAAATGAAGGTGCGTAAGTAGTATAAGTGTTTCAGCCAGACACAGAAATCGATATATCTGATTCTTCTGAAAAGATTTGAATGATAAAGAAACTGACATAATGTGACAGAAACAAGCAAAATTTTCTCACCTGGATAGCTGTCTTGAAATTCTGTGCTCGGACAGTCACACAACAATGCTTGCTATTTCGTTTAAATGAACAGTTTCCAGTGAATTAATTACAATTTTTGATTTAAGGTTACAAAAAATAAGGGAAACAAACCTTCTGTCTTTGCTGCTTTGTTTTGGAATAGGAAATTGTAACAGCGTCGCCTCTCTTTGATTATAGATCGTTTGTAAAGGTTAAAAATAACATTAGTTATTAAATGTCTTTGAAGCTCAAAACTTTGATTTTTTTCGTTTAGGAAATTTTTCTCCACTGATAGTCGGTTATCCGTCGCTTGACATCGCTTTCCTGTCCTCCTTGTCCGCTCGCTCGCCAAGGCATCACTCCTTTCCCCGGTGGAGGGGGGGGTGGGTTTTCTTGCCCCTAGTCCCTCCGTGTCCAATTTGAAACGAGCACTTCGCGAGCCGCGGATCGGTGATCGCATCGGGCACCGGGGCGCAGACCTGCTTACCACGCTTGACGCGGTCACCAATCACCAATCACCATGGCAACCGGCGTAAACAACGCTCGCGAGTCTCGGGTTCAATCGTCGCGTCGTTGCTTTTTTTCGCGCATCGCTAATAATCTTGCAATTCTGCTGGCACTATAGGTAAACAGTTTTGGCTGTTTGCTCTTGGAGTGAATTTAAGATGTGGCGTATTGCGCTCAAATGGGTCAAGCTGGTAAATTAATGTTGGGATGAATGGCTCCGAAATTATACATACACAGTGATTCTCCACGAAAAGGTCCTGAGAGTAAAAAATTGAATTTGTAAATTAAAAAAAAAAAAAAAAAAAAAAAAAATCATCCCATGAGAATCTACATACCATGAATGTAATGGAACCAATTTTGTTTTTGTTTTATTTTTTGTTTTTTACCTGTTTTTTTTTTCAATTTTGTCACTTTTTTGTTTTAGTTTTTTTGTTTTTCTTTGTCACTTTTATTTCTTTTGCTCTTTATTTTGTTTTAAATAACTTTTATTTGAATCAACTTTGCTTCTAAAAAAAAAAAATAATAATAATAATAATAATAATAATAATATCCTTCATTCTTAATCACAAAAGCCTAATCAGAAATAAGACTACAAAACAAAGGAAATGATAGTTTAAACAGCAAAAAAAAAATAAAATAAAATGACTGCAGAGAGATTAAGCTTTGTAAAATCTACACCCTGAATCTATTACCTTTGAATTTTGAATGAACAGAAATCAATTATTGGAAAAATTCGTAACTAGGTGACGTCCGTGACGATTTTCTGTGATGTCCGTGACGGTGAAAAACAGTCAATAACTTTAAAAGTTCACATTGTTTTTTTTTTTTTTCAGGTTGGCATTTTTATTAAGTTTATACCCTTTGGGTTCAGTCAACTTAAATGTAACATTCTTTTATTTTGTGGTTCGCTACAAAATTTAATTTAAAGAGACGGTCTCAGAGGTGGGTGGCTATTTTTGGTGACGTCCGTGACAGGTTATTTTCTCAATATAGTCAAAAACTGTTTGATACTATTTTGTGAAAATTTCAGGGATTATTTTTATCACCACCAACTTTACTTGGTAATTATTTTGTTATATTTCAAACATAACTTTGAATGTTACATTGATTTTAATCGTCAAAATGTAACGTCCGTGACAAAAATAATCACTGTACATGATACATATGCAACCTATCTGAAACCATATCTGTTAAATAATTGACGTCAGTGCAGTTCCAAAGTCTCAGTTGTCTTAAGAGCGTAATTTGTGGTGTAGCGTTACACATCAATACACGCAGAAAAATTGCGGTGAGCGTCTAGCAATGGAGACGCGTGCAGCTAGGCAACGCTGCAATTTGTCTATAGAACGCATGGAAAAGATAGAATTCCTAGAAATGCGGCCAACCCCCTTGAATGCGATTTTTTGTTTCGGTTTAAATGAAAAAATGCAACGTTGCCTCATTGCACGCTTCGTCACAGCCTTCCAGGATAACAAAATAAGTCCTCCAGCATTTCAGTGTTTTTAAATTATGCGTTTGAAATATCTTGTTTCAAAGATACTTCCACAAGGCATTTTCAAAAACTCGCTTCGAAATTTCCGGAAATTGTTTATCTGCATGCTTATAGTCTAAAAGCAAAACGTCAGAACGGTCGCAATCAGCGTGTTTAAACCAATGAAACCAAAGAGTCTTGTTTCGCTTTAACAAATATTAATACTGGATTACTGCGGAAAAGAAAAGAAAAATGAAAATAAACATTCCCACCTTTCTTTTTTTGAAAATCATAAGCGGTGGTAGCCGCACAGGCCCAGTCAGAAAACACGCCTGGGAGGGTACACCTACCGCTTATTATAAACGAAACAGCCCAAAACAGCGTTTTCGTGGATTTTCGAAAATGTCAACCGATTATGCGAACACAGCGTAGAATAAAACCCATAAGTGTGCTATATATTTAGGTTCAGCGTTTCACAGAGCTGTAACCTACCAGAGCGATTTTTATTTAATGTCGATGTGAGAGAGTAACGGCCAAAAAACTGCTTCAGATTGACGAAATATCGCAAAAACCGGAGTTCCCGCGTGCTCGGTAAACTCACTGCATTTCCTCGTCAACCGTAAGACGGATCACTAAAAACTTGGTATCATTCGAATCGTCTTGTATTCACGATCTGGGCTTTTTCAAGAAAATGTAAATCCATTGAGTGTGGAGGGAGAAATTGTAGAAAGAGTGCCAAAAAATGCCCTTTTTAGGACCATACTTTAGTCACGGCTGCAGCGGTAACCATAGCTCGTAATGGAAAAAACTTGGTACGGTTAGATTCCTCATGTTCTAAGGAGGAAACCTTTGCCACGTTGGCTAAAGTCCATCGCTTATTAAGAAAATTACAGCTTCAAATCAGATTTCAAGTGGAGATCCAGCCAAAACTTTCAGATCGATACAATCGCATCACGATTGTAGGTTAAGTTTACTCGTGGTTTCATCGGTTTCATCAACACGACTATTTACCCCCAAATAAAATCATTTCAATTCACTTTATTTACGTGGTAATAAAGATTCAAAGTTCTTATTAGCTTTCAATTCGCGATCAACTTCTTCGCCGCTTCACTTTCGTCACTTAAATGAGTAAAAGCTAGGAAATGTAAGGTTTCGTTCATCAGTTTCCAGAGAAGTCACCAATGGTTCCTCTCTGTTAACGAGGGTTAGATGATTAGCAAGAGCAGGTTATTTCATTTTACTCTATGAAGTCTTCTCCAGGAACTCTGCAAAGTGCCTCACCGATCTCGCGATTACAGACGGTGTCCATTCAGTCTTCTTTGAAAAATAAGCCTTTGTTGTCCAAGAAATGTTGGCTCTAAAAAGCTTTCCTCGGTAAGAACGTCATGGTCTTGACAAACTTATCTTTACCTGCTTGAATCATCATCTGTCGGTGAAGAACTGTAACCCTATGATCTGTCTTTGGTTAGAACAAAGGCTTATTAGTCCTTGCCTGCAGAAAGTTTTTTCATCGCTGGACTCCGCTACTTGTAAAATTTGTGTGTTGTTAGTCGTGAGTGCACCAAAATTGAAGACATGCAATGCAAGTAAGTTTTGGCTCTTTATTTTTCTTTTTCAGTTTACCTGTGCTCTCTGATGCGTAACTACTTCTCTCACCCCCGCAAAACTACTCAATCCGACAAATGTTCGGTGTGGACGGACATTGTTTTCGACTCCAAGTTGTGAATAGGGCAGTTGCAAGGGTCTGAAATATTGTCTTTTTTATAAAGAAAATGAAAGGACTTGATGAGCTGAGGACATAAATGCCTCTGGTTCCTAATTAAGTCTCATTGTTCCGAAGATGAGATTTTGGCCCAAAATACATTCTTTTAAATGGGAAATCCGCGTAGTGATGTCACTACATACACATTTTTTACAACTTTACACGTGTGTATCTCCGGAACCAAAACACTTAGGATAAAACCAAAGCCACCATTGTCCTCAGCTCATCAAGTACTATCATTTTCTTTATAAAAAACACAACATTTCAGACCCTTGCAACTGCCCCATTCTCACTTTTGATCATAAGCTGCGGCAGATTATTCCGTCACAACTATAGACGTTGTTCCTTACACTATAGAACAAAGATCGTGGTCCCAAGCCAAGGATCAAGCCTGTATCATGCTCAGTGAGCACCGGTCGCTGCCCAGGTCTATCCGGATTATAAGCGGTGAGAGCCCGGGGCAGCCATACAATTTAAGTTTAAAGTTTTAAGTTTTTCCGAGTAATTTCAAAAAGAAAAGTCAACTATTGGGCAATAGCTAGAGTATACTATAAGACCTGAGTATTCCCGATCAATGCTACTGATGAGAGAGCTGAGGCTAACCAAAAATGGCGGTGATCAGCATATCAGGAATGTAAACATTGAGTTAGCAATCGCGTTTCTTCAGTCGTTTCGTATTTATTGGTAATTTTTTCGGTGCAAAATTAATCATGCTTGTGAATTTAAAACGGCAAAATGAGTTAATCAACATACATATTTTGATAGCAGGGGAAGGAAGCCTCGTCTTATTTGAGCGACGCGCCAAAACTGTCCTCTAACCTCGCGATCGATTTGGCTAACCGAACATGGCGTCGTCGAGAATATTCGAGTCTTATAGTATACTCTAGCCATGGCCGTTGCAAAATCTTGCTCAGGGGTGTAATTGCATTGAACCACCTCTGTAAGTAGTATAATTTAAGAATGACGCAAAGCAGCGGAAACTGCCCATACCCCGGCGGATCGCAAGCCAGCGGCAAAAGTCGCCCAAGCTCATACAATTTAAGACAGAGTTTCTTGAGTGATTTCAAAAAAAAAATGGTACAAACTGTGGGCCAATTTTTCCCCCTAAGCGTGTAGCAAGAGCACTCTGGAATCAGAAACTTGTTGAATGTTGACTTCGCTGCGGTCACATGATACCCCGTACCGCAGTGATTATCAACGGGATGTGAATTCATTTGAAACCAACGAGCTATACCTTTATCCAGAGCGGAGATAGTGTACACGTCTTATGGGGAAAAACCGTAACCGCCCTGGAGAAATTTTAAGGTCATGTATAAGCGAGTAAACAAACCTAATTTCTCTATCTCCGCAACGTATTTTAGCTGGTTTTCTAAGTCTATCAGTGACTTTAAAATTTGAATCTTTTTTTTAACTGCTCGTTTTTGCTATCAATCATAGCCATAATTTCAGTTTCTACCTACAGAAACACTCGAATTCCTCATAGCTTTAATTTAATTTGTCATTTTGCAGTGTGTGTGCAAGCCGTGTGTAACTACCTTATAATGTCGTACGCCGTACTAAACTCATTGCATTTCTTGGCATTTTCACCCGAACAAGCAATGTTTTTGTCGTGAATTATCATGTCTCTGTGAATTGCTGCAGCTTTCAATTGAAAACTCTCTCCAATTTCTAATATTACTTTCTTGTGCCTCAATTTACTTGTCTTTATCTACCTTGATTGTGCTGAAACCACCCGCAACATGATCATGGATGTTTAGTTTTTGTTTTGTTCTTTTATATTAACGTGTAATCGGTGAGATACCTATAAATTGGAGTAAAAGAAACCATCCTTTAGTGTCAGTATGAACTTTCATATGTCTCAATATGTTGAGTTCAGCTTTGAGGATCCCTATTCACCGTCTCATTTCTGTATAACTTCATGTGCTCAATACAGTGACTCATTACATTTCTTGGCATTTTCACAAACTAAAGTGGTATGTTTATGGTGATGCATTAAAAAATGTTGTAATCTGACCTCTGATTGCAACTTTTCTTTTCCTGAGATCATTTTAATCTCCTAAAGTTGAGTGATCTGAAGTAACTTTGTGAACGGATGAGCGTGTTCCTTGATCATTTTGAAATATTTGTGATTGCAGAACTCTAGAGAGTAAAGTTACCGAAAAAAAAACCACCTGGGATGTAGTGTTAGATTAAATCAATCATTTACTTTTAAATCAAGATTTGTCTCGTAGACACGTGCTCCATTACCAATTTTTAATTGTCCATGTCTCGGGGCAATGTTATTAGTAGCCTTCGCCGTGCATTTTCAGGCTGATTGTGTGTGAGATACCAGTTTGGGCAAGATATATGCAACTTCCATTATAATTATGTTATTGCTTCAAGGATCTCTGAAATCCTTTCAGTTTAGGTGTCTTCGGAGTAATTAATGTTTTGTCTTCACGGTAGACGGACGGTGAATACTCATGGAAAGTTAAAACCTCACTTAAGCGCGCACCACCCAAAGTCTCTTGAGCACCATTAAGCTGTAAAATTGTATGGATCTTGTCCCACACAGCATACACTTTCAATACTGGTAGGAAGTCATTTTGCTCCTACAGGGTTGTTTCACGCCATAGGACTATCAGGAAGTTTATAGATTACTTACCTCTGAAGTAAATCACTCAATTTTCCTGAATGACTTGCATCCTCTTTACTTTGTTTACCACCATTTTTGATGTATAAGTGGTGCGAGGAGAAGCAACCAGCTAACAATTGACAATCTTTAACTGGCATGTGGCAGCAGGTATTTCGAAATCTTCAAATGTATTAACAGCCTTTCCGGCTATGTATAATTTGGATTTAGAAAAGCTTGTTGTCCGCCATATTTACCCCCCATTCCTGTCTGAAATGATCCAGCTTTGATGCCTAAAGGTAAGAATAAAACCATTCTGTTTCATTATTTGCATCCATTAGCATACAATACAGTTTTCATCCCCTGTTAAGCGACTCATAACCCATCGAGGGAGGCTTGGGAGGCTGGGGGAGGCGGCACACGACCGCGTGAAAAATGAGCCGCTGAAAAGTTGGAATTCAAAGATCTGCACGGAGTCCCCTCTCCCCAGCCACTCGACTCGGATCTATTTTCACACCCGATTTCAATCTCAGGACTCTTAAGCGGAACTCCTTCACTCCTTCAGGCCTCCCATCTAATGGTGACGTCTCAACGGCCCCTGCTCCTGTTGATCCATCAAACTTTTAACTCCTCTTCCACCACCACGCACCACAAAACGCCTCCACTTTCCGCAATTTGCGTTTCAAGTAATTTTATTTGCTGTTGTCAGATTTAGTATATCTCATCAGTATACTTACGATTCTTGATCACTTCGTAAAAGAGTGGAAATTACTATGTTCAAGTCTACAACCCTTCCATATTTTCTGGAAATGTGAAATGGTGGGGGAGGGGGGGGGGCAAAAACCTGACCATCTGAAGCTTGTATTGGTGTAGAATCCCTTGAATTAAATTTTGTTGGGGGGTACCGACAAGAGCTCAGCGAGTTCTGATCGGTTGTTGATTTAACATGGGCAGTTATACAGTGGCTTTATAGAGTCACTATACAGGGTGTTTTTTTTTATCTCCCCCACCCCCCCTGGTTTTTTTTCTTCCTAATTGAGATAAAATGTTGCGGTTTGGACCTTTCTTCATCATTTTGGCTGAATTTTCTTTATTTGGGGGTCGAACCCCCCCCCCTCCCCCCAGCTCCCCTTGGTGGGCTATCTCAAAAATTTCAAATGGCAACCCCTACCTTGTGATACATCGTGCGAAAGGGCGTAAAATTCTAAGACTTTTGGCTCAAACCGGAAGTTGATATCGTTTTTCGTTTTCGATATATCGAATTTCAAAGTTCGATTTGGACCCATTTTCAAAAAATCATTACTCCACTTTGGAAAGTTGGAATTAAAAAAACTATGGGTCCATATTACTCTAAAAAGCATGAACTTTTCAGATAACAAAATGGTTTTGACATAAAATTAGTCCAAATTTGATTTTAGAGCCCCACATTTTTTTTTAAAAATTTTGCCCCTGAAAGGGCCTATCTTGAAAATTCCCTTCCGCGACCCTTATTTAATGATACGTCGATCAAAGAAGCATAAAAAACTGAACATTTTGGCGCAATCCGGTTATCGATATCGTTTTTCGTATTCGAGATATCGAATATTAAAAGTTCAATTTTCGCCTATCTTCAAAATTCGGTATCTCGAATGCGAAGAACGATGTCGATATCCGGATCACGCCAAAATTTTCAGTTTTTTACGCTTCTTTGATCGACGTATTATTCAATAAGGGTCGCGGAAGGGAATTTTCAAGATAGACCCTTTTAGGGGCAAAATTTTTAAAAAAAAATGTGGAGCTCTTTTTTTCGCCATCCGAAGTTTCGTAGTGATCGTATTTCGGTTTTTCATCGGCCCCCGATTATAATATGCAAATCTTTTCCAATCCTTTTGAGGTCCTAGAACAAGGTTTTTTGGTCAGAAGTTCAATTTTTAAACTGCGGTTTTTAGCGAAATGTCCGACCCTTAACATTGGCTCAGCCCATATAGTCCAGGACAGATATATTTGAATGCTACATTTAATGTAGGAGAAGGTTTTTTCATTGATTCCTATGTATTTTTGGTCGCTGAATTCGAATCTGACGTTTGCTGACAAAAATTTTAAGAGCTAAAGCCGCCATCTTGAAAAAATGGCGTAAAATGTAGGATTTTTACATAAATATCGATATATATCGTTTATTATCGATTTTTCGGCCAACATACCCCAGTAGTTTTTTAAAGACCAGGTAAAAATACACAACTTTGATTCGTATCTTTTTTCTGTATAATGTAATTTGTTGCCGCTAGAGCGCGTCGAAATTTTGGCCTAAAATCGTAAAATACGACTTCCCGCCATTTTTTATGAATGACATGCATGCAAACGAGCGTTTGAGCATCGGGGCATCAAATAACGCGCACAGCACATGTTGGAGTGTTTGATGTATCAATTTTGTTATTCATATCGATTTATCGCAGTCCCGAAAATTGCGATATATCGCTGAATAACGATAGATAAATTCGCATAAAAATAGAGGCAATGAAATCGAAATCGTGTAACAGCGAAATTTCGTAAGGTCATATAGTCGAAATATTAATAACTGGTTTTCAATCATCATGCGATAAATCGAAGTATTCCACTCCCTTCGATATTTTGTAAGCTTTTCAAAGCAGAAAATGAACTTTGAACAAAATTGCAGAGAAATCAAGTGAGTTTATTAAAAGCAATCACCTCATTAGAAATACGTGACTTAAAATTAGTATTTTCTCCCAAACCTTTAATTTACTCGTCTTCTTGCTCACGATAACTTCCTTGCAAAAAAAAAAAAAAAAAAAAAAAAAAAAAAAAAAAAATTAATGAGTCAGGAATTTCAGATTCAGCACTTTGAAAAAAATCGTCCGAAGGCGGAAAGTTATTTGTGTCATGCGCACGAGGCACGGCTGATCTAATATCCTCTAAAATGATTTTTGCTGCTGTTTCGACGATGCGTTTTCTTTCTTTTTTTTCTTGATTTTCTCTCTTCGTACCACGCGTCATTCAGAACTTTTACGAGCCCTGTATCAGGGAAGGAAACCAAAGTTTCCATAGGACCATAGGGGAGGTATATTTACTATCACTATATGTCTGCACCATATTTAGTAATCAGTTGAGTCTTCACTGTTCGTGTTTCCGGCTTGAATTCACCCTAAACTTGAGCAATTAATTCGAATATCAAGTGAATTGGCACTCGTCTGAATTCTTGCCAAAAAAGTCGAAAATATCCTCCGTAGCCTCACTGACTTTGTCCGAATTGGACCGTCCTCTTTTCGGTGTGGTCATTCTTGGAGGAAAAATATGTGTCTCTTTATTTTTCCTCTACTTTCATATTTTGAATTAAAAAAAAAATACGTGCAAGATCCCCGTTTCATAAAAACCCACCCTCCTCCCCATTCAAGCGAAGAGAAAGTAAAGTTGGCGGAAGCTGCTTGTGGGAACATGCCCATATTTCATCATTTGACCTGGGTCTCGTTTTTAAGTATCGAAGCTCACAACCCTGTCTTAATAATATGATCTGCCCGGCTCTAAACCGAACGACAGGACTTTTGCGACTGATGATACATTGATCCAAAAACCTCTAATCAGAGTTAGCTCACAGCTAAAACTAGATTCCCTTGATGGAAATTCGATAAGGGAGAACCGAACTACGCGACGCTTCATGGAATCGACTCCTCCAGTCTTCAGGAGTCGCAGCTAGACTTATGGAGCTGCCTATACAGGGTGTTTTTTTTATCTCCCCTCCCCGGGTTTTTTTTCTTGCTAATTGAGATAAAATGTTGCGGTTTCGACCATTCTTCATCATTTTGGCTGATTTTTTTTGGGGGGGGGTCGACACCCCCCCCAGCCCCCTAGGGGGGCTATCTCGAAAATTTCAAATGGCAACCCCTACCTTGTAATACATCGTTCGAAAGGGCAGAAAATTCTAAGACTTTTGGTGCAAACCGGAAGTTAATATCGTTTTTCGTTTTCGATACATCGAATTTCAAAGTTCGATTTAGACCCATTTTCCAAAAATCATTACTCCACTTTGGAAAGTCGGAATTAAAAAAACTATGGGTCCATATTACTCTAAAAAGCATGTACTTTTCAGATAACGAAATGGTTTTGACATAAAATGAGACCCAATTTTTTTAAAAATTTTGCCCCTAAAAGGGTCTATCTTGAAAATTCCCTTCCGCGACCCTTATTGAATAATACGTCGATCAAAGAAGCGTAAAAAACTGAAAATTTTGGCGTGATCCGGATATCGACATCGTTCTTCGCATTCGAGATACCGAATTTTGAAGATAGGCGAAAATTGAACTTTTAATATTCGATATCTCGAATACGAAAAACGATATCGATAACCGGATTGCGCCAAAATGTTCAGTTTTTTATGCTTCTTTGATCGACGTATCATTAAATAAGGGTCGCGGAAGGGAATTTTCAAGATAGGCCCTTTCAGGGGCAAAATTTTTAAAAAAAAATGTGGGGCTCTAAAATCAAATTTGGACTAATTTTAAGTCAAAACCATTTTGTTATCTGAAAAGTTCATGCTTTTTAGAGTAATATGGACCCATAGTTTTTTTAATGCCAACTTTCCAAAGTGGAGTAATGATTTTTTGAAAATGGGTCCAAATCGAACTTTGAAATTCGATATATCGAAAACGAAAAACGATATCAACTTCCGGTTTGAGCCATGGCTGAAAGTCAGCTGTTTTGGAAGTAAATTAATTCCACGTGTTTCTCAGCTCGGGTTTGGTGACTTTAAGTCAAAAATTTTGGAAGTGCTGGTTGTATAAATGCAATTATGATATTTTATGATTATTGTAGACTACTTTCTAATCAGAAAACACCCCACATAGTTGTTTTTGCTCTCATTATTGGCTGAGGAGAGTGACTTTCTTGAAGACCCTGAAATAAACCATTTTATGAAGAATAACTAAGGTTTTAGTATCGTACTTGCCTGAACTTTCGTATAACCGAGGTTTTTCCCGACGCCTTACACCCCTAGGAACCTGGCAATACCTCACACTTCTTGCGCATCTTTGCGCCAAAGGGTCTTAGAGGGCAAAAACCTTTCAATTTTTGGGTGGCGATTTCCAAAATCCTCACCTTACCCAAGATCCGATCTGAAGAGAAACGTTGCTCTGTCTAGCCCGTCCTCCTGATGAGACTGTAAAAAACTGATTTTACAGCATTTTATATGTACGTTCTCCAACTAATGCACAACTCTACGGAAAAAAATGAAGTGGCTGAACCATGGTTGCCAAATTGTGCAGAAAAATCTTAACTGTTTTCCAAAAAAATCAATGTAAAATGTGAAGACTTTTCTGCACGGCCAGCCAACCACGGGCTGAACCATTTGGTGGGGGAAAGATCGGGGTACAATCGATCTGGTGATTTTCCGGGAGATTTTCGCGTGTATTCGTAAAAAAAAAAAAAAAAAAAACCTCGGAAGGGACAGCATTTGAATGAAGATGCACTTAGCGTCTTAATTACCAAATCAGTTGCGTTTTTTATTTCATCGGCAATCGTTCACTGCATTTACCTGCTCCCACTTATTTTTTCAATCACTAATTTTATTAATTACCATGAGTAAATTGAAAAATCGTGATTTGTTCAATTTTATAAAACTTCCCGTCGGATTTAAAATTACAGACAATTTAGTGATCCTTCTCACAGAAAAATTAAATTTAGTTATTCCTGTAAGTAGCTCTAGTGCTTTTAGAAAGTTTGTCTACAGTTTTATTTTTCAGGTGCAAGGTTTTTTTGAAAATAAGTGTAGTAGGAAACCAGATCGACTCGAGGATAAATATGGAAGCTGAATAGAGGAAGAATTCCAGTTGCCTAGTGAGTTCAAAAAACAAAAATTAAGTGAACTCAGGAACTCTTTAAGTCTCTTGTTTACTTTAATCACGATCTCTCCCTGATCTGGGCACTAATTAGGGTTAATCGAAAATTAAGTTTTATTTGCATGGATAATCCTCCTCGTCAATATTTCTGTATGGGACTCCCCCCCCCCATTTTTTGGTCTAAACCTTTTTTTGAAAATTGAAATATGTACTGATTAAGTTATCAAAAGCCATGGGGGCTCACAAAAAACGCGTCCTTTATGTAAAATATTTCAATGTGCCAATGCTAAGCTTCCTTAAAAAGTCCCCATTTTTCAAACATTTTGCTAGGCACGAAAATGAGGTATGGAGTGAAAATAAAGAAATTTATCTGGGAGCTAAAAATTCGGATTTCTCGTGAAAAAATGAGTGGAATTCATGTATAACTGTCTAACTTTTTGCACAAATCAAACCCTCACAACGGAATGTCCGCTGATCCCCATTGCCTCGATCCACCGTGCGGCGGGCGGTGACCGGAGATCGACCTGTTGACTGTTGAGTGTTGCGCTGATGGTTTTGAATCATCGTCTGATTAGCAGCCCACAGGTGACACAAAACTCGTGCACATCGTTACAGGCAAAAATATCGACGACTTATCGACTTTGTTTTAACACAGAGGCATGACTCAATTCAACGTTTCATGGTCTCACAGCTCTTGTTTTTT
>VMOF01000107.1:0-13404 GCA_011764245.1 Trialeurodes vaporariorum
TACTTTTTTGGGTTTCAATGGACAAGAAAAATCGCTGCCAATTGGCATGCTATGCCCCTGTGGACAACCGGACATTGAGAAAAAAAAAAATACTACGTACTTAATACTGGATTCATTTAACGGTACTTAGGTACGATTTTACCCACTATTTACGCAAAGGAAGCGAAAAGAGTCAGCATTGATCATAAAAAGCGCTGCTATGTGAGTTATGGCGCTACACATACTCTGACGCGTCGGTATAGGTGTACAAGGCGCGCGTCGGGCGCGACCCTATCAACTTTGAAGCGCTGTAGCGCAGTAACGAAACGTTTCCCCGGAACGCGGTTTGCGCCATTTGATAGCTCATTTTTTTAGCTTTCTTCACGAAAATTATTTGAACAGATTCGTTTTGTCCCCTATTCATTACAGTCCAAAATTCATTTTTTTTATTTTAAAAAAAGTAGAAAAATTGACATATTTTGAGTAAAAATCAATAAAAACGTATAACCATGCATATGAAAATGAAGATCTTTTCATTTTCTATCTTTTCACGCAAACCGCATCTCAATATCTTGTTTCGTTCAAAAGTTATGGGTGAATGAAGGTTCTGACTTTGACCCCCTGCCCCCCCGTTCCCAGGCGGCGTTCAGCAAAAAACTGGCCATCTCCGTGCTCCTGAGATGTACCTCTATAACATACTAAAAGCCGGTGAAAATCCGTCATGGGCCAATTTTGCCCATTTTGAATAAGGTCCTTTGTCCTGAGTGTCCCAGTTTTGGAGATACACACGTGTAAAGTTGTAAGAAAATCGTGTGCGTATTGACGTCACTAATCACTACGCGGAATTCCCATTTAAAAAAAATGCATTTTCGGGCCAAAACTGCGTCTCTGAACAATGGGACTTAATTAGAAACCAAAGGCATCTTTGATCTCAGCTCATCAAGTTCAATCATTTTCAATATAAAAAACACAGACATTTATCAGACCCTTTCAACTGTCCCATTTTACATTAGAATCAACCCATTGCGTCAGAAAAAGTACTGTTTCCGTATAGAGACTGTAGAATTACTCATCATTTGAAGATAACGCTCACTTAATTAATTTGGTCTTATATCCGATGAGATTGGAATGCCAACTCCTGAATAGAACTATGGCGGAGGGAGGACATGGTGCATTCCGCTTGATGAGTCTTCCGAATAACGCATCGGCTGAGACGGAATGATGGACGATCTCTGGAGCGAGGGTTGAAACTGGACGCCAGTTACCATGGTAACCAACTAAGGGCCAGTGCAAGCGAATAAGCTACACCTCTGGAGCAGCCCGGAGGAGCCCTTTCATTCTCATGGCCGTCGAATTGAGACGCAGCTGCACCCAGATTGGGCTCTAGCGTAGACCCTCATCTCGAATCTCAACCCGAAACTCGGCCCACTCGAACATGGATGACGCCGCGCGACCAAAACTCATCGCGGCCTTAACTAAGAGGCCATGATGTTCATGATTTGAATTTTTAATCCACTCTTCACTGAAACAAAAAGGCAGTAAGAGGAAACGAAAGTTCGTTTTTATGATTTTTGTTTCTCTTACCTACTATTTTCTTCGTATCAGTGATGGCTCGTATACGTGCTACTTGACAACAGGGCTGCCGTTTTGCGTATAATCAATGCTATTTTTTCTATTCACCGATGATTCCACCGGTTGAGAAAAGATTACACAGTCCACTTCAGTGTATGACTGTAATGAACGAAAATACTCTGATCTGTAATCTTTCCTTAATCGGTGGAAACTCCGTTGATTAATTAAAACATCCGCAAGTTTTTTAAAGTCATCGACGACTCCACCGGTTGAGAAAAGATTACAGATGCGAGTATTTCAGTTTTTACAGTCATGAACTGAACTGAACTGTGTAATCTTTGCTCAACCGGTGGAATCATCTAGAGTCCCTATATGTAGAGAGTTAAGACAAGAGGGTAGTCAACTTCTGATTGGTCGATGAATTTTAGGCTCTACGGACGCCGCCATTGGATGCGATTTTGCACTTTCGTTTTGTTTACCAACGGTCTTTTACAGAAAAAAAGAGTTAAATTGCGACGAATCTGTTAATTTTAATCATGATGCACCACAGGAATGTCTATAAATCTCAAAAGAATCATTAAAAGCGCTAATACATGTCGATCAGCAAAAGCAGGGAAAGATTACATCGTTACAAACTTAGCGGAACTGTAATCTTTGCAGTGGAGCGAAACACAACAACGGCCTCAGAATGCAAACAAATGTGCAAAATCGCATCCAATGGCGGCGCCCATGATTTCACTTGTCTTAACTCTTTACATATAGGGACTCTAGTGACTCGTACGTGCTGCTTGACAACCATGTTTTTTACAATACCACCAGTTTTATTCGTGGTTTTTACACAGAAAAAAAGATTGGTAGAATCTACCGTGTGCACACGGAAAAAAAAAAAAAAAAAATATGTAGCTGGCCAAACTTACCATCATGATGACTGATTTTGTCACCTGCTAAAAATGTTGGGAAATTATACCAGATATTAGGTTAGGTATGCCTAAACTTGAGTTTAATTTACATACTGTCTAGTTCATTCAACCCAATATCTGGTATAGTTTACCATCTTTTTCGCAGGTGCCAAAGTCAGTCATCATGATGGTAAGTCTGCCCAACCATTTTTTTTCCGAGCACATCTGATTGTGGAGTCTGCTATCAAGTATTATATTGTAAATGTTACCATCATATGATAAATGCAACGTATTGTGGTAAAATGTACCAACAGGTTATCTTAATTTACCACCAGGCACATTACATTTAGCATATTATGGTAAAATTCACCATACTTGATAGCAGACTCCAAAATCAGCTATGCAGATGGTAAATTCTACCAGTTTGGTTTTTCAGTGTGTAAGTAACTCTCCATTCTTAAAAAAAAAAACACAAAACAAAAGAATGAACCGCGTGTTGGGAATATTTTAGTGTTTATAAGAGCCAGTTTCCTTCTAAACGATGAAATAATCATCGTGACAACCAATTTAATCAAGTGGTTTTTTTTTTTTTACGCATTTCAGAGGATTTGATCGACCACCCTTGAAGAGTCGCCGTCACCCTCTAGTAAAATCATGATGACTTCATGATTTACTATCGTTTTTCCGGGAGATCGTATACAGAAATCAGAGCTGCCGTTTTGCGTTAATTTAGTAGAATTTTTTTTTAATTCTCCGATGATTCCATCGGTTATGAAAACAGTACAAAGCTCAGTTCAATTTATAGATAATCATTTAACACGAAAATACTCTGATCTGTAATCTTTTCCCAACCAGTGGAGACATCACTGACTTTTAAAAACCTTGCAAATATTTTAATTATTTTAACGGCTATGGCACCTATTAAGAGAATATTACAGAATCAGAGTATTTTCGAGCATTACTTTGTTATAAATTGAACTGAGCTGTGTAATCTTTTCTGAACCAGTGGACTTATCAGTGACTTTAAAAACTCGCAGATATTTTAATAATATAATGGCAATGGGGCTCTTGCAAACTTTTGCTGTGAGCAAATGAATAGTTCATTCTGATGTAAAATCCAGCGTAAATCACGAAAATCACACTGAGAAAGTCTAAAATTCAGTAATAAACCTACCGTAATGGCGGTTTGACGCAAGTATCATGAGAAATTCCTGTCTATTATGTCACTTTCTCTATACGGAAACACAGAGATACATGCCATTTTAGACATGAATCTTCAATTACACCTGCGTTGAACCGCCATTAAGCTCAATTCTGAGAGTGAATTTCGTGATTTTTCAGTGTGCTCGTCGTCATTTTTACAGGTTTTTCTGCAAGAATCAACTCTTCAATCCCGTGTAGCAAAAGTTTGCCAAGAGCCCCATTCCACCAATTGAGAGAATATTACAGAATCAGATTATTTTCGAGCATTACTGTCATAAACTGAACTGAACCGTGTAATCTTTTCTCAACCGGTGGCATGGGCGCCCGCAGAAAAATTTCCAAGGGGGGGGGCAAAATTGTTGAGCCCCAATGGAAGGTCTGGGGACACACCCCCCCCCCCCCCCCCCGAGGAAAAAAGGGAATACTTTTTTTTTTTTCATGCAAATAGTGTAGAATTATTAAGCCATTTTAGGTGTATCCAAATAATAATAATAATTTTGACGTGTTTGATATTATGAAAAACGGACAATAGATGATAATAATGGTAAGTAAATGTACAATTCTACTATTCCTTGAAAAACGGAGTTAAAATTACAACATAAACTAATAATGAAGTTCGTCAACTATATTATTCCTTACATTCACATTTCATTTTCTTTTGGTCCTTTCATTTTTCTTCGTGAAATTTTGACTATTTCGAATTCCAGGGGGGGAGGGGGGCAAGTGCCCCCCTTGCCCCCCCCCCCCCCCCTGCGGGCGCCCATGACCGGTGGAATCATCGGTGAACGAACAAAATGCCATCAAATATACACTAAACAGCAGTTCTGTCGGCAACCATGCACGGATGGAGCCAGGGGAAAAAAAGCAATTAAACAAAGCGGTTGTTACTCAATTCGCATTTTATTCCTATACCTATTTCCTCCTCTCCCCCTCCCCCTCCCCCTCCCTCTCCCTCTCCCATTCATCCCATTTAATTTCTTCCGATTTTCCGGGACTCGCCGCGACGCACAAACTTGTTTCTCCCGCGACTCTCTCCGCCCCGGCGGAGGAGCAGCCAGAAAACGGGAAAACCGCGCTATGGGGTTAAAATGTAGGTGCAATATTCGTGACGAAGGGTGGGGGATGGGGGGAGGGGGAGGGGGGAGAGGCTCACAAGTGTACAGTTTTATTGGCAACCTGTGGGGCTAATAGAATTACCGCGTGTCCTTCTTCCCGAGAAACATCAGAACGGGGGGGGGACGAACGGAGAGTGGGTCGGGAAAAGGTTTACCCCTTTTTCACCGATACAAACTTGCCGGAAATTACTTTCCCCCGGACGGACGGACGGACGAAGCCGGAGGACGTTGGTGGTGGAGGGGGGGGGGGGGGGGGGGGAGGTGCGCAAGTTAAACGCATCTCATCGTAAAACGCGGTGCGGTGAAGTCCGAGCCATACCCCCTCTGCCTCCCCTCCCCCCAACAACCCTCCGATATACCTTTCCAACCGTTCATCCGTCCGTGCGGTTATTATGTATATACTTACCGTACACTTCAAAACCACCACCGCATTCCGCGTCCAATTCTACAACTGTTCCGTGTTCTCCCACCTTTCCGCCATAGCCCTCCGAACCCCCCCCCCCTTCTCCTCGTCCCTTCAACCCCCATCCCCTCCGCGCGCAAAGTGCTTTTCCTTGAACTTAGATTATTAGGCAATGGATAACGCCTCCTCTGTACCGCGCAAAACAGCTCTTGAGAGAGCCTCGAGCTTTAACCCCCTCCCTTCCCCTCTTCACTATTTCCCTCTCCTCTCCTTTCCACCCCGACCCCCCCCCCCCCCCCCCCCCCCAAACACTTTCCTCATCATCAGACTGCGGGTATCAAGGAAATGCGGGATCGAGCAAGAGAAAAGCAAGGCAAGTGTGCCGCGCCGCACAGTGTTCGAAACATAGAATTATCCGGACATGATTATACGAATAAAAACATTGGCGGATCCAGAAGTCTGGCAACTGCGCATTCTTCCCATTTGAATGCATAGGAAACAATCGATACCTGAAGGGGCTAAACAGCCCCGTGACTAATCGATTATTTCTCATGCAGTCAAATGGGAAGAATACACTGTTGCCAGATTGCTGGATCCGCCAATGAATAAAAATCAAGATTATAAACATTAAATAGCGAGATAACTTAACAATGAGTGAACTCATTCTATTCACGGCTAAAAATGAGTATAATTTTTTTTTTTTTTTTTTTTTTTTTTTTTTTTTTTTTTTTTTAAAGAAAATATCAAATCTATGAAACGTTTTTAAACAGCAAAAAACCAACATTTTTCTTGTCCGGCAAAATGAATGTTTTGATCCACAGTGCGCCCGCGCTGTGCCGGGAAACCCCGCAACCTGCATGGCTAATTTATTTGATTGCAGTCAGCTCAGCAGTCGATTACTTTTTTTTTTTTTTAAAAAAAAAAAAGGGTTTCCAGATTGCACTTCGGTCTTCGTCTCTACCGATTTTATTACATGCTCTGTGACGGAACGACTTTTAGTTTTGAGCGATTCTTGAAAAGAACTATTTAAGAGCCGTATTTGAAATCGTTCTTGAAACAGCTTCCGAAGTTAAGGACACCTACTGTTAGAGGGAAAACATGTCCTAGGTCAACGTTGATTTTTTTTTTTTTTTTAATGTTTAAACCAACGAGCTTTAGCAACAGAGAGGATTTATGAGAGGTGATTTTGAAACATCAAGTACGCAGCCACGATGAAAATCTCTAATGGACATTTTAAATGGGATCGGTTCGTTTGCCTCATTTTTTTGAACCTCGAAAATAAAGTTGTGACTGATCCATTTGAAATTGGTTTTGCAGGGAGATGGAACAGCTGAGGTCAAAAATTTCACAATTTTTTTTTATTATCTAATTTGATAGGGGATATTCTGCTGAGTAAATCGATATAATACAGTGTATACTTTTTTCTCCAATTATATTTTTCATATTTTTTTAAAAATGCCGATTCAGGATGTAATTATAGTCGAATTTTGGAGAGAAAACGCAGGTTTCCCGAAAGTTTGGTTTTTTCATCTATCTGACCTATTATCTCAGGAACTAAAAGAGCTAAGCTAGCTTCCTGATTTTTTATCAAAATGCTCAGAATTTTAAGGACTACAAATGGAACTAAAAGCTTTTATGTACATTTAAAACTGTGTTTTTGAATATAACTGTTCATCGAGAAAAATAAATAGCTTTTTTTAACCAAAGTTCAGCTTTCTGAAATCTATATTTCAAATGAATGGATCTACATCATTCTAGTTCCAAAGCTTCAAGACATACATAAAAGTATGCATACAAAATTTTAGGAAAATATATCCAACCATTGCTGACCAAAAGGGACCGGAAGTGGGATATTTTACATGTATTTTTCAGCTGTTCCATCTCCCTTGAACAAAAATGCAGGTGTTTGAGGGTGGCTGTCTGAACACAGACATTAATATAACTATTTCTTGCGGAAGGATTTGCACAATAAAGAAACTAATTCATGACAGAGACAATCCAACTTTTTTTACCTGAATAGTAGCTTTAAAATACTGTATCCAGCGATAGTTATACTCTAAAACACTTGCAATTCCGTTTGGAACCAATTTCCGCACTAAAGTAATTTTACAATTTTTATTTATAACGTTAAAGAGTATGAAGCAAACAAACCAGAATCAGATCGTCCTTGCTGCCTCCGGCGGCGGCTCGTGCAATATGGCAACAATGGATTTCCTCCATTTAAAACTGTGTAAAATAATCGATTACTTGGTGAGGCGCTCGCCTCACCTAGTATCGATTTTTTTGCATACGTTCAAATGGTAAAAGTGCACGGTTGCCAGATTGCACGAGCCGCCACTGGCTGCCTCAATTTGGAATAAAAACTTTAACATGTATTACCCTCTCTATTGCTATATTCGTTGATTTAAACCAATGCAAGGATTGAGTTCAACAGTGTTCATCACATATAATCAATCCTAACTCAAATAAAACAATCTTTTCTTTTGAGTTTGAATGAAAAAAACGCAACGTTGCCTACAGTTTGGCGCTTCAATACCTAATAATATAAAAAAGCAAAATGATTGAGGGTGAGATAGGTTGAATTTTTTTTTTTTTTGGTTCTAATGTTTCTTAACAAAATAATGATTAGGTATAATATTTTTGAATTTGCTTGAGTTAATGGAGATAAAAAGGCACACCTACTATAAAAAGTTTGTCTGATCTAAAAAATTAACCAGGTGTAGCTTTTAATCATTGCAATTGACAACGCTCCGTGTAAAATTCAGAGTTTTTGGCGGGTAAAATTCATTTTGATTTTTCGTAGATAATTATTTTTTTTTTTTTAAATTTTATTTCCATTTTTGATTTTCGTTTTAAATCCCGAAAACTCACTACTTCTCGATTTGTTGACGTAAATTCAAAATGAATAAGCGAATCGTTTTGTCTTGTACTTTCTAATAAAAAATAAATATTAAAACAATTCCTGGGCTTGTAATTGTGACGCGAAACATCATCTTTTTACTGTATTACACCAGCGTTTAAAAATAAATGATATTTTCTTGCGATGAATCAGGTACTCAATTGCCACCGCTCTCACTCAGATATTTGCTCCCAAGGATCCCCCCATCAACAAGACGAAAATGGTCACCAAATGTTGGGGGGGGGAATTAATTAAACCTCTGGTCAGTAAATTAATACGAAGTTCATACTTGATGTATAGTGTCACACTCGCTCAATTTCTTGCTCCAATGCATGGAAAAGGACTAAATTCATTCTCAAAATTTTCTCCATCCAAATGAATTAATGTGATTTTTTTTTAACTTCGTCATCCTTACGGAGGATAGCTCATATTTTATTTAACGATTTATTACTCGTATCATCTGACTCTTGAGCTGAGCTGCAGTTTATATATTCTAAGTATCTGAGAGAGACTCCTACGTCACTGAGATGACTCCAAGTGATTTCTTGCTTGCCATTTGCAGAATTGTTTTTGGTTGTAAATATTTATGTATGCTGATCTTTGGTGGAGATAGTTTACGGTGTACTGATCCTCCAAGTTTTGCTTCTTCTTACAGGTTGCTTAAAAAATGGTTTTTCAAGTGGTGATTTCAATAACGATACAAAATTGTACGAGGGTGGATTTTAAAGTAATATTACCTATTTTTTTCTGAGAAACTATCAATGCTAGAAAAAAAACCCAGTGTTGGAACGTACGTACTTTCAGCTTTCTAACGAGCATTAGTTTTTCAAATTTGGCCAAAGCGTTTCGGAGATATTGTGGATTTTCCCCATCCGTCACTCCTTCAAATGTGCCCACCTTTTCACGCGCTACAGAAGACTGCGAGTTTCGGCAGGCGATGCGCTTATCTCCGGATCAGACATCTCAATAACACCCGAGTGTATGTTGTTTACTGAATAGACTACTCTTCTACCAATAAAATGATCCAATTTGTATCGATCTTCAAACTTTCGGTCAGTACTGAAAGTGCAATCATCGTGAATTGAAGCTGGAAAAACAGCTTGCGTCAAAACCTGGTATAGGAGCATGGGGAAAGAATTTTACGACGGCTGTCTCCAGAAATTGTTGCACCGATGTGAAAAATTCAAGAATCTAGCGGGTGGCTAGGTCAAAAAATGAGGTGAGATGCCTCACAACAATGTTATCGCTTGTTTCAATAAAATAATAGCTCTATTTTACTTTTTCAAAGTCTTAAACTCGTGTTTTCTGTGAAGCTTCGCAGCGCGTAAAAAGGTGGGAACGTGAACGGAGAGACGGGTGTGGAAAATCCACGATATCTCCGCAACGCGTAAGCCAAATTTAAAACACTGTAGCTCGTTAAAAAGCTTAAAGTACGTACGTTCTAACGCTGGGTTTGTTTCTTTTCTAATATTAATAGTTTCTGAGAAGAAAATAGGTAAACTTATTTTAAAATCCACCCTCGTATACTAAGCCCACACAAGGCTTTGAGTAACATATTATAATATGGAGATAAAGTAGTTGACTATCCGTTATTGAGTATGTAAAAAGGATTCAAATAACTATGTTGTTTCATTAAAAAAAAAGAGTCAAAAACTCAGTCGAAAATTTAGGTGTGTTTAAAATATGTTAAACTTTAACGCCGGGATTCTAAGTTGAATGACCCTCTCACTATAATTATTTCCAAAAGTATTTTCAAAACTATTGTTCAGGGCAATTAATTGTGAGGTTTCTAACATTCATAAATTCAATCAAATAAAATATAAATTCATTAGGCCAAAAAATGTCATACCATTCACACCCGATGGATTGCTTCAAATACTACAGACATCGAAAATGAATCAAACAATATTTACAAGAGAGTGCTAAATTTAATGTGCAAACCGAAAAAAGCGTGTGAGGATCACTGTTATTATTTTTGTTCGTTTGTTTTTTTGTGTTTTGATTTTTGTGTTTTTGTTTTTGTTTTTTTTTTTGTAAACATTGCGTAAATGTTATGTTTTCTTTTTACATTTTTGCAACAGAGCAACCTCGACTTTTTTGAAATTCATAATGATTGCGGCGGCAAAAATTAAGGTATTTCATGCAATATTACAACTCCCAGAAATCCCTCGACATTAATAAGTAGAGTTAACGTAGTCTTATGGCTTATTTTCAAGAGTTTCATCATAAAAAAAACATGAAACAAAGTACTTTAACGAGCATCAAAAACGCTTCTTTATAAGGATATCACAACCACCACACTGGAAAGAAACAAGGTACGTGTGAAAATTGAATCGATAGAAGTAGTTCTTTTAAATTTATTGAACCCCCCAATTTTAGAAAAAGAATTTCTCTCAAAGCAAGGAATTAACTAGTTTTATTTTTAAACTTACCCATCTATACTCTTCGTTCATTGCATGGTTGTTAAAAGAAACTTGTTTTTCATTTTACTTGTTTTTCTAGGGATAACTTGTCACTATCTCAAATATAGTCTAATTTCAATAAATAACCTCTACTGCAGTCATAAAATCCTCAGTGTGTGGCAGTTTCTATCCTTTTCTGTTTTCGAAATAGGACAAAACAGCTGTGGAATTATGCGGTACATATATGTCTTCTAAATTGAATAAGAATACAAAGGAATTATAGGAAGCACCTCTCATGAGTTGATTGCAAGCGGTATGAACGGCGATTGCTCACTGGAACGATTGGTCCTCACAAAAACTATTTTTTCAAAAAACTATTCGATTTTTATCTCCCAAATAGTTGCTCCACACTTTCGTTTTTTGAAAATTACCACGCAAAATGAGAAGAGAAAAACTTCCGTAAACTATTTCAAACTCTTGACGAAATAACTTTAGCGCGTCATCTAAACTTGAATTGCAACACAAAATTTACTGAAATTTTTTTTTTTCACAATCTTTTTTTTTTATTTATCTTATTTTTGTTTTTTTTTTTTTTTTTTTTTTTTTTTTTTTTTTTTTGGAACGACGGGAAGACACTAACGCACCAAAACCGAACGGAAATCTTGAGCTCGCGACTTGACTCAATAAACTGGAGTACGAGCGAGTAAAAATATAGAATTGAGGGTTTTCGATAGCAATTGGGGAGAGGGGAGACAAACCGGTGACATTCAAAGGTGTTTTTGTTTTTTTTTTTTTGTTTTGTTTTTTTTTTTGTTTTTTTTTTTTTTTTTTTTTTTTTTTACGACGGTGTTCTTCCTGACCTTGAAGATGAACAGGCCTCATTGACATTGTTCGTGTTTAGGGAAGAGAGGCCGTCCGACTTCCCAATTGTGTGCATATGATATAACGGAGCCGGATCGCATCGGTCACACTCGTGAGGATCACGTGACCTTACCTTTGAAACACGAATGAAAACAAGGGTGCGAATCAACGGTATTTTTCGCATAACTGTTTTTTCTTTCCTTTTTTTTCTCTCTCTCTCCTTCCCCCTTTTATTTTCCGATTTTTTTATCCTTTGCTCTATCAAAGCCTCGCTTTTTCCGTTTGAACTGACCTGCGCACCACCCCGTACCACCCGCACCACCCGCACCGCATCTTGAATAAAAAAATATGTTTTGTTCCAATTCAACCTTTTTTTTTCCGGCATGGTTTAATTTAGGTTAAAAAAACGAGGGCAACTGGACATGCCTTGGCACGGTGAAGAAAAGACTGACTCTTTGATTCTCTTTTTTTTTCTTAATCAATGCCCTAATTTAAGGGTCCGTCTCTTTTCGAGACGTAGGTTACAAAATAGAGGTGCCCTGATTCAATTCACTCTTTCTTTTCGATTTTTATTTGATCCAGAAAAGGATAGTGGGCTTCCAGTAACTCAATACCGAAAAAGGTCTGTTGCAGCTTCCGACCTTTATTGTTGTTGAGCACAAAAACGAGACGATTGTTGATCGGATTTGTCTTCAAGTGGAGTCGTCAAATGGAAAGGAAAAGACAAAACGTAGCAACTAATTTGGGTAAAAACTAAAGGCACATTTTGCCATGGTCGAGTACGAATCTTGACTTTTACTACAGACTCAAAAAGGATAAAAGTTGATGAATAAAAGTTGATACTTTGGAGGAAAGCTAATTGGTCGATTTTAATCTATTGGTTCTTTACTCAGAAAAGGCTGGAAAATTTCTAAAGTACAGTTTTATACAAAGGAAGCGGAAATTGAGCTAGCTAGATTAGTAAATAATAAATGTCTTAATCAAAAACAGTTCAAAGGATTTTTTTGAGATTTTCTGATAATACTCGTATGATAAAATATATTTTTTTTTTTTACTATTCACGTCAGTAATTTAAAATTAGTTTTCCGGCTGATCTCTTTCTGGTGAGGATGCAAACTAGTATGACTGCTCAGAAGTAGAGGAATCAATAATTACATTTCAAAAACTGTCACTTCCTTTTGAAATGTTTCCTCATTTTCCTTCTTCTTTCTTTTTTAATTTCGTCCCTTCCTCTCCTCTCCCTCTCCTCTTCTCCCCTCTCTTCAATCCCCTTCCTATTACTCCCTAACCTAATGAGTCTGGACGATTGCTCTTAGAATTTTCACATAATGTAGGACGACTTGATCGACCATCGGGTTAGATCGTATTTTGCGTTCGCGATTCGAGAATCACCCATATTTATTTGGATCCAGAATTTTATAACCCTTCTCTCCGGTCATTTGCAGAGATATAATAGAAAAACATAGAAGGACCATGGGCCATGATCAATATTTTTAACCCTTTACTGCATGACTTTTTTATAACATGAGCTTTTTATTAATTATGATTCAAAATGAATGTTTTTAACCCTTTACTGCATGACTTTTTTTATAACATGAGTTTTTTTTTATTAATTTTGATTCAAAATTAATGGAAACAAAAAGTCCTTGCTTTTTTTTTTTTTTTTTTTTTTTTTTTTTTTTTTTTATAGCATATAAATGTTCACTTTCAATTAGGAACCTACAGTCACCTATAGACAAATTGGGTTAGATATGAGCGATTATTTTAGTTTATTGTTAGATGACTCGTGGAGAGTTTAAACATCCATGCTCTAAACAACCAGATTTCCACTGTAACCTTTGCCGTCGACCCACTTTTAAGGAGTCCGAGCGACAAGACGAGTGAAAAATCTGATGCCCCTACCGGGGTACGAATGAACCTATATAGATTGGCAGTCAATTGTCCTGACCACGAAGCCACCGAGGTCGGCGTTGCATTGCTTCGAGACCTGAAAAGCACAGAATTACTTTTACAGAATGAATTATTTTTAACTGACGAAAGCTCAAAATGGTGAGATGGATTTTGCGTCCCA
>VMOF01000108.1:0-13391 GCA_011764245.1 Trialeurodes vaporariorum
GACGCTTATGATTCATAGATCCCGTTCTGTATTAGTGGCGGCTCGTGTAATTTGGCAACAATGTTTTTGTCCTATCTAAACGAATGTAAAAAACGATTCTCCAAGAGGCTATGTCAACCTCCTCAAGAATCAATGGTTTTACCAAAATTTAAATGGAAACATTCCATGCTGCCTAATCGCACGAACCGCCACTGTCTTGAATACGCAGTTATTGCTCATTGACAGCAATGGACGCCTGAAACTTGAGTTGCCGCTCTTTCAGTTGTTACATAATTGATTCAAAATTGGTATCCTCGTTGATAAGGAATTTGATAGAGTTTTGGGGGGGGGGGGAAGTAGAAATGAGGGAGGATGTTGCTCCAAAAAGAAAATTACAGTTTGACCGGCCTCGGTGGCTTGGTGGTCAGGACACCTGACTGCCAATCCATAGGTCCTGGGTTCGAACCCCGGTAGAGGCATCAGATTTTTCACTGGTCTTTGTCCCTCGGACTCCTTAAAAGAAGATTCACGACAAAGATTGCAGTGGAGATCTGATTACTTGGAGCAAGGATGTTTAAACTCTCCGGTTTCTCCTGAAATTAAACTAAAAATTTACTCATATTTAACCTAATTTGTCTATAGGAGGCTGTAGGTTCCTAATTGAATGCAAACAAAAGCCAAATAAATCTCAGAAGAAGAAGAAGAAGAAGAAGAAGAAGAAGAAGAAGAAGAAGAAGAAGAAGAAGAAGAAGAAGAAAAAAGTTAACAGTTTGATCGTTTAATTTGCCTACCATATGTTCATTTTTTATCTCAAAGATAAACAGCAATTTTAAAATCTGTCGGTATTTTGGTTGTCCACTGTCAATACATAATAATTTAAGTCTAAAAAATAATCGTTCACATCAGGAGAGGATCAATTTTGCTAACGTGCCTATACGTCGAACGCGTAAACGCGAATAAATAATGATTTATCTTTTATAGAGGAGGAGTTCAGACTGGGGTACATGGGCTACAGAAGTCCAAGAAGACGGCGGAGGAGAGCAGTGCGGCCGCCATTAAAATCTACTGTGCCTAACAAAGTACCAGGATTGCCAGTCAAATCACCCTTGAAAAATGGACAGTGTTTTGATTGGGCAGTCAGTTCTTTCATGCCTCCGATTGAGAATCAGGCAAGTGTATATTTCAAACGAAACTTTTGATCTAATAGTATCAGTATAGAGACATGTGATGAAAGTCAGAGAAAGAGATAGAGAGAGAAAGAGGGAGAGGGAAAGGAAAAGGGAGGGAACAGAGACATAGTTAGTAGAGGAGAGAGAGGAGAGAGAGAGAGAGAGAGAGAGAGAGAGAGAGAGAGAGAGAGAGAGAGAGAGAGAGAGTTTATTTGCCGTAATACTACAGTGTAAATGTCGCATTAGTAAAAAACTAAAGATAAAAAACTCAAACATCGTGAAGATTCGAGAGGGGGGGAGAGAGGGGGAGAGCGAGACAGAAAGAGTAAGAGAGAGAGAGAGAGAGAGAGAGAGAGAGAGAGAGAGAGAGAGAGAGGGAGAGAGCACGAAAAAAAAAGATTAGTGAAAATAACCATACGGATACCTGATTTTGGCACCTGCTAGATGTTATGGTAAACTTGGCCAGAAGTATGGTACATTTACCGATACTTTGAGTAAATTCGACAAGCAATCAGGTAACATCACCTAGTGCCTAGTCAAAACATAGTATACTTCTGGTTAACATTACCATAACATCTAGGGGTGCCAAAATCAGGTATCCGTATGGTTATTTTCACCGTAGTTTTTTTTTCCGTGAGAGAGAGAGAGGAGGAGAAGAAGAAGAAAAAGAAGAAGAAGAAGAAGAAGAAGAAGAAGAAGAAGAAGAAGAAGAAGAAGAAGAAGAAGAAGACAGAGTATCATCACCATTTACGGCAAGTTTGCATTTTAATCGAGAAAAATGATATACAACCTTTCATCCACAATTAAAGGACCAAAATAAGATCGTAGGCTTAATATTAATTACAACATTGTACTTCTTCCCCTGTTTCAGGGGAAATGTGCCGCGTCCTATGCTTTTGGAGCGGTGGGACTCATGGAAATTTTATTTTCAGCGCTAACGAAAAAAGTGACTCGCCTTTCGAAAGAACGTAAGTTCATAAAGTAAGAGTGGCATACGGCGAAAAGTGGAAAGAAGGAGTGCCGATAAAGGCGATCACGCCATATTATAGTTACACCATCATCTCCAAAAAGAACATGAAAATGAAACAATCTTTGCGCAAACTGCACGTCGATACCGTTTTCTATAATCGATCATCGGATGTCAAAGATTGATCCAAATTCAAAAATATATCTGGGTTGGAATTGCTTTTCTGAACAAAAACTCTCGGGAAAAATACACCTGTGCCTAAAATTTGCTCAAAAGTTGATTTTGAGGGGGAAATTGTATATATTTTCAAAATAAAAATTGGAGAACCATTGTTCCCCAAAGAGATAAAATGATCAAAATAAAGACCTAAACTTGATAATCAAGCTACACTGGCAGCAGTTTAAGCTCTGAAAGCCGCAAACATCGCATCATTTATACCCGCAACAAAAGCACGCCTATACTCAATCAAAAATTGACGATCACCAATGGTAATTTTTTTCCTTTATATGCGATTTTTGGGGGATAATTTTACAGCTAAGATGCTTTCAATTTATGGCACTGAAATTTATAGACATAAAATATATTTTCACTGTAAGTATGCACGAACTCATTTTCCAGAGATTGTGGAATGCACTGCATCTGCAGGCTGCAAAGGAGCAACTGCAGAAATGACAGTGCCACTGTTAAAGAAGGGCCTTGTGTCGGAGGCGGACTACCCATACACTTTAATGAAGGGTGGATCTGGTCCTACAGCCTGTGAGCTTAATAAAGTGAAGAACATCCTTGTCCAAATGCAAAGTTTGTCAAATGTTATGGGAGAAGATAAAATGGCGGCAGCGCTTCCAACGAGTCCAGTCGCGATAGCGATTAATGCCGAAGATCCTTCATTTCGTGTAACGTCCAAAATTAAACATTTTTTTTTTTTTTATATTATTTTTTTTAAGAGCTGCCGTTATGCCTATAATTAATTGATGGCATTTTTCAACTCATAGGTGATTCTACTGGTTGAGAAAAGACTACACAGTTCAGTTAGGCATGTGCGATTATCGATGCATCGATCGAGATTTCAATGTTTTCCTGCCATCGATGCGAATGTATGTTGACATCAATCGATGCATCGAAACATCGTTACTTATGAACATTTCGACTAAAAACAGACCTAAAGCGTCTTTTTTTCCTCTTCAACCATCTCAAAAGCATAAAAAAGTGTCATGATTTTCAGCGATTTCTCATTTTTGACTTGTTAAAGTTCGTTTCGATGCATCGATAAAATGTCGATGTTTTTTGGACATCAAACTTCGATGCACAAAACTGGACATAGCACAGGCATAAGTTTAGTTCTGTGTATGACCGCACTGCACGGAAAATACTCTGATCTGTAGTCATTTCTCAATCGGTGCAATCGCCGCTAAATTAATATTAAAATATCCGCAAGTTTTTTAAAGTCATCGACGACTCCACTGGTTTAGAAAAGATTACAGACGCAAGTATTTCCATGCGTTAGTCATAAACTGAACTGAACTTTGTAATCTTTTCTCAACCGGTGGAATCATCAGTGAATTGAAAAATGTGATTAATTATACGCACAACGGCAGCTCTGCATTTTTTTACTTCTACCGTATAGACTAAACGATGGGTATTACATACTCTCGTAAAACTCATGGGTTACGAAAAGGACTTTTCTAGTGATTGTTCTTGTCTTTTTCTTGTTACTTTTTCAATCCTTTACAACGTGATTTTTTTCTCTTCTTTGAAAACATGATTTTTTGACCGATTTTGTCTCAAAATGAAAGAGGAAAATAATCAAAATATTCCTGGCATTATCAGTTGCGTTTGAGAGACCTGAAAAGTACCATATACACGGAAAAAAAAGGATTAGTGAAAATAACCATACGGATACCTGATTTTGGCACCTGCTAGATGTTGTGGTAAACTTGACCAGAAGTATGTTACATTTCCCGATACTTTGAGTAAATTCGACATGCAATCAGGTAGAATCACCTAGTGCCTAGTCAAAACATGCTATACTTCTGGTTAACATTACTATAACATCTAGCAGGTGCCAAAATCAGGTATCCTTACGGTTATTTTCATCGTAGTTTTTTTTCCGTGTAAGTATGTAAAATAGGCCAGCGAACAGCGCAAAATAACAGTAAAACCATTTATTTATTTATTTATCTATTTATTTTATTTTATGTTTTTGTTCTTCACGTGCAGATGGCGTCGCCGGCTTCCATCCTAGTAGCGTGCTCTTTCAGATTTCGATTAACGCTTATTAAAACTTCTTCTATCTGTGCCAGAGGCGCGAAAGCACGAAAAAATAATTTTTGAAGTTTCAATTATTCAAAATGGGTGGATAGATTATGTGGTTCAGGTATGAATACCACGAAGCAAGAAAAGGTTCAGAAAAATTACAAAAATATAAAGACAAATGCGTTTCATCAATCACTTATTTTATTACAAGGAGTGAGCTTGCCAAAATTTCAGATCATGAAATTATTCTTGTGCGAATTGGCGTGGATTGTGCCCCCACGAGGTGCCTTGCTTCTTTTAACCGAGAAATGATCCCCTTTTTATTGCAAACAACCGGGCAGTATCGTAAAGTCGGAACATAACATATTTTTAAATCTATTGGAATGTTGCTCTTGACAGTTTTGACTTTAACTTTTGAGTCTGTTAAAACAGTTTTTCTTCTATTATTCTTTCTAGAAAGAGTCCTAGTATGAGCTCGCCGAAACACTGATTCTTTGGGTGAAATGAAGGTCCCCCCCCCCCCCAGGGACCAGTAGAAAACGTACAGGAATTTATTGAGAGGACATGCGATGCGAGTATACCCTGTGTACTTTTTATGTAAACTTTGATCTTTAATTGATTGTTTGTCGAATCCTTTACTTCCAGTTTTACAAGGGTGGTTTTGGGGGCAGTTAAAAAGCAGCGCTGCTCATCTTAATCAGTCGGCTGCAGGACTGACACGAAAGGTAATGAAAAATAAGAGATATTTTCAAGATAAAGAAAAGTCCCATTTTCATTTAAATAAATTTTTCAAATTTAAAACAAATTTAAAATTTTTTAAAAAACAAAGCTCAAAGAAACTTAGGCTACTTTACCATCAATAAAAATTTTCGAAACAGAATTCGCGTTAGAAATTTTCACCTGCCATCTTTCACTAAACGCATACAACAAACAAATATTACGAAGGATTTGGTGAAATGCGCGTTCAATCTATTGGAAAGCGCCAGTTCTAGGCGTTTTCAAACAATGATTCCTGCCTGTAAGATTTACTTTTTTTAGGTTAATTTTACAATCCCTAAACCAGTTAATTAAAATTTACAACAAATTCTCGCTAGAGTATGCTCTAACAAGTTTGATGATGGTTTGTAACTTATATCATTACTTTCAATCAACGAAGAAATAATGACTTAAACTCGCACTGAAAGTGAAAAAAACTTGATTTAGCGCCAAACCGAAGCACTCGCTGTCTCGATGGAAATTAACGGAAATTAATTTGGAACCAATATTTTCCATTGTGCAGCATTTTTTTTGCAACACAAAGAAGCTTCGTTTCAGCTAATTTATGACAATATCGTGACCAAAGCTCTCGTGAATTCGTCGTTAAAAATAGAATATCGTAAACGGAATTCCGGTCGATACACCAGAAAATTTTCTCAGTGTGTTTGGAAAGCAACTCGTAAAATTGATCACAGATGATTATTCTTGATTCTTGAAAATAATAACCTTAAATTTTTTATTTTTTTTTTTATAAATAATCAACCATATTATTTTGTTATGAACTTTGAACTATTCTCACAAAAATATTTGTTTTTTCTAATGATCGATTGCCAAACTTTTTACTTTCAAATGTTTTTTAAAAAAAACGTCACATATTATGTTTTCCTTTGCAGTTGGCGATTATTGGGTTATCAAAAATAGCTGGGGCACCACATGGGGAGTGCAGGTAATTTTCAATCATATTAAAAAAAACGCCGCACCTCACACGGTTTTTTTCTTGCAATTTGTTTATTTATTGATTGTTACAATCAATAATAATGAGAACAATGCAGTCGGTTGCTTTAACCAAAAAATAAGTCTCTATACGACGCTTAAAAAAAGTTAGTTTAATATGCAGATACACAGTTTGAATGTAGTGGAAAAATATAGGGCAAGCAGACGACTCGTTAATCTATAACCTAGCCACCACCATAGGTATTTCTGCAAGATTGATACACAATATGTACCAAAAGACCTGACCAGGTCTAAGTAAAAAATCACAGACTTGATTTCGATAAACAACAAGCCTGCTCGTTAGTTGCAGGTAGGCAAAATTGTCTATTAAGGTACAAAAGGCATTCTACAAACCGCAAGCTAACGAGCCCACCCGTTGTGTATCGAAATGATCGAGGTATATGTTTTTAAACTTGAACCTGGCAAGGACATCTGGGACACCATGATGTATACTTAGTATACATACACAGTACACAGTACACACTATAGTTGATCGGTGGCGTCGATTTTCGATCACTGAGACCGTGAGTCAGATGTGTGAACCAACTGACGGTAACGCCCCTACTGTATTCTAATTTCCCTGCACTGCGGAATTGGGCAGTAATTATTCGACAATTATTGATGATATTTGGCAACGAAATAAAAATCTGATTATTCGACGAATTATATTTAGACAGTTGACTTACACCTCCTCACAGAAGATGCCCATATTTCCGCATCAACTCTGTTGCCAGCTGATTTCATTATTTCTGATATTTGGTTGCCCTACTCTTCCCTGCTCTAAAAATAAAAAAGTTTGAGGTTATTTTTTTTATTATTTTGAGCCTGAAGAGTGCTTAGTCGAAGCCATGTGCTATTGTTACTTTATGACTTAATGCTTTAAAGCAGTATATTATAAGAAGCCAGTGGCGATGTGTGCAATCTGGCAACGTGGGTATTTGGCTTATTTAAACCCACGAAAAATATCTAAGTATTTATGCATCGGCGATGACCATCGAATTCGACCTTTCCTATGGGTTCAAATGGACAAAATTTTACGTTGCCAAATGGCGTACGCTTCGCCACTGTAAGAAGCGGTTATTTTGTCTTAACCTCCATCCGATTAATGACTGAAATAAATCATCCACTGCAATAAACTACGGAACTTATAAATTCAACAATCACAAGGAGAATAAAAAGTTTTTTTGTTCATTACGATATATTATTGGATGATTTTTTTCCTGAATTGCTAACAATAAAAAATAACGGTAATTTTTTCTTAGGGATACGCATGGATCAAAAAAGGAGCTCAAAATTGTGGGATTGGCAAAGAGGGTTTCACGATGACGATTGCACAAGCTGCTAAAAGCGGTTGAAGACGCGGAGACAAATTATTCACTATGACACTGCCTGCGATCGGTGATGTTAAGACCTAGTGAAGTAGTGAGAATAAAGTTGACTTAATCTGTAAATTCTACGTTATAATTCGTTAGTTTGTTGATTTTCTTTACTAAATATACAGCGCCGAATAATGTGATTTTCCCGCATGCAAGAACTTGCCGATAATAAATGTCCACAAGGAGTTGTCCGCACCATGACTGAGTGTGCAATCTGTCAACGTTGCATTTGCTTCATTGAAACCGACGAAAAATATCGAACGATCAAGGAATCGGCAATGACCAATGAATTCGACCTTTCTTATGGATTTGAATGGACAAAATGCTACGTTGCCAGATAGCACGCTTCGCCACTGTCTCTGTCATGTCTTCAAAATTACGTTCCAGAAATCCCCTCTGTATGATTACAACTCGCTGGTTAGCACCCAGCATGATTACTAGAGGCTCACTAAAAAAATCTGGTCCTGCACGGCTGAGGAATAAATTATGGCCTTAAATCTGATGGTACAGTAAATACTTATACGGTAATTCTGAGATTCGGAAGGGGAAGGAGTTAGAAGCTGATGATGGAGAGATTACAGTAAGGCGATGACACGCCGACACGTGATGCATAGTGAGAGAAAAACGTCACTTCATTTATAAAGCCGCTGATTTACTCAGACCCAGACAAACATATGGGCCCAGGGTCGAGTTGACCGCCGAGGCTGAGGTTCCTTGTAAGATCCGTTGTTCTACATCGCACACCAGGTCCTCCGTCAAGATCAATTTAAGTCAAGTCTGGTAGCGTTTGCACTTGTTCCGTTAAAACCCATTTAAAATATCGACGTACCTATAGGGATTTGCGATGACTATCAAATTCGATCTTTTGCGAAGGTTCAAATGGACAAAAAATGATAAGTTGCCAGACAGCATTCTTCGCCAGATTTGCTTTGTCGACCAATCAGATCTCACCTGCTGCGAACATCTTATATTGTACGGTCGTGCATAGAAAGAATATCAGACGACTCCCGAAAGTAGGCTACCCGCAATACGTATCTCAACGAATTGAAGCATTGCAGAGAGATTACCTAAGCCCAAATCTAAGGAGCCGTCCGACATTCTTTTTGTCCCTCATTGTACGTGAGACATAGGAGCTATGTGCAACAAACACCATAACTGCCATTTTGCGTATAATTAATGCCATTTTTTTCAATTCACCGATGACTCTATATACCGGCAGAGAAAATATTTAATTACACAGTTCAGTTCAGTGTACAACTGTATTGCACGAAAATACTCGCATCTTTAATCTTTTCTTAACCGGCGATGTCGTCGATGACTTTAAGAAACTTGCCGAACGGCGCACTGGTCCCTGATCAAATCCTAGGCGGTCAAAAATCGATTTTTTTGTTCAAAGTCGGAAGAAAAAACTGTTCTCGCTATACTATATATTAATTTAGAGGGTTTATTCAGCAAGGTAATCGACCCTGATATCCATCGCAGAAAAATATTGAAAGGAATCTTAATTCCCGTGTTATTTCAAGTCTGTGTATTTTTGACCGCTTAGGATTCGATTTGGATCCATATAGTGCAGCGTTCTCACAGATTGAGAATGGATTACATATCAGAGTATTTTCGCGCAACACAGTCATACACTGAACTGAACTGTTTAATATTTTTTCAACTGATTGAATCATCGAAGAATTGACAAATTTCATTAAATAAACGCGAACGGACAGCTCTGGGTAACACATGAAGCGTGTTTTTGCTCTTGAAGACCTCCGCGCACGCTCTAAGAGTTTGATTAAACAGCCAGTTAAATAAGGGGGCGAATAAACAGATTGAGCCGATGAGATAACTTGAAGTCGATTTCGATGTATCGACAACGAAGAAGCCCATTGGCAGTCAATTCGCGATTTTAAATTCGCAGGTGGAGAGACCCCTGAGACCCCTTAAGGCTTAGCAAGAGTACCAAACTGTACCACTGCGCTAATCGGCAACCCTGCTCTGATAAGACTGTGAATTAGGGTGGGCCGAAAAATGGCTTTTTCGGAAATCGGATTGCGTCTACCTGGGCGATTGTTCCTTCTGGTGAGTTATGAAAGTGTGTAAAATTTCAGCCCAAAATATTGACCCCTTGAGGTTCCGCAAGAGCCCCAAAGTTTCGATTTTTTCGAAAAATTCACGTTTTTTCCGAGAAAAAAAATTCTACAACCTATAATATAAAAATTTCGTTCATGCTCTAGCAAAAATATGTTTCTAAAGCATGTAAGCAATGTACTATAAAAATCTGAGCCATATCCGTCAAGTTCTTGAGGTTCCGCAAAGCCAATTTTGCAATTTACGAGAAAAAGGCTCAAAAATCACGATTTTGTCCGATTTGGCAACGTCGCTTCAAGCCAGTGCGTAAAACCTTCATGCTCTAGGGCCGAATCGACGTTAGACATGTTGTTGACGAGGTGTGCGAAACCGCTGCGAAAAATATTAACTCTTTGAGGTTCCGCAAAGGACTGGAAGCTCAAAAAAATTGGAGCTGACCCGAGTTTTTCGTCCAATTTTTGGCCGGAACAAGTTTCTGAAGGTACCGCAACACAGCAATCACGTATGCTCTAGCTGTGAACATATTTTTCGACACAAGTAGAAGCGTTTTACAGCAAACTGGTTCATTTCCATAGTGATTTAGAGGTTCCGCAAAGCCCTTTTTGTAATTTACGGGAAAAAAGCTCTAAAATCACGATTTCTTGTGATTTAGCAACGTTGCTTTGAACTGACCGGGTAGGACCCGCTCACTCTAGGACCTAATCGCCGTCAAGCTTGTTGCTCAAGAAGCGTACCAAAGCGCATTGAAAAATATTGATTCATTCGGGTTCCACAAAGGACCGAAAACTTAAAAAATTGGAACGAATCCGACTTGTGGTCAAACTTTTGGTCCAAAAAAGTCTTTGAAGGCGCTGCGACGCAATATTTACGTTTGCTCTAGGTCTAGCTTTTCTTTAATATAGAGGCTGTATTGATTTTATGCAAACCGACCAATGTCCACCGTATTTAAGAGATTCCTCAAAGTCCGAATCAAGGTTTGTAAGCTGTGAACTCAAAAATCACAATTGTAATCAGTTTAGTCGCACCGCTCGCTCTTGATAATCATTAAAGGGCGTGGGTTTAATTGGTTTGAAAAGTGTGATAAATTAGATTTGCAAAATTTTCTGCCTGTTTCAGTTTTATTTGATTTCAAATAGCCCAAATCGCACCGCGTGGTGGTAGTTGCATATCAGGCTTCGCACCCAACGCCCCCCCCACCCACCCACTAGAAAAACAAAAAAAAACTTAAATACCAAAAAAATTGATGAAATTTGAGGAAAGTAGCGAACGGGGTAAAACAAACAAATAAAGTTGTAAGTTCTTATGGCAGTGGCGGCTCGTGCAATTTATTGCAGTTGCATTCTGTTCATTATGAAACCTTTCCTGGCTTTGTGGTCCACTACATGCGCGTGAGGCCTTAATTTGTATTTTTTACCAGTACAGTAAAGTAATCATACACACTCTCATGTCTCGCCTAACAGAGAAAAACTCAAAGAAAGAAGCCCTCTTCTAAGAGCCTCCAGAACCATTTTCTCTGCTCTATCGACAGCCTAATAATGACAATTATACTGAGGAATTGTAACTTTTGCAAAGCTTTTTCCGTGTAAATGTTTTATAAATAACTCAGATGGTGTCTTTTTCAGCATTGGGCGCTTTGTCAATGCATTCTCGGCGAAAAAAATAATTCTGAGTAATCACTGGCCGAATCCAACAATTTATTCTTGGCAGCAAAAAAGTCTTAGGAGAGGGCTTCTTTCTTTGAGTTTTTCTCTGTTAGGCGAGACATGAGAGTGTGTATGATAACTAAGTATACTATACTGGTAAAAAATACCAATTAAGGCCTCTCGCGCATGTAAAGGACCACAAAGCCAGGAAAGGTTTCATAATGAACAGAATGCAACTGCAATAAATTGCACGGACCACCACTGCCATAACAGCTCACAATTTTTTTGATATTTAAGTTTTTTTTGTTTTTCTAGTGGGTGGGTGGGGGGGGGGGGCGTTGGGTGCGAAGCCTGATATGCAACTACCACCACGCGGTGCGATTTGGGCTATTTGAAATCAAATAAAACTGAAACAGGCAGAAAATTTTGCAAATCTAATTTATCACACTTTTCAAACCAATTAAACCCACGCCCTTTAATGATTATCAAGAGCGAGCGGTGCGACTAAACTGATTACAATTGTGATTTTTGAGTTCACAGCTTACAAACCTTGATTCGGACTTTGAGGAATCTCTTAAATACGGTGGACATTGGTCGGTTTGCATAAAATCAATACAGCCTCTATATTAAAGAAAAGCTAGACCTAGAGCAAACGTAAATATTGCGTCGCAGCGCCTTCAAAGACTTTTTTGGACCAAAAGTTTGACCACAAGTCGGATTCGTTCCAAAATTTTTTTTAAGTTTTCGGTCCTTTGTGGAACCCGAATGAATCAATATTTTTCAATGCGCTTTGGTACGCTTCTTGAGCAACAAGCTTGACGGCGATTAGGTCCTAGAGTGAGCGGGTCCTACCCGGTCAGTTCAAAGCAACGTTGCTAAATCACAAGAAATCGTGATTTTAGAGCTTTTTTCCCGTAAATTACAAAAAGGGCTTTGCGGAACCTCTAAATCACTATGGAAATGAACCAGTTTGCTGTAAAACGCTTCTACTTGTGTCGAAAAATATGTTCACAGCTAGAGCATACGTGATTGCTGTGTTGCGGTACCTTCAGAAACTTGTTCCGGCCAAAAATTGGACGAAAAACTCGGGTCAGCTCCAATTTTTTTGAGCTTCCAGTCCTTTGCGGAACCTCAAAGAGTTAATATTTTTCGCAGCGGTTTCGCACACCTCTTCAACAACATGTCTAACGTCGATTCGGCCCTAGAGCATGAAGGTTTTACGCACTGGCTTGAAGCGACGTTGCCAAATCGGACAAAATCGTGATTTTTGAGCCTTTTTCTCGTAAATTGCAAAATTGGCTTTGCGGAACCTCAAGAACTTGACGGATATGGCTCAGATTTTTATAGTACATTGCTTACATGCTTTAGAAACATATTTTTGCTAGAGCATGAACGAAATTTTTATATTATAGGTTGTAGAATTTTTTTTCTCGGAAAAAACGTGAATTTTTCGAAAAAATCGAAACTTTGGGGCTCTTGCGGAACCTCAAGGGGTCAATATTTTGGGCTGAAATTTTACACACTTTCATAACTCACCAGAAGGAACAATCGCCCAGGTAGACGCAATCCGATTTCCGAAAAAGCCATTTTTCGGCCCACCCTACTGTGAATCGCAGAGAGTGGAGACTCGATTCCACGAAAGTGGGCATTAAAACTCCTGACATGTATACAACACAACACACGCGCGTCGCGCACCCTCGCGCACGCACCGGTGGCCACCGCACTCTCGCGCACGCTCACATTCAGCTGATGCGCATGTGCGCGCGCCATACGATGCTTTTTAATACCTTCATATCTACGACTACGAGGGACCAAGCATTATAATTTATAATTTTGAATGAACAATGTGAAATTGTGAGCCCCGCGTGCAGTGCACCAGGGCCGCGTATGGCGTGCGTGATGGTATTGTGTTGTGTCCAGAGATTTCACGAGATGGGTCTCTGGCTCGTGTTTTAAATGTTGTCGGATCGATTCGATGCATCGATCGATCTCTTAACGATTCTCGCGAAGGAACTCGAACTTAGCCGAATGAAGGATCGACGGACCTATCATTTACTTTATCGGAAAAGTGATCATTAAGACAGTCTAAGAGTGACGCTATACTGGTCGAGATTGTAAAACTTGGCTGTTGTTATGGCAACCATCGCGTTAAAATGCTCGTTTCCTAAAGTCGTTT
>VMOF01000109.1:0-13389 GCA_011764245.1 Trialeurodes vaporariorum
AGTTGCGGGTAGTAAAAAAGGGACTTTTCAGCATTTTGTGTGGGCAAAAAGGAACAACAATGACAACTTAAATGACTGGATATTAAGAGATAATAGGAGGAAGAAGAAAAAACGAATTGTCACCAAGAGTAAAAAGGTGTAAGCGAGGGAGTTGACATAAATCTTAGCACATTTTATGGAGTGTCAGGAGGGGCGAGAGAGGGTGTGAGGATGGGATTGGGGGGGGGGAGTCCAGTCGAGAGTCGAGGCCCTCGTACGGCGCGGCGTGTTGCCCGAGTCGCGTTGCCGCGTCGGATTGTCAGATTAGGTGTTGCCGAATTAGGCGGGAAATTCAAAACTTTTACTGGATTTGAATATAGCGACTGTTTCATGCATTGATGCGTATATCGTTTCGACCGTCATCCGAAGATCTAGATATATGCTCATTTTTTAACGGAAATTTGGAATATCAAATCAAACAATTTTAAATCAACCTTTTTACGATTCAAAAATCTACATCCTCGAAAATGCTCAGTGACGCCTGATTCCATGACTAAAACTGCCGAAATCAACAAGATATTACAGATGAGACGATGCATTTGAAGGTTGGAATGTTTACTGTTGATGTTGTCTGGCGTGTGCGGGAATTCGGACGACTCTAATCTCTATTTTGCATACTTTAATCTACAACATCTTGTTAATTTCGGCAGTTTCAGTCATGGAACCAATGAGCTATAACTATAGAGTGGCACATCAAGGAACGTTCCGCTGGTTCATTGTTGTCACCTAGGGCGCCGCCATCTTGCCGTAAAAATCGATTTTGAGGTTAAGTTTTGTAGGTTGTTTCCGGTCGTTTCGTAAACAAACTCGGGCATCGCCGGAAACGACCTACGAATCTGCCGTCCAAATTCCCGCCAAATTCCGAACGACCTACAAAATTTAACCTCAAAACTCGGAATCTGCCGTCCAAATTCCGCTTTTTCCCGGGATTCCTTCTACCCTGTGTGGCACAAGGTGGACCAGCCCGCTGCCACTCTAAAGTTATAGCTCATTGCATGGAACCAGGCACAACAATAAGTATTTTTGCGGACGTAAAATTTATAGTCACTGCAGAAAAGTTGTAATAGTTTCTTGATTTAATAGCTTAAACTTTCGTTCAAAAATGCGCTTACGGGGAAATTACATTGGACCAGAGTTTTTTTGGAGCCTGAGGTCCCCGGACGGCAATCGATACGATTTATCGCTGTACTAGAGGTGGTTTCATAAGTGCAGGGGCACCCAGACCGATAATCTTTGGAATTTTTCAACATTATTTCTCTTGTTTCAAAATGAAAATGAATGAAAATGAATCAGAGCGTTGGCTTTTCACCGAGGAACACTTTAAAATTAAAAGTTCAAAGTCGAAGACAAGTTTTGTTTAGTTTTGATGAAATGAAAATTGAAAATTCGCCAAATATTATGGTCTAGGTGCGCCTACACTTCTGAAACGAGCTCTAAAACAGTTTGGGGCTCTATATACAGGATCTATTTTGGCGTAGAATCACTTGAAAATAACGTCGGGAGCAAGAAAAAGTTCCAAAATTGACCCACAAACTCAATAATGCGAATAAATAAAATTTCTAGACGGCGATCTAATGAGTGAGTCACAATTAGGGAAGCCCTTTTAATAATCAGAACTATATACCTTCCCTGATTAGAGTGATTTATCATTGAGAAAGCTGCAATCAGATGTGGTATCTCTCCCAATGAGACCCACTCATTTGACTGCTATCTCTGATTTCCCTTAAAACGTCTTTTATGGGTTCAAGATATTGGATTTAGAGAATTTATGCTTTAAATGTCATTTTCACGCGTTTTTACACAGGAATCCATACTGCTGCAGAAAAAGTGTGCAACAGACCCATTCCGTATAACTGAACACGAAACGGCTGCCTCAGTCAGTTTTTAACCCCTTATGGGCCAAGCCCGAGTATACTCGTTTTTCTTCCCTACTTCATTTCACATTGTTCCAATCTCATGATTTCGAATAAACGAGCGTCGGGCGCCTTCAATTCATCGTATATGCAATTCCAACTCCCCCGAATACGAATAGTTAACTACCTTCCCTTCATGAGGAAGAGTGGCGTTATTTCGAACTAACCTGGTCTTTAAAGAGTTAACCACTCGTTGGTGCGTTTTATACGGATGTAAACGGAAAATGAAGAGGGTTTCTCTTGAAAACCTGGCAATGCTGTTGCTGCTAGACCGATAAAAACCTCTGTGTTTTTACGGCGAGTTTTTTATTATCGGTTCAATGAGTGAAACAAACTGCATCGCGCGGTGAAAGTGTAAACGCGTCTTCTCACAACGTTGACTTTTCAATTTGAAATGTTCGTATTCACTTTGCATCTCCTATGAGCGGGGGTGAGGAGGGTGTTCATTGTTCAAAGAGCGCTTCTATCATTGTTCTTTTGATCCAACTTAGAGTGCAGTTTTCATTTCACCGAATCTCGATCTAGCAAACAAAATGCGTCGGATCCAGTGGCGTTCCGGTGTGGGTGTCCGGTAGTTCTCAAACCCCCTCACTTTTTCTTTTTTAGAAAGAAGGCTTAAAGAAGTAAGAGAACAGAAGTGAAAAAAGAAGAGAGAAAAGAAAAACGAGAAAAAGAGCGAGAAGGTTAAAGATAAGAGAGAAAATGAGAGTAAAAAAATAATTGATGATATTAGAACAAAACAATAAAATAAATAAACCATTTAAGTTCCATCTTCCAACAGTTTTCCAAATCACTCCTTCAGAAAGCCCAGAAACCGGAGGGGGGGGACAGCGAAAAACCAAAAATATCATCAATTTATTCAACTTTTCAAGCCCCCTTCCCGTTTGACCCACGGACCCAAGGTATATGGAGAACAGGTATGGACAACACTCTGAGCTTGGCTCTGATTGGTTGTGAAAAAAGCGACTCCGCCGCCATTTTTCTGACCGCGCGATTCAAATTTAGATTTCACATCTTGAAAAAGAAAATAAACAACGTAATTGATGATGTTAATCGATTCTATAGTCACAAAATTAACATTTAAAGATAAAAATTACCTTTCATTGTTCAAATAAATAAAGTATTACTTCAGATAAACTTCCCCTTCAAACCTAACCACAAACAACAATGCAAGATATACACGGTGTAAATAGAAGACAAGATGGCGGTGAAGTCGCTTTTTCCCAAGTGGCCACGCCCCCTGAGTCGAGTGTTGTCTATACCTGTTCTCCATATACCTTGCCACGGACCGTCACTGGTCGGATCAAAACACACCGAGTCAACGTCATGCATGGAATTAATTCTGGTATTTTCGGAAGACTAATTTTGTTAACGGGAACGCAGAGGGTACACGATGGGACGCGATAAAACGCGAATTTTTGTTTGTTATATTTATATTGTGATTAGCCAGCTTGGTTCGAGTGTTCCAACGAAACGGAGTGGAACAAACCAACCACTCCAAACATAATCGGTCGTCCGATCGCCGTTTCTTCAGACCAAGCGAGAGTATAACCACGAGGAATCCGATCCGCATCCTGCGTTTCATAATTTTTCACGAATAAAATAACTACAGCCTTGAATTTCCTCTGATGAGAGTAATTACCTATTCAACGAACGTTTTTATATATGCTTGCAAAATTAACAATTAATGAAAATGTTAATGAATGAAGTGCATGATCCGATCTGAGCGATCGCACATAATGTATACCATACACACAGGGTGGCTATAAAAAAGTTCCCACTCAGAAATTTGTAACGTCGACTCGGAAAATCAGTTTCCGTGTAAAAATCTGATTGGTCGTGATGGGCATGTACGCGCGGGGTGAGAGAGGCTGAAATGAAGCCTCATGCGAATCTTCGAAATTTTCTGAAGTCAGTCGCGTATGAGGGCTCCGCGAGGGATTCGCGTTTTGGTTTTTTATCTGTTTGATTTGGGTTTTTGTGGCCGGGGCTCGCCGGCCGGGAGCTTGCGTTGTTTAATGTTTCAATTGGAGTTGTTTTATATGTATCGAATGTTTGTCCAATACAATAAGTGTGTCTTCTATAATTACCGAATCGTTATTTTATTTTATTTTATCTATATCTACCAAGTTTTGAGTTAGTTTGACACTTTAGCTGAAAAGTGTCTGGTGGAGCTACCCCCCCCTCGCTAGTAGAAAAACTAAGCGTTACAAATAAAAATGAATGAAAATGTTAATGAATGAAGTGCATGATCCGATCTGAGCGATCGCACATAATGTATACACACAGGATGGCTATAAAAAAGTTCCCACACAGAAATTTGGACGGTTGCCGTTCGAGAAATTGAAGGGGATTTTTTACAATTTCAGGGGAAATTTCTTCAAAACCGTAGTGTGAGGTTGAATTTTAAGTGAAAATTCATGCAAATTAGGTATAGTGATGAAGAATCTAAATCTTCTGACACTTGCGATGAAATCGCACTATAAATTGAAGAAGCTCCCTTCAATTTCTCGAATAGTAATAACCACCCCAACTTCTGAGTGGGGACTTTGTTTTTAGTCATTCAACGAATAAACCATGTGTATGTGCACCGTCCTAAATGCGGTAAAGATTTGAAGTAATAACAGCGCAAAAGGAGGGCTAAGGGTGCGCCATTGGCCCATTGGCAATTTAGAGGCATACCTAATTTCTCGAGTAAGTACAACCATTAAATTTGATTTTGCGCAAATTTCACCAATAATAATTTGTTGGACGAAACAATTCTTTTTTTTTTTTCAGTGTCGCCTCGAAAACATGTGCACTGAAAACTGATTTAAATTTTCCGCTGTGATTAAGTTGATCGTTGGATAAACGGAGCGTTTTCGTGTGTATTGTTTCTTCTTCGAACACGACTCGCTACGTGAAAGACGTTTGCTGTATGGTTTGTTAAAGGAGGCTTGCCTTGAAATCGATTCATTCACTTCGATCCTTTTATTCTTTGTTCGTGTTCTCGCTGCGCGCACCTACATACACCAAGCACCGATGCCTTACGGGTGAGCGGTAGAAATCTTTCTTCTCATCTGAATCTCAAGGGATCCTGCGGTTCAAAGCGGCATGCCGTGCCATGCTCTCCTTGCCGCAAAAACGCTAAGCGGGATTGCGCACAATAGATGAAAACATTGCATTTTCAGGGACTTGTTTTTGCCAAACAGCACAAACTTATTAGAGAATGTAGACACTTTTTTGTGTGAAGTTGCAGTTTACTAATACCACAGAATAATACAATCAGAAGGGAAACTCCCATAAGAGCCAATGGAAACAAGATTTGGAATTTACTGGCAAAAACTGGCAACTGTGCCTACTCACTTCTCAAGATGGCGGACATGCTTTTTCAGGCTATACAACCAATCACAACTCGGCCAGTTGCCGGAGATCTGCCGAAGATTGCCGAAGATGCTCACTTTCGAACATGGCGGCCCGAAGTAAAGAATGTTTCAAAATGAATTAGAGTTTTCGTTCTGATTAGAGTATTCTGTGCTAATACGTCATCCTAAATCGTTCATCGAACTTCAATTTTTTTTTTTTTTTTTTTTTTTTTTTTTTTTTTTTTTTTTTTTTTTTTTTTTTAACGAGAATAAGAGTAAATCTGTACATTAGGGTCAAATTTCGTGAAGCTGAGTACGTGGAGCCGACTGATCATTTGATTTTTTGGGTATACGTTTTAAACGGTTTGAACTTCTGGGCTTGGGTTTGAGGATCAATGTGGCGCGAATAAATTTCAGATCTAAATTCTAGACACAATTTCGGAATATGCACGCGAGCTAACTTCCGTTATCTAATATTCTGGATATCTTAACAAAAACTGAAATCAAGATCAAAATGGAGGCTGGTGGTAAATTCCATTCACATTATCCGAGAGTAATAACATTTTATAAAGCTGCCGCGGCATGGATTGCTGATCTACAGATGGGAAACGCCGCACTGGCAGATTCAGGCCTTTATTTCTCCATTTCTTTTCCCAATCAAACGCGTAAATTAGAGGACAGGCCATGAGCTTGGGCAGTCAGGTGACTTTGGGTTCAAATGAGGAGAGAGAGATTGCTTGATTGACATGTTTTATTTAGAGTAGCGAAATTAGGGCCATGATGTCCTCTCTTACACTTGACTACCTACTAAGAAGAGAGATACAGAGAGACGAATGAAGTTCTGGGTACGCTTTTGAAATTCAGGAATTGTGTTACCGCCCATTTGAATAAAGAATGTGAACTGTGATTTGGGGCCAAAGGCAAGGGATGGCTTATATCTTCAAGTACTTAGGCCCACCGCATCCCCCATCAATCATTGATAAAGACTTCGGTGAAAGTGCGAATAAAACAGAAAGGGTTCTCGTCCTTAAGATTTAAAAGATCTAGGACTGCTATTGTTCTACTTCATTAATGAGAGCAGAGCCGTATCCAGGGATTCGTCTTTCTTTCTCTTTGCCAATTTTAATATACATGTTAGAAAAGGGTGGAGGAAGGAGCTGTCAATTGATTTCAGCCCATACATCGGTCCTTTTCTGACACATGTGATGAAATCGGCAAAGGAAGAGGAATACAAATTCCTGGCTTCTGCTGTGAATGAAAGCATGAACTCTATCTACCTGCGACGTAATCCTTTCCTGCTCAGCTTACATCACATCATGTTTTATCTTTAATGGGCACACGGAAAAAAACTACGGTGAAAATAACCATACGGATACCTGATTTTGGCACCTGCTAGATGTTATGGTAATGTTAACCAGAAGTATACTATGTTTTACTAGGAGATGTTACCTGATTGCATGTCGAATTTACTCAAAGTATCGGTAAATGTACCATACTTCTGGTCAAGTTTACCATAACATCTAGCAGGTGCCAAAATCAGGTATCCGTATGGTTATTTTCACTAATCTTTTTTTTCGGTGCACCAGTAGAATATTTGCTATGGAGAGTAGACCATCAAGTTTCAAAACGTTTTACTTGTTCCATCTCATTTAATTGAAACATAGTGTAAAAACCTAAGGGATGGCTCAGCTCACTCAAACCTCGATTTTTTCCCCATTTCTCCCAAAACCTTCGAACCTTCAGATTTTTTTTTCACTTTCTGGCATTTCTGAGTGTGCGCCCGGAAGTGCCGTGACTAATTACCGATGTGGCGATGGTGGGTAAATGAGCCCAGAGGTACGGGAGAGCCTTCTCACTCCTCCGCTCCGCCAGCCCTATCGACGCGGTGAACCCTTGACTCTACACCCCCCCCCCCCCATCTCACTGTCTTTGAACTGCGGTCAATTCTTTTTCGTCTTGCCTAATTGGCCTATTTTCACAATTTTTTTTTCTCAACTTTATACCACTATTTTATTTTGCATGTTGACTTGTAATGATGAAGACGGCGCGAACCATCTGCGGGGGTTGGGCCGCGGAGCGGCAAGGAGGCCAAGCCCCCTAGTAATGGACAATTGGCATGAAAATTGATATTTTCTAGCTTTCGGGAAAGGAGGTGCCCCACCAGCGCGCAGTGCCTCCTGCTGCACAGAAAAAAAACTCTTTGAAAGAGCTCACAACACTTTTGGTGGTAAAATGACCCAACAAAAGACTACAGTATATCAAACCAAATCTTTGATCCACCTTACCTAAAACCTGAAACTTTTGGTTAGGTGAACTTGGTTCACTCTACCGCAGTCGTTTGCTGGATCGTTTTTCTACCAAAATTTTAGTGAGCACTACCAAACCGTTTTTTTTATTTTTTAGTGCAACACCCCTCATCTTTATCATTCTCGTTGCTAAGAATGAGATAATGCATGTGGGTGTCAGCATTTCTAACATTCCGCCAATGGTGTAGCCCCGCGGGGGGAGGGGCATAGGGAGTCTAAAAACACCCTTCCCCTTCCATTGACACCAATTTTTCTCCTAGAAGAGGTAATTGTTGCGTTTACAGAGGGATTTTAGCAAATTTAAACCCTTGTCAATTTTCAAACCCATAAAACTCCAGGCTGCACCATTGCAAACCACAGAGCTCTAGCTATTTGTCTAGGTAGCTTGTTTTGAGAAGTTTGAATTAATTTCAGGAGAGCTCCTCGTTCAGAAAACAATACACCTGGATTACATGTGCGGCGTGGCGCTGCGGTTTAGTGCGTTCAACTCCTTTGGCTCCCGTCACTACTACTTTTCCCTTGGCTCACGATCCTATTTTACGAGATGTGAGCGAACGATTCCAGGAAGAAATATATCCAACGGGCCTGTTTCAGACTGCAGAGAAAGGCAAAGCCATATCGAATCGAATCGAGAGAGAGAGAGAGAAAGAGAGAGAAAGAGAGAGAGAGAGAGAGAGAGAGAGAGAGAGAGAGAGAGAGAGAGAGAAAGCGTGGGTGAGAGAGAAAGTAAACAGATCGAAGGATTATTGAGTCACTCGAACCTTGCTGTTTAACCTTTGCACCAATTTAATGGAATTGAAACGAGTTTGACTTTTGACGCTCACCTCACGGAACTTTATACCGTTCGTATTCATAACTAGCAGGCTAATGAAAGTAAAAACGTTTTAGAATATTATAGAATATGGGTACAGTAACAGACTTCAATGGCACAAAGACGAATTTGTTTCATTAAAAGGCTCTGCATAGAACTAATTGAATAATCTACTAGCACAACGGGACTTGACTACTGTTTCGTTGTTCCGGGAAATTTCATTTTATTTGAAGGTATTTTTAATCTGTACATTGCTTTTTTATTGATTTATTCTTCGTTTTTGATTTGCTATTTCATTTAATTAAAGTGACTATAGTCCGTTTCATTTAAATAGAAGCTTTAGCTCGACTCTTTCCTCTATGAGTTTTACCCTCATTCTCGTACCTGTGATGACTCGAGACCTGCCGAATCATCAGTCGGAGATTCCATTCGTCACAATGGACTGTCCTTTGGATAGCTGACTGTCCCCTGACAATCTGACAATCCCCGACTGATGGGACAGGTCTCAAGTCATCACAGGTACGAGGGTGAGAGTAAAACTCGTAGGGGAAAGAGTCGAGCTCAAGTTTCTATTTAAATGAAACGGACTATGATAGAAGACGGTGCGCTACGCACGAGAGAACTGAGCGCATACGTGTGATTCAAATTATAGTCTTGCGAATTTGAGAGCTCAACAGCCAGAACCTCTCTGATTTTGTCAAGTGTTGTATTTTGGCGTTTGATAAAGATAGGTGGAACAGCTGCAAGATATGGTCTGTGGAGGGAAATTTTGAGGGCTCAAGCCCTCTCTCCCTGCTTTTTGAGATAGGGCTCAAAAAAGGCGAAAATGCATGTCGTAATTCCGCAAACCCTTTCACTAATATGAAGAGCACTGCTCAAAAGAATAACATACACAAGAACCACGTGTTTACTCCGTGGGCTGTGCGTCCAAAGGTCCACTCACCTGCTCAAAAATTCGTAGGCTGAGCGGAAAAAAGGGTGAATTCCGCAAAACTCCAAAATCAACCATGGGCTGAACGGAAACGCCTGCTAATGAGACCAAAATCAACCACAGGTGTGGTCGATTTCCTCCATCGGCGGATTCAGCCCTTGCTAACGGGGGGGGGGGGGGGGCTATAGTCTGTCTCACGAACGAGCGTCTCTGGAAAATATCGGAAATATGCACTGAAAACCCGTAAATGAGAACATTGGAGACCCTTACTGCAGCGACGGAGGAAGGACAGTAGACACACTTGGTCGGCCGGCCTTTTGTTAGCGAGGTTGCTGCTGACCCTCATTCTCAACCGCTCTCCCTTCTTCAGCCCATCCAGTATGCAAACCAAATTTTTTTCTAGTTTTAGAAAATTTGCTTTTTTCTTTGCACCATCCACGAGAGCATGGAAATCCTAGCATAAGGATGAAAAATCTAAAAAAATGGAGCATTTTTAACGATTTTAGCATTGTGAAGTCCGACGATGATCTGACGGACTTCACTATGCTGAAATAGTTAAAAATGCTCAATTTTTTTAAATTTTTCATCACTATGCTAGGATTTCTATGCTCTCGTGGATGGTGCAAAAAAAAATATACATTTTTCTGAAACTGAAAAAAAAATTTTTTCCATAGGGTCAGACTGCGGAAGCGAAGAGGAGATGACTCCAGGTAATAAGCCCAAGGAAGCATTTGGGGCGCGCATCGACACGTTGAGCTCGGAAACTTATTGTTTTCTCACTCTCCTTTGTGAGTGTGCTTCACTCGGGTCCCGTGCAGTGTTACCGACAAGCGCAAAACCAGCTGACCGGCCGGGGACGCTCGTTCGTGAGACAGACTATAGGGACTTCGCCCCCTGGCGTTCCCCCTTTTCTTTTTTTCTCTTTCGACCCCCTTATTTGGCTGGACGGGGGGGAGTGCCCCCCGGTATCAGCCAATTATTTTATCAATCATTTCTCCGCGTGAGTATTGTCGTCGCGACAAGACAACTGCGCCTACACTTCGTCAGCAGCAAAACAGAGTCTGAGCGGAGAGTTCCAGGAAAAGTATCTTTGGTCGGTTTGAGACCAATCTTGCCTCGATAAAGGACGCGGTTCAAAATCGAAGCAGAAAAACCTGAAGGCTGAGCGGGCGGGAACTTCCGGGAAAAGTCTCTCTCCTTTCGTCGATTTGAGAGCGATCATTTCGATGAAAGACGCGCGGTGGCTCAAAAATATAAAGCGAAAAGGAGGAGGGCATCACTAAGAAGATACGTTACGACAAACGATTATATTGAGAGAACCGCGCCGCGCATATTGCTTCCAATTTCGGTTGTTTCGCCGGCGAGCCCTTATAACTTTACTTCGTGGGCCGGCGATGTTCAAGGTACAATGCATAATGCACGAATTTCAAATTCATCTCTGCGTGAAAATCGAGTCGCCTTTTGTGAGCGTAATTGAAGCGTTTTGTTCCGCCTCCACCCTCACCTCTCACCTCTCTCCCCCTCCCATCACCCGCCACCCCCACATTCGGTTGGCGTGTCCCTTTCCGTCCTAGTGTTGCGCTGCACGTTGCATGCTGCGCCGTGCCGCGTGGCGTGGGTACCTCCTACTTCGTTTTCACGACCTGTCCCGTTCCGCTTACAAGACAGGTCAAGCTTTCTCGTTCAAAACATTTCAGGTGGGGGCAGGGTAAAGAGGGGGTAGTGAAAACGAGGAAAGGGACACGTCCGTCGCCTGGTGTATGATAAATATAACAGAGGAGGAGAGAGTGGAGCAGGAGCGGGGAGGGGCGCGGCGGGCGTGAACCGAACGAGGCACTCGCGCCGGGATAGTTATGCTTCACCGCGGGACAGAGGACCCCACCGTGGGAAGGAAGGGAAGGGATGTCTTCTTACTCAACCCCTCTTGAACATCTTCATGACCAACGCGGGTGTAAACCACGCTTTGCTATGCAACAGCGCTCCTCCGAAAACTAATGCCACTAATACTTAATGGAATTCATTGTCGGCAGAGCCCCCCCCCCTAACCCCTCCCGCACGTTTCACCCCCTTACTCTTTCCTTGCCTTTTACCTTTAACACCCTCCCCTCTCATCTCCTTACCTCATCCTCATCTTCCGAATGAATGCTAAGGCTCACCAAGATTGCCGGATTACGCAAGAAAATTTGACTACGCCTGCACGTGTGTAATCATGGATCAGTACAATATACACAGCAGATGTAATCGAAATCGATTAATGAAAAGGAGTAGATCGATCAATAATTGCATTCGACGAATGAACGTATTCATCGATAGTATACTTTTCGTTGAATGAAGGACTGTACCAAATAATAATGATGTGAATTGCGAGCCACATAACTTAGCGAACTAGCACTTTCATTCACAGTTGCAAGCGGTTTTAGCTTTTCTGTCAGAAACTCAGAACCAATGAGAGAGGTGTCAAAAAAAACGAAAACAACGATTCATATTTATTCTGTGGATCACGTCAAATTTTCATTATTTGTATCGAAATGTCGTTCAACTACGCATCGAGAATCTGAGGAACGCCTAAGTAATGTAACAAGGTCTATGTACAGGTACACGCTCTAGCACAGTTTGATCAAAAAGACGGATAAGACAGCATGACACTTGATTAAACTCGATCACAGTCATTATTTGTAGAATTCTATACGCAATAAGTTGAATCAAGTTGAAACGCTAGAAGTTATACTAAAATTCAACCGATGCCACAAATATACATCACCGGTCAATCAGAAGCAAGCATTCATTTCACAAAATTCCAAAATTAATTGCGGTTGAATGAATGGGTGACAATTAGCGGGTCCCATACTGACAACTTTCTATATTCTGAGAAAAGCGATTCATCGTAGAGAATTCTGCAATTAGTTGGAGCTCCCCCATAGTCACCCGTTCTTTCAACTGCATCTATGAATTTTCACATTCATATCTGACCTATGACCGCACGGTCCATGCACATTAAAACACAGCGCTCATCATCCATTCGTGATCCACCACTGAAGTCGGTCCAGCAAAGCCAGAGTTGCGAGATCGAAGGTAAAAAGCGGTATCGTCTCCATTTTAATCAATGTAAAACGTACGGCCTTTTCACCCCAATCCGGCAACACTGAGCAAAGCTGATGAACCCTCACGTTCCAGCAAATTCTCACCGCGGCAACCATTCTGGACTTGAATATGCTTCACTATTTAGAAACGGCACTTCTCCGCCATCCATTTCTTACTGTTCACAAAGCACATTTCCTATAATCATGAACCCACTGCTCTGTTAGACCGCAAACTATGTAAAAATACTTCACTGCTGCAGATCGAGTCACACGATAACCAAACAAAGCTAGTGCCAAAACATTTGCTCCAATTAAATTTTACATCATTTTGTTCAGATAGAGAAATAACGTTGAGTAATAAAATTAGTAAATGAATCAAAGTAAAATAAACGAAATATTTAAACATCTTTATTCTAAAAGCCGGTCACATATCTATAATTGCGTTGGTTTCATGCCGCAGGTTGACAAAGTCTGCGTTCAAAACTGTGCTCAAAACAAACTCATTTTTAAAAAAAAAAACAAAAACAAAAAAAAACAAAACAAAAAACAAAAAACAAAACAAAAAAAACAAAAAATCAATTCAATATTATGTTTTATTTGTTCTCTCTTTCCTTTCTTTCATCAATTATGAAAAAGACACGCGTGCCGCATCAAACAGTAATTGGAACCTAACAAAAAAATATGAAATATTAACTTCCTGTTTTTATTTTAATCGACCTTTTGACTGTGCCCTGCGTCTACTATTGAGGATTCAATGTTGCCTGCTACGTTACAATTATTAAACACGATATTTTTTTCTTTCCCCCTCTCTTCGTCCCCATCACCATCCTCTTTTTCAGAGGGACAGGAGAGCAATAAAATATGCATTTGTGAGATTATAAGACTCGGGGTTTTTCCGTTTTCCATCCTGTTTTTATAACATTTGAACATGAAAACGAGGCTGGTTTTTTCTTTTCATTTTCTGT
>VMOF01000110.1:0-13374 GCA_011764245.1 Trialeurodes vaporariorum
AATACTTTCAGCTTCAGAGCTAGAATAGTTGTCAAGTAAATGAATATGCAAAAGTACCTAACTGTGAGAGCAAACCAACCTTTACTATACGCGTGCATACAGCAAATTAGAAGCACACAAAAGAAATAACTAGAAAAGACGTTTGGTACATTTATTTAAAAAGAAGAACTGAGGAGGACAAATTTCGTAATTCACGGCCTCCGTTGCAATTGAAACAATAATCACTTGTATCACTCATGTATTTGTAACGAGTTTATTTCAAAAGTGTCAAAGCAGGGAGAAATGTTTTTGTTTTGAAATGATGTGCAGTTGTTGTTGACTGACGATGAAGCGTCGATTCTCGCGGCGATCTCAAATACTAAAAGGCAGTAGCCAATGAGAGTAGAGTTACCGCGCAGTTTGAAATAGCCGTTATAATAAGAAATTCAGTTTTTTTATCATTTCTCAATAAATATTAGACGGATTGCGTTCAAACAAAAAAAAGGCACGAGCACAGAACACGCTGGTTAAAATAAGACCAAGTTTGATGAGTTTGGTTGCGTAGTTTTTTCGCTACAGGATCATATCAAGGCACGGTTTGGGGGAATGAAATAATTTCTGTAATTATAAGGGCGGTTTCACGATAACGGGAATTGCATGTCCCCAGGGGCGATGGACTATATGTAAAGAGTAAAAAGATAAATAGCAGTAATTTTTCATCGAAACTCTCTGTCTGAGAGAGGAAAAAAAATAACAGGGCAAAAAATTATCAATGCCGTGGAATATATCACCATTTTTCAGGCGGAATTCGTACACTTTGTTACTGTCCCCGGGAGTGAGTCTTAGATTAAAAGGGTAATTTTCCTACGAAAAACAATTAAATACCTTTGCAGCGCCAATTTTTATCTTTAAGTGGAAATGAATAGTTACTTTTACGGCAAAACTGGACTTGTGATGAGTATTGGAGCGGAGGTTTTCACAATCAGCCCGGGGTGGCGACCTCTTGTGTACACTTTGTTACGCATTAAAAATGTGCGGTAAATCAGGCACAGACAGCGCTAGCTGTCATTCCTGGATCCTCCTAGCCTCAAGAGGTCAAGGAGATGGACAGGACCAGGGGGGTGATCACGGAGGGTCGTTATCGTTATCGTATCGTTATCGTTATCGTTATCGTTTTCGAGTGCAGCAGTTACTCGCGCTGTAGTAGGCACCTTATTTCTTCTTCATATTTACTCGATAAAGATACGATAACGATAACGATAACGATCCCCGTGATCACCCCCAGCGATACCGTAAGAAACATTGTTTGTAAAAATTGGCCGATAAAGTCATTTTTAGCGTCAGATTTAGATGTGTAGCACTAATTACTCAACACAAGAAAATGCAATAAACACCCAATTTCAATCAAAAATTCAATCTGAGCAAATCGTGGATGAAAAGTAGGCGGCAAGTGTGTTTGAATGCTCAATCATAGATTAATTCATTTTTATTGCCTTTCTTGACATTCTGCAAAATACGCGAATTTGGAGTGTACACTTTGTTACGATACTTTGTTACGCTACGAGTAACGAAGGAAAATGGACGTAATTGAAAGGGTTTGAGTCGGCTGATAGAAAATCATCTAATATCATTCTAGCTGCTAATATACAGGTAGTATCTAGGTGTAGTATGCTTCTGCTTATCATTTGGCACAATTTTTCGAAATTCGAAGCCGCTCGCGAGAAATTCGAGATGGCAGGTACATATTTTCTTCAACACCCTGTACATGCAAATTTTAGATTAGGCCATGACTTTAGGCCCTTTAAGCTACGGGCTCAAATCATTTTTTTTTTTTTTTTTTAAGTCCTTGGTATGGGTGTCTCTCCTAGTAATCAAAGGAACATTTTAAGCGTTGAACTGTACAAATTTTACAGTTCTGAGAAATTAGCAGCCCTCAAGTCCCTGAAAAAAATCTCATTTTTGGGGTTAATCACCTTTCTCCTCTCAACTTGGTACAAAACGAAAATGTTTCGTGCCGGAGCTGGGAAAGTGATGTTGACTACCTATATAATGAAGAAAAAACATAAAAATCAATTTGATGAACTTCAGTTTCACAAAAGTTGAAGGCTCAAATATTCCCGTTATCGTGAAATCACCCATAAGCGTTTACGCAGCGCAGACTTGTCAGGTCGTAGAGAGGGTGGTAGTAGGGTGGGGTTACCTGACTTGCCGCCTGCGTCTACCGACGCTTATGATGTAATTATAAGCGTTTACGCAGCGCAGACTTGTCAGGTCGTAGAGAGGGTGGTAGTAGGGTGGGGTTACCTGACTTGCCGCCTGCGTCTACCGACGCTTATGATACACTCTGCAATAGCAGCTTGTACCATTTGAAAGAAAAATTGATCACCCCATTTTTTTCTGGGGGGGCCGAGGGGGGGGGGGGGGGCTTAGCTAACTATACCTATCACTGAGTGGTGTTGGTTCGACAATTTTGCCCCCCCCCCTCTGGAAATTTTTCTGCGGGCGCCCATGCTTGGCGATATCTCAGCTCAGTTAATAGGTTTTGACGGGTTGCGTTAGAAGTGTGATCGAAGAAATTTTTTCGACATTCTATTCCTAATTTTGAACCTCAAGTCGGAGGTCGGAGATACAGTGGAATTTAAGAAAAAAAGTAAAAGCAACAGAGAAAATAGCCTTAGCACGCCTTAGAGCGGCTTTTGTGCTTTCGATTTTGTCACACCTGTGGCCCAACCAACCAAAGACTTCTAATACTATCTAACCTGACATATGACCAGCTCCTTAGGGCAGATTGGTCTGCAACCCGTTGGTCAGATTGGTGCACCGCGGCCGAGATTTACATTGAAGTAAAGGGGAAAAAAACGTTTTTTAAAAAATCAAAAAAAATAGAAAAAAAAAAATTAAACCTATTAAATAGGGTACCGTTCGAAAGCTTATGCTCCGTAGATTGGGCGCCTTTTTTTATTTTTTTCAATTTTTACTCCAGAACTTTTCTACAAGGCTTAAAGCTTACGGGAAATCCGCGTGTGTGTACGTAAGGCAGTGCGAGTGTTTTTAGTAATGAAAAAGAGCGAGCGGCCCTTTTTTCGTTTTTTGTCCTTTTGTACTGTAGCAGCTCGGGTAGGTTGTGAGAGGGATGAGTTTGCATGTGTTTCAGTAAAGACGGTAAATGTGCGTATGGGGGGGTGTTGTCTGGTGCGGCTCCGGTCGGCGCTTTGTTTCGCACGGTCATTGTTGACGGGATCGGGGGGGAAACAATGGCGAAGGGTCGAACCGTACTCACTCACACACTCGCACTACCCTATGTACACACACGGATTTCAAGTAAACTTTAAGCCTCGGTAAAAAAGCTCTGGAGAAAAATTCAAAAACAAAAAAAAAGGCCCCCAATCACAGAGCATAAGCTTTAAAAGGGTATCCTATAAAAAATTTTTTTTTTTTTTTTTTCTTTTTTTTTATAAATTTTTTAAAATCGTGTTTTTCCTTTTGCTTCAATAGTGCTGGTTATGCGAGCATTTCAATCCGGTTTGAACTCAATCCGACTCGATCCGTTCCTCGTGTTTATGGGGAGGATTGAACCCGAGTTGAAATTGAACTGAATCCACGGATTCGATCCTCGTTTATGCGCGCTGTTCGTAAGATGGGATCCAGTTTGTTTGTTGACATTTTTCAAATGAAATGAAATTAGGTTATATTTCAAATGGTATTGTTTCTTAGATATGCCCTATCTTCTCATTAGGGTTGGTTTCAAAGCGGATAATTTGTTGAGTTTCGGAAGGCAAATCTATCAAAAAATTTATTATTATTCTCTGAGTTTAGTAATTAATTTTATTGTTTCTCAATCAATAAATAGTTGTGCCTGGCGGGCATATCATTTTAGAGGTCCATTTTTGTTGGTTGCTCAAAAGTTAGATTTTCTTCTGTGAGTCTCTGCTTCACCTCCCCTTTATTACCCATTCTTCAGACCTCAAATCACAACCTTGATTTACGAATAATATTAAAACGATTAACGGTGTTTGCTGGGGCCCGGTGTGGACCCCGGGTTAAGGACCTTTCAGTGAGCTCGGTTTTTTTTGCTTCAATTTAGTCATCAGCTTTCACTGTTATGAAGATCATTACCTAACTGTATCTTTTGTCTAATTCAGCCTCTTTCATTTTGTCTCACCATATGTGTAGGGCTGGTGATTTTGATTCGATTACGTTCGTCTACGCCAATGCTAAAAACTCAGCACACATTTCTTCCATTCCGAGGAAATTTGGAGTGCCTTGTATGCATTCACATCGGTCATCATGATGAAATGCGTCAATCACAGATTTTTTTGTCACGCCATACTGGACAGTCAATAGAGGTCATTTCATAGAGTTGGCAGATGAACAAACGGTGTATTTACCGTGCAATGGGGGAGCTAGTGTTTCTGCCCACTGACTTCAATGCGCAGACACTCGAATGAACGTAAGACACAGGAAGCTGAAAGAGCTATCATCTGCCGTCTATCATGAATCGAGCTCAACCAGGGTTCTTCAAAATTGAGTGTACTTACTTTCTCCGTGAACTGGTGTTTAATGCAACGATAGCTTTGCGTGCAGGTCGTCGGGGTTTGAGTCGCTAATATCTCGTAAAACTATTGAGGGTAGGGGAAGACTGTTCAGCATAGCCACAGAATACAAATCTATCTGATTTGCCAAATCTCTGGTTACAATGCACAGACCATTGTTTCAAAATTTTTCTTTCATTTCAGTTAATGTAGAACACTTACAGGAGGAGTGCCTGAGCCCTGTCGCTTCATATTTGATTAACTTTTTAGGATCGATAGTTCATAAGAATCTATATGTCACACGTGCTACGTAGGTTTCGTGAATGGGCCTCAGAATCAGAGGAAAAAAATTTGATTCAAAATTTGGTCATTAAAGGAAATTACACAGTTCCAAGAATCGGTAGCGAAGCAGGATTAGAACCTACATTCTCAGGATCGAAGGGCAACACCGCTAACCCTTCAGCTGTTGATCGGTATTAGAAGATGACCAGTAGCAACTTTTGAATCTTATGTGCTTCGTCATTTTTCTTTTTTTAAGGCTCATTCACAAAAACGAAAAATCCTGTGTCTAATAGATCCTTATATTGACCCTAAAAATTTGATCGACTTTCAAGGGTACAGTATCACATTCCTTGGTTGTCGGTAGTAGGCTCTATCGAGGCAAGAAGGAATCGAACACATTGAAGGTTATACACAAAAGAAGGGAAAAAGGGGTAGAAGAACAAACCTAAGAACGTTGAACCTAATCTTCAAATTTGATCATAGGTCAACTTCTTTCGAACAAATAAAGCGTCATGTTTGTACTTGTGCTGTAGAAATTTTTCCCAAGAGACTCTAGGGGATCCATAAATTTGTCCTTCTCTCTCGGTGATAGGTGAAAATGTCCAATCATAATTGTCCAATACAAAAATGTCCAAGCGTAAAAAATTTCCAATGTACTTTAAATGTCTAATTGAAATATTTCCAATCGCCCAACGAACATAATAAACCTTTTTTTTTTTTTTTAGTAAATGTCCAATTAAAAACCTTGAAAGCATACTATGAAAAAAATGTCCAAATACACCCATGATATCTAACGTAAATTAGGTCCAGGGCCCAATAAATTTTCGGGACAGACAGACGGTCCTTGTTCTTAAACGGTAGATGGGTTCCTAACAGAGCAGAGGCAAGGATTCGCTACTTGAGGTCGGACAAGTGCCGTTTGTACCATAAATTTATTGGGCCCTGGTTTTTTTTTGCTTTTGTCTCGTCTTCTTTGTTAATGAACAGAAATTTCAAATTGGGAATAGGTACCTGTACCTACTTGTTCTAAGTATACAATCCATACCTAATTTTCTGGTTCACATTTGCCTCCTACTTGGGGCGCTTTCAAATGATTCGCGATATAGCTCTTAGATACGTTGACGTTGGGATATCGTCGTTTTGGCGGTATTCTTCGTTATGACTCACAATGTCCTCTACTCTCTATTCATTTTGCAAGCTTGCCCTTCATTGTTGTTTTAAATTTCTGTGTCTTGCTTCGCCAGCTGGAGGCAAAAAATTTCATTATCACGTTGCGCTGCCCGTATTGTAATTCAAAAATTTCCAAAAACTAAGATGATGAGTGACGACGAGTTTTTAAATTTGGAATGAAGCTTTCTACCACATTGCTCGTACGATTGATGCCAGCTAGAGTGAGATCATAGACACTCCAAAGTGTAGGAGCAAATCTTGGAGGAATCGCAGGAGCAAATCTCAATGTACCCCTACGCCGGACAAACATAGGACTTTTTTTTACATTTGGACATTTTCGTACGTTGGACTTTTTGTACGCTTGGACATTTTTTTATTGGACAATTATGATTGGACATTTTCACCTATCACCCTCTCTCACCGCCCATTTGAACGCATTCGTCAGGTAAAGGCAGATTTGTTTTGATATAGTTGTGCCCCTTTTGTCTCTATCCTCCTCTAAATCATGAGTTTAAGTAGGAGAAAGGGGGAAAAGGAAAAATTTCTAGATCCGCCAGTGATCTTACCAGGACAAGGCAAAAGTTGCAGAGGATGAGATTTATACTTACCTCTGACGGCAAAAAGATTAGAAGATAAGAGATGATTATCTTTAGTCTTGAGCCCTAATATTGAAGATGATTAAAAAACATTCAATAGTTAGTGGATCAAAACTAATGTGTCGCAGTGTAACAACAACAGGTAATCCTTGGTGTGCGAAGGCTGTTTAAAAGTTGTTCTTGAACTACCACCAAACGTTAGACAGGATAAATGCCAGATGCGAAAATGGCTCTTGACATTCAGCGCATGCCGAGAATCTAGATAGTAGACTCGCACTCGCAGAGACATTATTCAACAGTGACGAACGTTCGCCACCGCTCGGGACTTGGCAAACTCCGAGTAGTGGGCCGTCTTTAGCTGGTCAGCAAACACTGATGATAACTGTCGGAGCTGTGAGCGACAGTAGAGCTCATTTCATGAAAGATGGTTAGTGTCAGCTCAATTTGCTTACTTTGCAGTGGAAAAGTCTAAGTTTCTGAGCCTGCCATGAATGAGATGCTAAGTGCAAACGCACCTGCGGTGTAGATTATAACCAAGGCGTAATCTGTCATCTTTCAAGAAAACCCGCTCTCCTGTTGCATAATCACATGGACCGTAACAGTAGGGCCCAGTCACAGTTAAATACTCAAAATGATGTCCAGACTGAGCATAATAAAATCTTACAATTAAAGCTATGAGGTCTCAGATAAGTAATGAATCAATCGAGCGGACGATCAATGATGCACAGCAGTCTCTACCCTCATGTTTACTTAGCTTACTGCAGCTCTGAACAAAAGTAGATCGTAAATGCTGAAGTGTACTTGAATATCATGTCAAAATGCATACTTTAAACCCTCAAATGACATCTGTAGTGGGAGTTAACACCAAAACTGAGAGGTTGCTTACTAAACTTGCAGCCAGAATCACTTATCAAAGTCATGTAAAAATTTTAATCGGAGAAGAGGTCACAAAACAGACCGAACTTAGAGTGAACGAGAGCTCGCCCGGAAAAAAAATTTTGGCAAATAGGAGTCACATTCTGACAGCAAACTACAAATTTACGCATTTAAAATTAAATCGGCTGCAAGAAAACGTACTTCCGACACACGTAAATTTTTAAAAGGAACGAGTAGGTAATTTCTGATGGCTTCCAAATAAATTAAGACCTAATTCACAAATTATAATTATTATAATTTAAATTTAAATTTTATATAAATTTTTATAATTATAATTTCTTCCATAATTATAACACCGGGTACAGTAAAATTTTAAACGCCAAAATTTGCCAGAAGTGAAAAACCGAACAATATTGACAAATTTGCAGTAAATAAAGGGAAAAGGGAAAGGGAAAACATGATGAGAAAATGGCGCGGATTTGTTTACGAACAGCGATTTGAATCCAATCCAACTCCCAATCCCAAAAAATCGTTTATACAAGTTTTCCAATCCGGATTCCTCGGTCCGATCCCGTAGTTTAGCGGGGTCGAGTCGAACATGGACCCAGTTGAATCCGCAGCGTTTATGCGACCCGATCCAGTCCGGTCCGATCCCTCGATCCTAGTTCAATCCGGATTGAAATGCTCGCATAACCATGTAAAACTCGGGCGCGGTGCACCAATCTGACTGACGGGTTGCGGCCAACCGGGGCTATTGTCCCTCTACTCAGCCCTATTCCCCGCCCTAGATGAGCCTTTTGTCAGGTCTAGATAGTATTTGAAGTCTTTGCAACCAAATGGCTTTTTTCCCCCCCGCGTTGGGAACGTTGGAGTCCCTTGATGGAAATATTGTATAGGGAGTACCGACACGAGCTCAACGAGTTGTGATTGGTCGTTGGTTTTAGGCTCTCACGGAGTCGAGCAGGAGTCAGAGACAAATAGAGACCGTGCACCCCTATTCTTCCCCTGGGTTTCGCGCGGGGTCCACTTTTCGTGAACTACTTTTGTCGGGACTCATCGGCCTCAACAATCAACCTTCGCATAATGTTTGGGTGGTGAAGCTCAACAAAAAGGGTGTGATTGGTCCGCGGTCCCGGAAACGGAAACAGGGTTTTTCTCGGCGAATGCAAATACGTGCTCATCAGTCAACATTATGCGAATGTTGGCTGTTGTTTCGATGAGTTCCGAAAAAAATTGAACCCCGAAAAAATGGACACCGCGCGCAGGAATAGTGCAAGGTCTCTATTTGTCTCTGGCAGGAGTCGACGACATCGAAGGCCCACACGAAAGGGTCGATTCGTAGAGGAACGTATGGGAACGGGCCGGGAAAGCCGGCAAATCCGCCAGTCCACCACTGGTCCACTGTCGAACTTAACCTTCGAATGCGTTCACGCCAGAGACAAATAGAACCTTGCACATTCCTGCGCGCGGTGTCCACTTTCGTGGTTCAATTTTTTTCGGAACTCATCGAAACAACAGCCAACATTCGCATAATGTTGACTGATGAGCACGTATTTTGCATTCGCCGAGCAAAACCCGTTTCCGTTTCCGGGGACCGCGGACCAATCACAGCCTTTTGTTGAGCTTCACCATCCAACATTATGCAAAGGGTTGATTGTTGAGGCCGATGAGTCCCGACAAAAGTATTCACGAAAAGGGGAACACCGCGCGCAACCACGGGAAGAATAGGGAGTGCACGGTCTCTATTTGTCTCTGGTTCACGCGGTCGACAAAATCGACTCCTGTCAAAATGCACAAAGTGTCGTGTCGGTACTCCCTATACAATATTTCCATCAAGGGACTCTAGTAACAGTGTATTAGAACTTTTGTTTGTAAACAATAAGGTGTGATTTAACCTAACCTAACTTCCGCAGTCAACTCGGCTTTTTATTTATAAATTATTTTTTTACAAGTTAGCTCTACGTTTATTTCAGTAAAATTCTGTTTATAATCAACGATGTTCACCTCACTCGTCACAATGTCACTGTCTTGCTTTTCATTTCCTCTCTATTAACATGAAAAAGAGCTTCGCTGTTATTGTTCGTAATGAGTTGTTCAGTACCTGCACCAGTAGAACTCTCCTAACTTTAAGTTTTTCTGCTCCTAGTTGTACTTTCAAAGTCATTTATGACTGAGAGTAAAGCTCAGTTTTGCACCGATTATATGTCATTTGCCTGCGTCCTACAAAACTTGGAATACACCTACCGAATTCATTCCGAGCGACATATGCTTCACTCTCGTTCTCATTTTTGAATGAAAAAACATTTTGGCAGGTACTTTAGTTAATACATCATCTCCATGGATGAACTCAACCAGGAAAGAAATAATTTTAGTCGTCGCCTCATCTGTATTGAATACCCTGGTGTTGTAAAAAATGAAGATAAAATGTTGGAAACTCTTGGCGGTATTTCGGGAATCTCTCGTGTAAGTAATGGTTTTTTTGCTGAAACTCTCTCTTGTGATAATCATGCCATTGTACTTCTCCAAGCATTTTGTTTTATTGTTGAAGTGATAATCTTGCCATTGTCCCTCTCTAAGTATTTTGTTGAATTGTTGGAGAGTGATAATCGCACCAAATATATAGTAGTCTTTTAATGGGAGGCTCAGACTTTACCTACTCGGAAAATGATGGAATTTGTGCAGAAATGTACCTCAGGTAAAGGTTGTTTTACAAGCGTTAGCCAATGCCAGTTACAGCATGATGAGTGCCAAAATGTGTTTGATTGATGGAGACTTTAATTTTGATGTGAAGAAGCTGCAAACTCATTCTTTGCTTACAAATATTTTGAACTGCCACTGCCTAACTTATCTAAAACAATCTCAAAAAGAGCGTGTTTCACGGACGTGTGTAACGGATTGGTGCGTTGACTGTGCGGTCAGTGGCGTAGCCAAGGGAGGGTCCAGGGGGTCTGTACCCCCCTTCCCCCCGACACAAAATGTTGCCCCAAAATAAGGTATTTGTTTAGTTTTCCGACAAAGTTTACCAACTTAGCATCTTTGGACCCCCTCCATCCCTGCTAGAAAAACTCCTGGCTACGTCACTATGTGCGGTAGACACTTTTATGTCTCCCCGCATTGCATTTGCAGCATAGATATAATAATGCGTCATCTGTATTGTCAAGAAATTGATCTTTCTTTGGTCAACTGTCATAAAATAACCTCCTAGTACCACTTAATGAGTGCAATTTACTTACTTTTTGTCACAATTGCTGATTTCTTCCAAAAAAAAAAATATTTCCACAAAATTGTGGAAATGTTGCAACTGTTCGATAAAAATGTCGAACGAAGACAGTCAGGACAAATTTGTGGCTTTTCTCCTCTTTCATCCTAGTAATTTATAATCGGGCGTTTTCACTAAGCTTCCCCATTCCTTCTACTTCATTCTGCAGACTATTTGGAGTAAGATAAAGGTAACTACTATCTAATAATTTAAAACAAAGTTTTTTGAAAAAAAAAAAGAAGAAAAGAAGTACGAAATGCTTAAGTGACAGTGCTGTTGAAAAAACCGCTCTACTACACCGGGAAAGAACAAATAATAATAAATGTCCACAATTTCCCCCGAAAACTTTCACTCTCTTCACATGTTTTGCTCAGTCACAAGATTACAGCTATACCAGCAAAACTCAATTTTATGGTATCTACTGCTCCATAGTATGAATCCATTTTGATTTATTTTCCTTTTTACTTCTTTATTATTATTATTTATTTATTTACTTTGATGTACATTTTTGCAAATTACGTGAAAGCTGCTTTTTGCTCTATATTATACTCTAGGTAATTGTTTCAATCATTTGTTTTAGGTTGTCTCTAATCCTGGATTGCGGCTAGGATTGAAATTCAGACCGCATGATTACTTTTGTAAATCTGTTTATGGCCGTAAGGAAGAAACTAGAGGACTTGTGTTGAAAGTTAAATTTAGCAAAAAGAAAACATATACTCCTTCAGATTCAGATGAAAGTTTACCTCGCTTCAGCTTTTCAGTCATGGGATGTATAGACCGATCATATGTTTTTGATAGTAAGTTTGTCGTGAACATTTCTTTATATCAAAAACAGCTCATAATGGGATGGATCAAAAGCCTGAAAATCACTTTGAAAGATTTTAACTTATTTTTATCTGAAAAAGGGATGTTACATCTCTGCCTTCAAAATCGTGAAGTTAGCAGAAAAATGTAAAGCAAGCCATTAATACAAATCCTCTTTCCCCAATAAATGGACACTTCAAAATGCTGGAATAGAGCGTGCGCTTTGTACTCCTGTTTCGTCCCACCAAGCTTGTCGAGAGTGGGGCTCAACGGGTAGGGTGCTACACTGGGTGTGATGGTACCGTTTGAGCCCTGCGCCCATAAATTTTTATTTTATACATTTTGAGCCAAAAACAAAAACTATCGTACCCCAAAAAAATGAATTTAATTTTAAAAGAAAGAAAAAAAGATAAAAAAAAAAAAAATTTTTTAAGAGATTTTTATGAAAGTTTTTTTAAATTTAAATTTTTTAATTGATTTGAAAAAAAAACGGGGCCGTCATTTTTGAAATTTTTTTTTGAGGTCTTGTGACAGTGTTTTTGAAAAATTGATGGATAACTGTTTTCATTGTTTTGGATGCTCACCCTTTCCGTCTTTTTTTTTTTCTCTTTTATTTCCTTCATGAATGGAACACAGATTCCTTCTCGTATTGCAAAGTCTAGAGTCTATGAGTTGTGAACAACATAAATAGTCTTCCTGAAAACTCACATTAACACGTTTTACTTCTTCATGTAATTTAAAGGGAGCAGATGAGGTTTTCTAGTCAAAATCCCCCTCTCCTATTGAAACTACTCATCACAAGGCATTGCTGAAATCCTTTAGCTCAGATCATGAGTTTCTTTTTTTTTTTTTTTAAGAAAAAAATCCTTCAAGCCTGTCAAAAGTTTGTGGAAAAAATTTTACTGTTTTTTTCTGTTTTCCTGGTATCTCTGATTGTTTTAACTCTTTCATCTAATTCCCTAGGGGGAATTCCACGTAGGTAGTCCAGGGGGGTTTTTTTTTATTTTTTCAAACAAAAAAATTATTTACATTATTGAACAGCTCAAAGTCTCTAGTCTTCAAAATATTTGTTTTTCCCCATTCTTGTTTTCATTCTTGCATTTTCCCCTCGTTTTTTTAAACCCCGTCACTCAGCCCTGACCTTGCAGTAAAAACAGTGATAGTTGGCAAACTTTTTGTGCGTTTCCTGTCAAAAAAAGTTTGAGGTTCTGTTGATATTTATTTTGAAAGTGACGACAGGAGGTCCTGCAAAATTTCAACTCTTGAAAGTAAGTACTTTTCCCTTTACCTTACTTTAAAAAATTAGTGTCTTTGGTGACCCCGTAACCCAAAAAAGGGATTTTTCAGTATATCTCATTTATTTTCTCCAACATTTGGAAGATATTTTTTTTTCCCGTGTCTAAAGTCAAGTAAGACTTCAGAGTATTTTTTTTTTCCCAAATTTTTAAAGTCAGCAATTATGAGGAAAAAGTGTTACGGGTGTCACGAATGTGACTCCTGTGACCCCTACACATCAAAATTGAAATCTGAAAGAACCTTATTGAAGCACCCGTCTAGATTTCACAGCGGTTCGAAAACCTGCTTTCAGCACTGCGCCAACCCATCTGCCACTCCTTTCTGATGGCTGGTTGCCTAAACTTCCAGGTTCTTTTTGAGCATAAAGGGGATTTGATAATTTTCTATTTTTGAAATGAGATGAGCCCCCATCATAAAGTTTCCCAGGTTTTTAAGCGAAGGCCGCATCTCTCTCAAAAACCTGAGAATAACTGACAAAAGTAGTAACAGGTACTGTTACACATTTGCCCATTCAAAAATACACATTATCAAAAGCCCTTTATGCTCAATAAGAATCGGGAAATTTTAGGGAAACCCGCCA
>VMOF01000111.1:0-64572 GCA_011764245.1 Trialeurodes vaporariorum
CTCTCAAAGAGAGCAAGTAGTCAGGACTCAGCGCATTAGATTTCAATTATTTTACTCATCGGACAGTGATTAAATACCAGAGGGCCTGAATATAATAAAAGAAGTCTACTATATTTTATATACAAAGTGAGCCAGAGCATCCGTTGCTGGCATTTTTTTCGAAAATTACTGAAACAAATGATTTGAAACAAAACAATCAGACAGAAAATTGACTGCAAATTTTTCATTTCTGATATTTTCATAAGCTCCTGACAGCCTCTTGGGGTGTATTCTGGGGGGTTCAAACACATTTTTCAACTTTTCTCGAAAATACCTTCAATGCAGATGTAAAATTCATTTATAATCTAAAAGTAGAGAAAAAACAGTGGCGTCGCGTCCACGAGTGCACATGAGCACGTGCACCCCCTGAGCCGAAAACGTGATTTAACGCTTGCAGTGAGAAATAATACCAAACTTAACCAAACCATGAACGATCAGTGCGTGGAAAAAGACTGAGCAGGAGCTTTCCGCGAATGCCGAGAGATGCGTATTGCGTAGAATTTGAGTATGTGGCGAGAGAGAAGTAACGCGCCCCTGCCGTCTTCACTGCAACGAGCGAGTGCCACGTATACGAAGCGTATAGCAAGCCGAGAGAGTTCCGTACACAGCACGAACTCGGCCGATACACGCTGTGTGTAGTGGCAGTCATACCCGTGGGCATATACTCGGTCTAAACATTCGCTGAGAAACCTCGTCATCGTGCACTCAGATTTGTGCACGAAGCCGAGGAGAGGTGTCCAGCGAGCTACTCCCACCACCAGAAAACCGGTTCCCCTTCCATTGCTGCTCGTGCTCACTGCTCAGTCCACGACTCTGCGTCTGCGTGTAGTGCGTGTCTCCTACTCATTCTCGTTGCGGCAGGCAAGTCTATTCTTACTTTATGCAGGCAAGTGAGAACACTGCGAACGCTTGTCCAGGCTCGTGAAAACAAAAGAAACAAAAACAAACAAAAAAAAACCAAAAAAAGTAACGTGGGCTGCAGAAATCGTTGATTTATGTTGGCAGTCTCAACCCTGCAAAAACACAGAGGGAGGATTTTTTTTTACTTTTCTAAGAAAATATAGGATGTATTGTAGGTCAAAATACCGTCTGAAACTACTCGAAATTGCCTTTGAGTATACCTCAAATTCCAAAAATTTTCCAGGGGAGGACCCCCGGACCCCCCTTTCTTCCTTGGAGGGTACTCCATACCCCCCAAATCCCCCGGAAATATGTGCACTACCTGTTAAAAATCCACGCGACGCCACTGAGAAAAAATCCGTTTTTTAGTTTGAAAAATAGACGCAACGTAGGAATCTGAACAAATAACTTTTGTGAAGAAAGCTGATTTTATAAGCTTTCAGATGGCGAAAACCGCGATGCCGAAAAACGTTTCGTTCAAGAGTTATGACCGCGCAAAGTTTCAAATCTAGGCCAAAAATAGGGTTCCGACTTTCGATTCTACAAAACAAATTGTTGCTCCACCAATAATCGATGAAATTCATTGAAACTTGGTGGAAGCGGGGTTTTTGGGTCGCTGAATTTATTTTTGACATAAGTTTTTCAAAATTCTCAAATCCAAGATGGCCGCCATAGTTTTTCTTTCAGATTCCTACATTGCGCCTATTTTTCAAACTCAAAAAACGGATTTTTGGAAACTTCAAAAGTAAAACAAAATGCAAAAAAAGGGTCAAATATTTTTGAACTAAACACTGTAGCACATTAATCGAAATATCTTTAAAATACGCATCTTTTGGTGCAAAGTTCACGTCAATATCTCTTTTCGTTCAAAAGTTATGGAGCATTGAAGGTTTTGACTTTGACCCCCTGCACCCCCGCTCACAGTTGACCAAATTCAAAAAACTGCAGATATTCTGAAAGATGATGCTTAGCTCTATCATCCCTAAAAGTTTCATCCATTTTTGAGGGGGGGGGGCACTCCTAATGGTAGCTGGATGGACCCCTTTTCATCAAAACAAGTACAATCAATTGAGCCTGTCTCGTCCTCTAAAAAAAAATAATAAAAAAACCATTACCTCGCTTAGACTTTCGAACAGGCGTTAATGTTGTAACAATTCCCGAAACTAAAAAATCAAAAGAATACTGATCTAATTTGTTTATTTTAATGAGATCCATTTTCAACCCATAAAAGATTGAAGGTTAAAAATTGCGCTAAAAAAAAAAAAAAAAAAAAAAAAAAAAAAAAAAAAAAAAAAAAAAAAAATATCATTTATCAGCTGATCTAATAACGGCAAACAAACGTGACCACTTCATTGCGCGCTCTCTGGCGGGTTCTTCTTGAAGCTTTACTTTTATGAGAAGGTATCCTATAAGTAAAACCATGATCTGTGTCGGTTTTATTTCGCGCCTTCTATTCGAAAATATCAGCTGACTCTAGACATTCACAGAGAAAGATTATCAAATTAGTGAACAGGTGAGCCGCAGTGCAGCCAATGCAGCCAAATAATCACCGGCTCCAAAACAATAATAAATACAAAAAAAACATCACACAACGACACGTTATCGGCCGCCCGTACGAAAACAACCCTAATGTACTTTAAAATCAATTATTTATTCAATAAACGTAATAAAATAACACAAAAACAATGTCCAACATAACAAATTAATCATAAAAACAAAGAAAAATTTATTCATCGTAAAACCAACACAGCAGAGTAAAATTACAACAAAGTTGGCAACATAAAACGCAAAATATTACCTCACCGCATTCCACTTACCCCCCAAAAGTGGCGAGACCGTCGATAAAATGGAATTATAAAAAAAACTGAAGCATTGAAATGAATCCAACTATTTTTGCTGAAAACTTCAAAAGGTACCATTTAATAACTGTACCATTGCAATCCTCAAAACGCAACAGACACGACAGCAAAAAAAAACGAAAATCAGAAACAGCCGATTTTCAACTTTAGGCCACACAGCATAGGAATACACGTAGAAAGCATAGACTGCCCTATATATTGTATACATAGGATTAGATTGTAAGCAGCAAAACTATCGGAATAAGCGTGCCATGTTCCATGGGCACGCTTAAAAAAAAAAGCCGCATTGTCTACAGTTTCTTTCATACATAATTTTTTTTAATTATGTGTTGAAAACTAATAACATCGACTTTTCTAGGCTTGTTAGCCCTCCATTTCTTCCCTTTTTGTCGGAAATATTATCAGTCATGTTATAATTATTTACTTTTTCGGTTTTCCACTAGCAATACAACAATTTGAGTAAAACTTAATCTGTGGATATCAATATGATCGTTAGCTTATTGGCTTCAGACTGAGATAGATCAAATGTCCCGATGAAATCATTTTGTAAGTCACCAATTCGCTTGATCTGATTTTTCTGATCATAATTGAGTGGTTTGCTCTTTGCCTAGGCCGCAAGCCGCAAACCGATTGCGATTTCCCTGCGACATACATACGTCATACAGGGTGGCCGAAAAGTGACTGCACACCCCTTATAACATTTTTCCTTACGGGTGATACATCAAGCGAAAGGGCATAACCGTGACTCCCCCATAAAGTCAGCCCCTCTAAATGATGGAGAATGGCGCAAACCGCATCTTTTTTCGCCAATAGGAAGAAAGTCTTTCTACATACACTACGTACACTTTCTGCATACACTGTCGTCGTTTCCATTAGAGAGTGTATTATCTGTTATCATATTGTCAGTGCCTCACTATCTTCAAGCTCTCACAACAAAAAATGTATATTTCACGTTGAAAAAAATTTTGTTCAAAGGTTTCCATCGTTACGTATTATTGGCCTACAGACAGCCCCAAGGTCGTATCAATTTTACTGAAAAATACTATTCGAACGAGTAAGTTTTAATTTAAATTATTTTCAAAATCATTGTGATCCCTTTCATGCCCACGATAAACTTCCGGTATCTGAGTGTTCATTTTATTCTGAACAAGGAGCCACATTCGAAATAGGCTTCTTCAAAATTGGCTAAATGTCGCCTTTCCATCAATGAAGTTCAACTGTACGTACAGCGTCATTGTGTATCCCTAGGAGCATCTTGTCCTTAATTTTCAAGCAAAACAAATTATTAGACGTCGCACCGTGGGCTGTAAAAGTGCTAATTTGGACGAAAATTAGAACATCGATACTGCGAACAGGAAAAAAAAATAGATACCGAAACGAACCTAACGCAAAAAAACAAGTAGGCGTTGCGTTTCCTATCGTTGCTGATAGGAATAACATGCAGTTCGGTGCTGCGCTTTTGTTTTATGGCTGTTGTTATGGGAGTGGATCACGTTGAGTGTGGTTTTTATTGTTGTTGGGTTTGGGTGCTTATTTGTGATTGGTTTTGTTGATTAGGTTTGGTTTAGGTTTTAGGAAATGGCCAGAGTATAAAGTTGTGTATATTTGAGCGTTACAGTCAGTTATTTTAGCGTGTACAGGGTGAACCAGTGCATACGTATCAGTATTTTTTCTCGCGAACGGCCGGTTCAAAAGTTTTGAAACAAAAAAGTTAGAAAGGGAACTGACCCAAAAATTTTCATTTTTGATGTTGTCTACAGTCCCGTGGGACAAATTGGGGGGGGCACTCGTCAACATTTCTCAAGACTTTCACTTATGAACGTTGTTAGGAATGAAGAGGCTGCGCGATTATATGAAGTAATTAATTATTTATTTATTGAATAAATCATTGTTTAAAACGGTAGATAAGTACATTGTACATGGAAGTCAAGTCAAGATACAGGTACAGCCAAAGCTGCTTTAGAACGAGTAGCGACTCTGGCCGAGACATGAGAATAAGCAGAGAGAATCGGATGACGTCACCTATCAACGAGAACAGTGTTGCCAACTAATTCAACACGCCTCCTTGAATTTTATAAATTTTTACAACAAGAAAAAAGAAGATTTATAGAATTCAAAAAGCCTTACAAGATCTCAACAAATAAAACACAAATTGAGTAATGTTAATTTAACAACAACAAAAAAAAAAACTTTGGTCTTCAAAAATTAGATAATACTTAAAAAAAAATTTGCGGTACATACAGTAGCACTCTCTGAGTAATAATTAATTGATCGATACATTTATAACAGGAACAAAAAACAAACATTCGACTTTGCTATTAGGTTTCTTGAAAAAAAAGAAGAGCTCCCATGAAAAAGAAAAACAGGAAGAGACTTAAGTTTAAATTAAATGATCTCTTTGCACTTAATTTTTTTTTTATCAACTTAGAGAGTTAGGGCCCTATAAATCAGAATGAAAAAACATTTTTACTACAATGGTTTTCTATAACAAGGTACGCCTACCTGCCAGAAAAAAACATTTATTATTTTATACATGTATGTTAACTAAGCTAGAGTAACACGGTTCATGACTCCGGTTAGACTAAAATGGTTTTCATTAGCAATCCATATAAATTTTTGGAATAGAAAGGAACAAATATTTGCATTTCTTTCCTTTAAACTTACATTCTTACATTAATCCTTCACTACGCCTCCTTAATTTTTTAAGGTTTTAAGATAAACTAGACAAAGTGAAAGAAAAAAAAATTACAGACAAAAAAGATTAATGTATGTTTAACAGCGCACGAAATTTTTCAAACAAAATTCGAGCAAGGGGTTTCGTGAAAATATCCGCAACGTTAGATTGCGTAGGAATTTTAATGATATCAACAACGGCCGACGATACATTTTCATGAACAAAGTGAAATTGAACTTCAATAAATTTTGATCTTTTTGTAAGATTTCCATAGTTTGCTATAATCACTGCTCCATTATTATCTTCAAAAATTTTAATAGGAAATTCAGTGGGAAGTTTAATTTCTGTTGACAGGGCTACTAGAAATTTTAATTCAGTAATAAGGTCTGACAGAGCAATGTATTCAGATTCCGTAGAGCTCTTTGCAACTATGGATTGTTTTTTGGATTTCCAAAAAATAGGGTTACCATACAGATATACTACGTAACCAGACGTTGATTTTGCATCTTGTGGGTCACTTGCCCAACTGGCATCTGCATAGCAGGAAAAGGGTTCATTTGAAAAATTAGTACCTGAATAATTCAATTTAAGATCAACGGTTTTGTATAAATATTTCAAAATGCGAAGTGCATTATTAAAAATAGTTTTGTTGCAGTAGTTCTGAAATCTACTTAAGTAGTTGACACTGTAGGAAATTTCAGGACGAGTATTCATTGAAATATAAAGAAGTCCACCGATAAGACTGCGAAATCTAGTAATGTCAAACGATGCTTCGGAGGGTGGTACAATTTTTAGATTGGCCTCCATGGGAGTTTGGTATAAATTTGAGTTTACAACATTGAAACGCTTAGCTAGAGTCTCTATGTAGCTTCTTTGACTTAATTGAAAATTTTTGTTAGCATAATCAGATTCAATAGAAATTCCTAAGTACTTTTTAAGAAAACCTAAGTCGGACATTTTGAAATGTGACATTAATTGTACTTTAATTGATTCGATAGAAGAAATACTACGGCAGAAAAGTAGAAGATCATCTACATAAATTAGGAGGAACATAATTTGATTATTTACAATTTGAAAATACAAGCAGTAATCTGATTTACAACGAGAAAAACCTAAGTCAACAATAAAGTCATTAAACGTATCGTACCAATCCTTCGGACTTTCTTTAAGTCCATATAATGCTTTATTGAGCTTCAAGACGTGATCATTTTCAAGAGGGAAACCTTCAGAAGGGTAGACATACACAGTTTTTTTAATATTTCCCTGTATAAAAAGCGGTTTCAACGTCTAAATGTACAATTTTCAGATCATGAGTGACAGCTAAGGAGAGTAACAATTTTAAAGTTTGCGTTTTAGCAACAGGAGAATATATATTTACATTGTTGTCATAAGCTTGTTGAAAACCTTTCGCAACTAAGCGCGCTTTGAATTTTTTTGAATCCTTAATTTTATACACCCATTTTACATCGAGAACTTTTTCATTAGGTGGAAAGGGTACAATGTGCCACGTATTGTTTTCTTTTAAACTATTCATTTCATTTTTCATCGCTGTATCCCAACGGACAGATTCATCAGATGACATAGCTTCGCGATAAGAGTTTGGCACATCAACGCTTGAGTAATTTACTTGGTTTATAAAAACTTTGTTAAAATTAGGATCATCGATTAGACGTCTAGGAGGTCTAATATTCCTACGAGGTCTTAAATCTAAATTTTGCTGATTCTGTAATAAGGGTGGAGGATTTGAGGTGAAATCGCCTCCTGGCTATTTACTGGGTTATGAATTGGTGAATTTGAATTGTTTTCAATTTGAACAGGCACAAGTACATCATTTTCAACTTCCAATCTAACATGTCTTGTTTTATTACTTGATTCATCATTAATTTGTTCACATTTTTTACATTTAGGTTCAACTAATTTAATGCTAGGTTCATCATCTTCTATAAATCTAACATTTCGAGAAATAATTACCTTTTGATTTACTAGGAGTCTATATCCGCAATCATCATATCCTATTAATATACCTCTATTTGCTTTAGGGCTTAATTTTGAGGGACGAAGTTCTTCCGGAATTTTTACAAAAGCAATAGAACCATACATTCTCAAATTTGATACATCCGGTTTCCTACCAAAGAACAGTTCATACGGAGTTTTAAAAATTTTTGTGTTTGCTAGTGATCTGTTGTGAAGATATGCAGCTGTTTGTGCTGCTTCTGGCCAATAGGTAAAAGGAATTTTTGCTTCACTTAGAGGACATCTTAATTTATCTACTAGTGTTCTATTAAAACGCTCGGCAACTACGTTAAGTTGATGCGTGTAGGCTGGTGAGGGTTTCATGTAAAGACCTTTTTCACGAATAAAATAAAAAAATTCATTGTTCAAATATTCTTCGCCTCGATCACATATAACAAATTTGACTCTTTTACAAGTAATGTTTTCTACCAAGGTGACAAATTCTTTAAATTTTGAAAAAACTTCTGATTTATGTCTTATACAATATAGTCTAGCAAACTTTGAATAATTATCAATAAAAGTGACAAAATAGACTCCTCCCTTATAACCCATGGGAGTGATGGGCCCATTCACATCAGTGTGAATGATTTCAAGAATTTCACTTGCTTGAGAGCGATTATTTGAAAATTTGGGAATTGTCCTTTTATTTTGGAGGCATATCTCACACTTGAGATGCCCAGTCTCAAGTTTATCTGGTAAACCATCTAAAAGTTTATGATTAATTAAATTTTCAAGATCATTAAAATTTAAGTGGCCTAACCGGCGATGCCATTTTTCTTTGATGGATAAATTAATACTATTGGCATACATGATTTTGGTTGGCATAACTGACATTTTTGCGACATAAAGGTTATCTTGCCGATGTGCTACTAAACGTAATTCGCCACGGCTATTGAAAACTTCAACGTAATCTGTCTGAAAAATAGCTTGAGTGCCTTGGCGTTGTACCAACTTAGACACACTAAGCAAGTTTTGTTTTAATTCCGGAATAAAATATACATTTGTAATTAAAATTGGGATTGATTTTCCATGGACTACAAAAGGACCTTCAATATTCCCTATTTTGCTAGTAGTTATTGTGTGACCATCAGCAATTTTAATAGTACTAGGATTATCTAATGTTACACACTCTGAAAAGAAAGAATCATTATTAATCACATGATCACTACAACCCGAGTCAACTAACCAGTGAATCGACGTGAATTCACTGTGATTATTAATGACACTATTTGGATGATTAACAAAATTAATTTCAATATTATTTGAAGACATATATAAATTATTAGCATTACCATTTGAGTGTCCGGATGATTGAGGTTGAAGCTGTTGCTGTTGTGGATTTGTTTGCGTTGAAGGGTAGTACGATGATTGTCGCCTATAGCCATTTCGAAAATTACGTCTGCCTCGCCACTGATTTCCACGGGAATAATTGTTGTGTTGATGGCTATTATTTCTACTAAATTGAGCGAAGGAACCTCGTTGATTATTTCTGTGAAACTGCTGACCACGGTTAGAAGAAGATGGATTTCCTTGATGGAAGTTATTCCGGTGAGGCTCTCTGGACCTAAAATCGCCCCTGTTGGATTTCCTAGAGTTTAAATGCATCGCAGTCATGTCACGCTCCAGTTCTGCGACACTTGATGAGGCATGAGTTTGGTACATAAGCAGTAATTTGGACTTGAGATATTCACATGTTCTAGTTGGCCACGCTTCAACTGTTTCATTTATACAGGGTGTAACAGATGTATCCCCCCCCCTGTCTAACTTTTGAACGAGTTGAAATAAATTGTTGCGGTTTGGACCATTCTTCATAATTTTAGTTGAACTTTATTTTTTGGGGGGTCAAAACCCCCCACCCCCCCTAGGGGGCCCCCCAGGGGGGCTATCTCAAAAATTTCAAATGGCAACCCCTATCTTGTGATACATCGTTTGAAAGGGCGTAAAATTCTAAAACTTTTGGCGCAAACCGAAGGTCGATATCGTTTTTCGTTTTCGATATATCGAAAGTCAAACTTCGACTTTGACCCATTTTCAAAAAATCAGAACTCCCGTTTAAAAAGTCGGAAGTTAAAAAAACTAGGGGTCTAAAATACTCTAAAAAACAAGTCCTTTTTAGAAAAAAATACGGTTCTGCCATAAATTTGGTCTCAATTTGGTTTTAGAGCCCCCCAACAGTTGTCAAAAAAATGACCCCTCAGGGGGGCTATCTCAAAAATTCCGAGCCACGACCCCTATCGAGTGATACATCGCTTGAAAGGGCACACAAAACTGAGCATTTTGGCGCAAACCGCAGGTCGATATCGTTTTTAGTTTGCGATATATCGAATGGCGAAGTTGGGTTTTCACCCATTGTCAAATTTCGATATATCGAAAACTAAAAACGATATCGACCTGCGGTTTGCGCCAAAATGCTCAATTTTGTGTGCCCTTTCAAGCGATGTATCACTCGATAGGGGTCGTGGCTCGGAATTTTTGAGATAGCCCCCCTGAGGGGTCATTTTTTTGACAACTGTTGGGGGGCTCGAAAACCAAATTGAGACCAAATTTATGGCAGAACCGTATTTTTTTCTAAAAAGGACTTGTTTTTTAAGAGTATTTTAGACCCCTAGTTTTTTAAATTCCGACTTTTTAAACGGGAGTTCTGATTTTTTGAAAATGGGTCAAAGTCGAAGTTTGACTTTCGATATATCGAAAACGAAAAACGATATCTACCTTCGGTTTGCGCCAAAAGTCTTAGAATTTTACGCCCTTTCAAACGATGTATCACAAGATAGGGGTTGCCATTTGAAATTTTTGAGATAGCCCCCCTGGGGGGCCCCCTAGGAGGGGTGGGGGTTTTGACCCCCCAAAAAATAAAGTTCAACTAAAATTATGAAGAATGGTCCAAACCGCAAAACTTTATCTCAACTCGTTCAAAAGTTAGACAGGGGGGGATACATCTGTCACACCCTGTATGAGAATACGATTCAGGCAATGTCATAAGGAGATAATGTAATTTTTTATCTTCTGTCACTTCTTCACCTGCACTGGTCAATTCTGCGACAGCTTCTTCAAAAGTAAGAAAGAATTTGCTCGGATGCTGATTTTCTTTCAATTTTAAGCTGGCTAACCTTTTCATAGCATTCAATTTGAGTGCCGTACTTTGAACTCTATATAACTGATCAAATTTTTTCATCGTAGAAAACGCTGAAGTTTCGTTCATTATTAATTGCAACTGAGACGAGGAAATAGCACTAACAATGTAATTTTGAGCTTTAAGATCCATTTCTTCCCAAGCAGCTTCTTGTATGTCATTTGGTTTCGCATCATTTGTAACTGCCTTGTCACACTTCTTTAATTTTAAAAATAACATTATTCGAAATTTCTAACCAGCATAATCTTTGCCTTCAAATACTGGAATGTGTACATCATTTCGAGCTTCCATATTTCTGACTTAATTTGTCAAAAAACAGGAAGTTCAGGAACTTTAAGTTGACTCAAGTTGATCATTCACTAGAGCTGATAAACTTTAAAATACCCAGTGAAGCACAATGAGGTTAACAAATTATGGCAACTTACATTTAGAAAAGGATATCACCTTCGCAAATTTCTTGATCCTAAATCACGTTCACTCATTGAGGCGAGACCAATCCCATCGATAAAGGAGCGTAGCACTGAGGACTCCTTAATTTTCCATCATGAACTGCATCGGGTTTGGATAGCGAAAGATAGATACTTAGGATTTTCACTTTGATAAGCCCATACTAGGTGACTCCATGCTGCTTACGTAACAGGCCAGACTTGCTTTAATGCATTGAACCAGCAAACCAGAAAAAAAGGAAAGACTCCACACACCATTGAAAAGAGAACAGCATCGATAGATCCATCGCATAAATAATAATCCTCTTCATTTGGATTCTTCGACCTTGCATTCACTTGCTAGAATTTTTCTCGGTCAGAAAAACTTGCTAGAGTAGTTAGACATTATACTCTTGGCACAGTTTACTTGGAATAACACAAAAAAACTTGTGTATTTACTCGCGTGAGTTTCATCGTGAGCACTTAATTTAAATTAACGAGAAAAAAGGACGATGATTAATTTGTTACCGGCAAATTCCGTGAGACAGCCACACGTGTTTGATAAGCGCACCATACTTTATTTTAGGTTACTAAAAAGGAGAACCGAGAAATCAGGAACCACGAACTCTGCTGCCATGTTAGGAATGAAGAGGCTGCGCGATTATATGAAGTAAATAATTATTTATTTATTGAATAAATCATTGTTTAAAATGGTAGGTAAGTACATTGTACAGGGAAGTCAAGTCAAGATAAAGGTACAGCCAAAGCTGCTTTACAACGAGTAGCGACTCTGACCGAGACATGAAAATAAGCAGAGAGAATCGGATGACGTCACCTATCAACGACAACAGTGTTGCCAACTAATTCAACAAACGTATCAAGCTAATTCATATCCTGGAAGAAAAGGCAATTGCCGACATTTGCTTTTCAAGGCACGACTGGTAGGGTGGGTCAAAAAAAGTTGTTTTCGATGTATCGATTTCTAATACCCGGCAAAAGTTGTGTCTTTGCATTACTTTTAACGTAGTGAAATCGGATTTTGAAATTTCGAATGGCTTTAGCTGGTAATTTTGCCTTAAAAATTTGCCTAAATTGACGAATTTTGACGATTTTTACCCTAATTCAGACCTTTGTGAAAAAATACGTTTTCGATTTCTAATACCCGTCAAAAGTTGTGTCTTTGCATTACTTTTAACGTAGTGAAATCGGATTTTGAAATTTCGAATGGCTTTGGCTGGTAATTTTGCCTTGAAATTTGCCTAAATTGACGAATTCTGACGATTTTTGACCCTAATTCAGATCTTTGTAAATCGACTTAAAATGCAAAATTATATGAAATTTTTTGCTTAGTACACCTCTTACAGACAGTATTAGCGCCACTGAACCAATTTTGGGACCCACAGAGGTATCAGGGGGCGGGGGTTGGGGATCCGAAATCGGGAGTTTTAACAGTAAATTTCACTGAATCCTCGTGAGTTCAGTTGAGATTTCAAACTGCATTTGAACACTTTGTTTTGCCGTTCAGCCGTTCGCGAGAAAAATTACTGATACGTATGCAGTGGCTCACCCTGTATACCCTAACATAACTGACTGTAACGCTCAAATATACACAACTTTATACTCTGACCATTTCCCAAAACCTAAAGAAATTGACGGGTATTAGAAATCTACAGGGTGGTCCGAAAGTCCCGGGACGGCTTCATAACTTTTGAACGGCTGCAGATAAAAAAACCAAACTTGGGGGATGTTTATAACTTAATAGGAACTACTTTTTGGCGTACCCGAAAATTCCGGGGGGCACCCGTAAAGGGGGGTTTTGCCCCCCAACTCGAAATTTTCAAACGGCAACCCCCATCTTGTGATACCTTGTTTGAAAGGGCATACAATTCTAAGACTTTTGGCGCAAACCGGAGGTCGATATCGTTTTTCGTCTTCGATATATCGATAGTCAAAGTTCCATTTTGACCCATTTTCAAAAAATCAGAACTCCCATTTGAAAAGTCGAACTTTAGAAAACTAGGAGTCAAAAATACTCTAAAAAGCAAGTCCTTTTCAGAAAAAAATACGGTTTTGATATTTGATTAGTCTTAGGGCCCCCCAAAGTTATTTAAAAAGATGACTCCTCAGGGGGGCTATCTCAAAAATTCCGAGCCACGACCCCTATCGAGTGATACATCGCTTGAAAGGGCACACAAAACTGAGCATTTTGGCGTAAACCGCAGGTCGATATCGTTTTTGGTTTTCGATATATCGAATGACAAAGTTGGATTTTTACTCATTGGCAAATTTCGATGTATCGAAAACCAAAAACGATATCGACCTGCGGTTTACGCCAAAATGCTCAGTTTTGTGTGCCCTTTCAAGCGATGTATCACTCGATAGGGGTCGTGGCTCGGAATTTTTGAGATAGCCCCCCTGAGGAGTCATTTTTTTAAATAATTTTGGGGGGCCCTAAGACTAAACAAATATCGAAACCGTATTTTTTTCTGAAAAGGACTTGCTTTTTAGAGTATTTTTGACTCCTAGTTTTCTAAAGTTCGACTTTTCAAATGGGAGTTCTGATTTTTTGAAAATGGGTCAAAATGGAACTTTGACTATCGATATATCGAAGACGAAAAACGATATCGACCTCCGGTTTGCGCCAAAAGTCTTAGAATTGTATGCCCTTTCAAACAAGGTATCACAAGATGGGGGTTGCCCTTTGAAAATTTCGAGTTGGGGGGCGAAAACCCCCTTTACGGGTGCCCCCCGGAATTTTCGGGTACGCCAAAAAGTAGTTCCTATTAAGTTATAAACATCCCCCAAGTTTGGTTTTTTTTCTCTGCAGCCGTTCAAAAGTTATGAAGCCGTCCCGGGACTTTCGGACCACCCTGTATACATCGAAAACTACTTTTTTCACAAAGGTCTGAATTAGGGTCAAAAATCGTCAAAATTCGTCAATTTAGGCAAATTTCAAGGCAAAATTACCTGCTAAAGCCATTCGAAATTTCAAAATCCGATTTCACTACGTTAAAAGTAATGCAAAGACACAACTTTTGCCGGGTATTAGAAATCGATACATCGAAAACAACTTTTTTCGACCCACCCCAACGACCGCGTAATGACGGTGTTGAACACTAATGATGGGATATTCCTATCTCAATTTCGTTAATATTTCTTTGCTGGAAAGGAAGACTCACAGAACTCCTATAACTAGTCACCAGAATTAACAGCCGATTTAGGTTACCATGACACCCGGTGACACCGATGCCAAAGGAAAGTCGTCTCTTAACAGCCGATTCTTGATAAAGTGGCAGAATTATTAGATGGTAATCTCCAATAATTATTAGTGCCCAACATCGGAATAACGGTCGCGCGTTGAAAAGCATCTTACGAGTTTACGATAGAGTCATCGTTAATTTGAGAGATTTTTACACCTGAATCGACCCTTGAATCGCCTGTAGCGAAAGTGTGCAAAAGCCCCATAGCTATACCACTGAAGCTATCAACTGAGCTCACTAACGAAGCCGTAACCATCAGAAAAGCCAGCTTCTGATTGGCGCAGATACAATTTTGAATGAAAATAATAGAATGTTAAATGGCTATTGCCTCAACGTGTATTACAATATACTCGTATACAAATAAGTCAGAAGCAAAATCTCTAGTTCCAGTGCCTACTTCCTACGATCAAATTACATTCATAAGTGATGATTTCTTCACCTTTTTTTCTTTTAGTTTCTACGAGCACGCTCACCATTTTTGAAATCGCAAATAATCGCAGTGTGTCTTGAAAGATGAAGAAACAAGGGGGGTCTCTTAGCTTTCTTTCCGTACTAATGCAAATCGAGTATTTTCAAGTAGAAGTATCTTGCGAAAATTTCATCGGAATCCATTGATGTTAATGGTCCCCCCCCCATGCATATCTGTAATTCCTATAACCAACAGATAAACTATGCCGGGCTATAGTTTAGTATAAGGGCCGCTAAAGTTTTAGGTTATGTTTTCGCTACTTACTGATACGATGTCCCCTCCAACGCTCTTACGGGACAAGTGCAAAGGAATAGGGGCTCCGGGTGGGGTAAAAAAAAAAAAAAATGGTTTTAAAGGAAAAAATCGCAACGGACCTCTAAGTAAACTACTATACAGTTTAGTTAAAGGGCCGCTCTTATGTTTTCACTAATTACCGCTACGAGGTCCCCTCCAACGCTCTTACGGGACAAGTGCAAAGGAATAGGGGTTCCGGGTGGGGTAAAAAAAAAAAAAAATGGTTTTAAAGGAAAAAATCGCAACGGCCCTCTAAGTAAACTACTATACAGTTTAGTTAAAGGGCCGCTCTTATGTTTTCACTAATTACCGCTACGCGGTCCCCTCCAACGCTCTTACGGGACAAGTGCAAAGGAATAGGGGCTCCGGGTGGGGTAACAAATAAAAAAGAATGGTTGTAAAGGAAACTTAAAATGGCCCTCTAACTATACTAGTTTGCAGTTTAGTTAAAGGGCCCTTTATCCGCTACTCAACCATGATTCCTGTGAAGTTAGGTTAGATCAGGTTAGGCTATGATAGTTCAGAAAGTAGGTAACTACTATACATCCTGTGGGGTTAGGTTAGATCAGGTTAGGCTATGATAGTTCAGAAAGTAGGTAACTACTATACATCCTGTGAGGTTAGGTTAGATCAGGTTAGGCTATGATAGTTCAGAAAGTAGGTAACTACTATACATCCTGTGAGGTTAGGTTAGATCAGGTTAGGCTATGATAGTTCAAAAACAATGGTTGTAAAGGAAATTAGCAACGGCCCACTAACTAAACTATTAGGCAGTTTAGTTAGAGGGCCCTTTATCCTCTACTCAACCATGACTCCTGTGAAGTTAGGTTAGATCAGGTTAGGCTATGATACTTCAGAAAGTAATTAATATACATCCTGTGAGGTTAGATTAGATCAGGTTAGGCTATGATACTTCAGAAAGTAATTAATATACATCCTGTGAGGTTAGGTTAGATCAGGTTAGGCTATGATAGTTCAAAAACAATGGCTGTAAAGGAAATTTGCAACGGCCCTCTAACTAAACTACCAGGCAGTTTAGTTGAATGACCCTTTATCCCCTATTCAACCATGACTCCTGTGAAGTTAGGTTAGATCAGGTTAGGCTATGATACTTCAGAAAGTAGTTAATATACATCCTGTGAGGTTAGGTTAGATCATGTTAGGCTATGATAGTTTAGAAAGTAACTACTGTACAGTTGCAGTACCACCATGAATCCTATATAAATCGGCGGCGCTACAGTTATTAAAGATCGCGTCACAACTTCGCAGCGCCCTGTAGAGCGCGCCACCTATTGCAAAACAATTCTGCTTCGGGTTGCCGCTGTTTTACACAAAGTGTAGGCAATAAAACGCAAATGACTCATTTAATCTGTACTTTACAGTTACGGGGATACATATAATACAGGTTATTTGTCAAGAAAGTACACTTAATAATTATCTAATACATAGCCGTGAAGGCGATTTTTCAAGAAAGTACATTTTTAAAATTATATCTCATAAACGAATGCTATTGCTAGGTCATTTAAAATCGCGGGCCGCTGTTTCCAGTTTCCGCTATTTTACACAAAGTATATATAGGCAATAAAACGCAAATGACTCATTTTATCTGTACTTTACGCAGTTACGGGGATACATATAATACAGGTTATTTGTTAAGAAAGTACACTTAATAATTATCTAATACATTGCCGTGAAGGCGATTTTTCAAGAAAGTACATTTTTAAAATTATGTCTCATAAACGAATGCTATTGTTAAGTCATTTAAAATCGCGACGATGCTAAAAAAGTTTATCCTTCATAAACTAAAGCAATTTCTTTTAACAGGCTCATGAAAGGGTCTTTTTCCAAACGTTTACATTCCCGGAGAAATAAGTATTCGCACAAATGGTCAGCTAAATGCTCTCCTTTTATTCCGCCTCGCGCTAGCCGGTGTCTTAGGGGTCTCCACTGTGACTCAATGTTGTTTGTGTGCACGCCGTCGGCTGTAACAAATTCTGTACTATGAATGACAGTTGAGTGGAAGTATCCATCATCTTTCAGGAAGTTGTACGCTGCCCATCCATCGGAATTTATTTCCGTTCCACGAAGCACGTGTTTATTAATTAGCGGCCGCAGGGTCACTTCATCTCGTTTGTTTTGCGGACAAATTTCCAGTCGGAAGTCTTTAGTATCGCGATCGATAAATCCTAGGATCCAGTGTCCTTCTACCACACGCCCTCTTTGGTACTTTCGGCGGCCTAATTTCATTTCATCTACTTCGACTAAATGTCCTTCTCCTCCGATTGGACCTTCGTTATCATAATCTCTATCTAGAGCAATTGTACAGATTTCCCGGCAGTACGTATACCAGTCTGCTACTGTAGCGCGACTCACTTCTGTATCGTCTTCAGAGAGTCCTGTTTCAATGATTGCCTGGTCATACGTCAACTTATGAGCAAAGCAGTAAGTTAGGATTAAACTTTTCGTGACTCCTATTTTTGCGTTTTCGAACCAAGTGCCTTTGGCCACTGACACTTTTACATCTCTACCGTTCTCATGCCGTTTTCGACACCGGAAGTCGCCTAGCTCGCGTTGAGAATAGTCAATAGTCATTGGCGCTGCACAATTAGGACACATTTTTTTTAGTGGTATTAGTCCAGTTATATATAAAAACTCTCTGCGGGAATTTACGTTCGCACATTGCGTAGCTAACTGATAAAGGCTTACAGGCCGCACTTTCACATTATCCACTTCCATATTATCTACACAAACACACAACGATCGGAAACACTTTAATAATTGTCAACACTGAAAAATACGACTTTTCACTTGTATTTTCATTTCACTATTTCACAACATTCGTAAAAACAAGTCACTACTTATGGCACTGCAATCGGGAAAACTTCACTTTTTGACAACGCTGGAGCAAATGATGCAACGGGATATGCATTTTCCAACAAGTGTTTACTGTTGTCTATTTCTTGCAAAGATTACACACACACCTTTACTTTTCTGTTTTCCATTTTTATCGTAAGCGCTTATTTATCATCGGGCCCGCTTTTTTCCCGCGTGCATCGGACTCCACTGTTCCTCCGTGCCGTTTCTCCCCCTCCCCTCCTTCCTTTTCGTCACTTACGCCGCTTCTTGTCATTTCTACGAGCTTTCATTGCAGCGGCCCTTTAAGTAAACTGTCTTGAACTTTAGTTACAGGGCCGTTGCGATTTATTCCTTTACAACCTTTGTTTTTTTTTTTTTTACCCCACCCGGAGCCCCTATTCCTTTTCACTTGTCCCGTAAGAGCGTTGGAGGGGACCTCGTAGCGGTTGAGAGCGTTGCAGGGGACCTCGTAGCGGTAATTAGTGTAAACATAAGAGCGGCCCTTTAACTAAACTGTATAGTAGTTTACTTAGAGGGCCGTTGCGATTTTTTCCTTTAAAACCATTTTTTTTTTTTTTTTTACCCCACCCGGAGCCCCTATTCCTTTGCACTTGTCCCGTAAGAGCGTTGGAGGGGACCACGTAGCGGTTGTTAGTGAAAACATGACCTACAATTTTAGCGGCCCTTATCTTAAACTAAATCCCTATGCCGTCCATTTTCATGTTCACGACACAACTTTTAAAATCGCAATTTATTGCTGTATATTTTGGACGATAAAGAAACTAGAAAGTCTCAGTTTTCTTTTGACATCAAGTAAAACAGAGTTTTCTCAAGTAGGTATATCATGCAAAAATTTCATCTGAATCTATCGAGGTTGACTGCTTTCTCTCGTGTGTTATTATTTCTGCGATTCGTCGGCTCCGATGTACCTATGCTCTGTCTCCCTTTGAAGTAGATAACTTTGAGGGGGACCCCCCCACCTCTTTTATGATTTTTGATCATCGCGATTATTGCATTTTGTTGCTCCCCGTATGTTATGGTTTCTGACTGTTTCTGTTATTGAGTAGAGGCAGCTTCGAGTAAGCTCACCTGAAGAGTCGTAACAATGACGAAACCGGTCGTGGCGCTCTCGAAACGCTGTCCTCGCCCATGAATTTCTGTTGCACCTGCCTGAGCTGAACTCTCCCCCCCCCCTTGTTTTTACACGTACTTACATTATTTTTTAATGTTATATTATTCTTTTTTTGCCGTGAAATCTAAATGCTAGAAAAGTTGCATTGCTTCTTCACTATTTTGGTGAAAATACCATAGATATTTTTAATTCTTTTAACTTAAACGAAGACATACGTTAAGTTTGACGACCTGGTTTCTAAATTTGCAAGTCACTTTGTCCCTAAAACCAATGTCACCATGGAGAGTTATCGATTTCTTACCCACAAGCAATCACCCAATGAGTTGATCGAGGATTTTGTCACTGATCTTTTAAATTAAAGCAAGAGTTGTGATTTCAAGGAGCTCAATGACTGATTAGTTAGAGATATTTTCATACTTAATCTGAATGAGAAGTACCAATTTGTTCGGGAACGTCTCTCGCTGGAAGAAAATCTTGATCTTCTAAAAGCTCTCGCAATAGCGCAATCTCTTGTGCTATCTCAACCTCAAGCTAATCAAATATTCTCCGCTCAAAGTTCCGTCTCTAATGCTTCGTCAATGCATTCTGTAAACAAATTGTCATCGAATTTTAGATCAAGGTCTAAGTCAGTGAAGATGATAATCTTTTTATCGGATGCTTATCTAAGAAGAACATGAAGAAATCATTAACGCGTTCTATCCTCATCAAAAAGTGTCCCGTCCAATGCTTACTTGATACTGGCAGTGAAATCAACTTTTTTTCAGAAAATACTTTTAAGTCACTGAATTGCAATGTTCAACTAAACCCTTGCAACGAAGTTATAACGCAAAATTGAAATAATTCAAAGAAAGGGAAAAAACCTCCTCTAGGCACACCTCTCCTATTTGGCTCTAAGAAATTTTTCTTACGGTTGTTTCGGGTGAAGTTAGTTTCGATATCTTTTTTCCTGTTCGAGATATCAATATTTTAATTTTTGTTCACAGCTGCACAGTGACAAAAGTGGCCTTTACCAACGGCCAAGTCATAAAAATGCGTTGGGCTCACATAAAAATCCGTTGGGCTTACATAAAAATCCGTTGGGTTTAATTGCTCAAAAGTTTCTGGTAAAAAACCCAACTTGAAAGAAAATTGCGTTATTGATTTTTTCTATTATAAATGGGATTCGCAACTAGGAAAATTAGATTACAACTTTTAATAAAGGTTTGGTAATCCTGCAAACAAATTATGCTAAAATAAAATGAAAAAACTGTGAGAATAGATTAAAACAAAAAACGAACTAAAGTTAAATAATAAAAAAGGAAATAAATGACTTGAGCTGCATGACATTTCCTTCATTACAGTTCTTTGTCTAATGTCACGGCCCAAGTCAAGTTTTTCATTTTTCATAATGTAATTACATTTTCCAGATCTTTTACGTTTTACTTGGTAGATTTCTCATTTCTTAGTTGAAGACACGAGGATCACAGAAGAAATTATCTATGTTTTGTTGCAACAACTTTTGATCGATGAAGCTCAATGTTTTTTTTTTATTTTGCTCTTTGGCTCCCGTTCCCACGAAGGTTTTTGGTTGAATATCAGGTTATTTTTTATAGAAACCGGTTGCAGTCGCTAATCTGCAATGGCCAACCACTGTTGATAATCTCACGGGAATTTCTGTGGAACAGATCACTTCCAATCCTTAGAGACTTCGTGATGCTAGAGAACCCGGAAAAGCATGGGTAGCTTTTCTATGTACTTGATCTGAGAGGAGGCTAAAAGATTGAAAGAACTTGGCTGGCACTACAACTCGATGTAAGTTTCAGGTTTAGATCGTCCGTGTACAGACAGGCAGAGTATGGCATTTGGTACTTGTGCCATAAGACAGCATAAAAAAATAACCTGTGAAGAAAACTTCCGCACTCTTTGCTCCGGATTGAACCAGTATCCGGTTGTTATACAGACTGACATGCAAGTATGACTTGAAGTATGAGTATGAATCGATGAAGAGAAGTCTTTCTTTTCTTTCAAATTCAGCCAGTGGCTGATGGTTACACAATTCTAGACGCAAAATAACTTTCCGATAATAATGATCTGGAAAACACTTCCACTCTGTATAATAGAGGGGGTTAAAGGATGTGTCAGAGGTCATACGGCTGATCAAGACAGAGGAAAGAATGCGGGGGAATATGTCTGGAGACGGACGATCTCGAGGCAGGAGTTGTGGTGTCCAATCGTGCAGTTGAGGGTCGGCGGTTGGCCATTCGCGCAAACACCGTGAGAGGAGGTTGTAAGCAGAGGCGAGAGGATGTTCCTATGGACGGATTGTAGGCTGGGCCGAAAAAAGCGAATTTCGGATTTCGAAAACGCAATAGCAAAAAAAAGTTGCTCTAGGTGGTCATAAAGACGTGTGCAAAATTGCAGCCTCGAAAATTAATTTTTACTATCGCCGCAACGCCTTTGAAATTTCGTCAATTTTGCGAAAAAAGCCAAAATTTCACAATTTTTGACGATTTGGCAACCGTGTTTTGAGGTCGATATTCACCTATATTTTGCCTCACACTACCTCTAATACACTTGTCATTAACTTATTTTTGCTTATTTTGAGGTTTGGTGCCCCCTAATCCCCTTCTCAAAGGTCCTAAAAATCGCTGAAAATTCCGAAAAAACCCCGATTCTGAGAAACATTTAGGAACTGTCAAAGGAATCTAAAAGTGATAAAAACGGGTATGCAATAGTATGCATACCCGGTTTTTTGGCAAAAGTGGGGTGGCTCTAGAGGGGAGGGGGTTGGGATGCGCCCCATCCCCACCCTCAACCCCCCCCCCCCCCCCCCCCCCTCCACCACACCCACACCACACCGGCCTCAGGACCTACCTTGGTATTTTGAGGTGCTTTCTCCACGACGCGACGCGACAGCAGTCTATAGCTTTGCATGTATATAATTATGTACAATGGGGATATAAAGAGCTTGATTCAAAATGGGGGTTTTTCTCCCCCCCCCCACCGATTTTCCTGAAACTTTGTATTTTGATAGTACTTGATATAAGTAGTCTTTTTTTCAAGTAAAGTTTTTCCAAAAATAATTAGGGGAGGAGTTACAGTGTTGCAAAGTTGCACCTTTCAAAAATTCATAACTTTCGCGTAAATCATCCGATTGAAACGCGGTTTTCACTAAAAGATGCGGATTGTAAAGCACTTTCATGCCATCTAAACGAAATTCAATTTTAATAATTTTTGACTTAGTTATCGTCATTTTTGTGATTTTTAGGCCACTCAAAATCTACTTAAAGTGAAATAAAAAAAATGGTATTTTTTGATTTTGACCGGTTTGAAATATGTTATTCCTCTTTAAATTCTGCGTAAAATGAGCCCAAGCAGAATGCAGGGCGATTTTTTGTTCCGGAGTTATGCATTTTTTAGTAAGCGAAAAACGAATTTTTTAGGGTACCCATGAGCGTTCGATAGAGAGGCTCAAGTCAAATAAATGGAAACTGTATTTTTGGATTTTGATCAAATTGAAATATGTCATTTCTACTTAAATTCTGCGTAAAATGAGCCCAAGCAGAATGTAGGGCGATTTTTAGTTGCGGAGCTATGCGCGTTTTAGTAAGCGAAAGTCGAGCGTTCTATGGAGAGGCTCAAAGACGTGGGTAGCCCGGGTAGCCTCAACCACTCGACTTTCGCTTACTAAAACGCGCATAGCTCCGCAACTAAAAATCGCCCCACATTCTGCTTGGGCTCATTTTACGCAGAATTTAAGTAGAAATGACGTATTTCAATTTGATCAAAATCCAAAAATACAGTTTCCATTTATTTGACTTGAGCCTCTCTATCGAACGCTCATGGGTACCCTAAAAAATTCGTTTTTCGCTTACTAAAAAATGCATAACTCCGGAACAAAAAATCGCCCTGCATTCTGCTTGGGCTCATTTTACGCAGAATTTAAAGAGGAATAACATATTTCAAAGCGGTCAAAATCAAAAAATACCGTTTTTTTTTATTTCACTTTAAGTAGATTTTGAGTGGCCTAAAAATCACAAAAATGACGATAACTAAGTCAAAAATTATTAAAATTGAATTTCGTTTAGATGGCATGAAAGTGCTTTACAATTCGCATCTTTTAATGAAAACCGCGTTTCAATCGGATGATTTACGCGAAAGTTATGAATTTTTGAAAGGTGCAACTTTGCAACACTGTAACTCCTCCCCTAATTATTTTTGGAAAAACTTTATTTGAAAAAAAAGACTACTTATATCAAGTACTATCAAAATACAAAGTTTCAGGAAAATCGGTGGGGGGGGGGGAGAAAAACCCCCATTTTGAATCAAGCTCTTTATTGTGTAGAATGTTTTTTGGCAAAACTGATGTGACAGTTACTTAATTTTAAGAATCAAAATTCAGCTCTCCTCGCCCTAAAATTTTTCATCACTCTATTGTGCCACAGCTTGCCAAAAAAGAGGTTGCCGCGCAAAACGATTTGCACCTCTTCAGAACGGAGACTTCGGTTCATTTTGAAGCATTATGTTCCAGACTCCAGTCTCTCAATTCCAGAAGTTTTAAACTATCCCCCATTCAAAACAATGCAAAAGACAGAGACCGAAACAGGTCCGCCATCTTGAAAACTCACCGAAATTGACCGAAAAAATGTTTCTATTGGCTCTTATGAGAGTTTACATTCTGATTGCATTATTCTGTGATACTGCTTCATTTACAACGATAGTAATTTTATATCATAGGGGTGATTCAATGGAATTGACTATTATGATCACAAACCTACTGGTATAGTTGTGCCTCAGAATGAAGATATAGTCCATCAACGCATGAATCACTTCATGTACTTCCTTGGGAACCAGTGTAGCGCGTAACCATTTTATAAAAATGTAACAAACTCCCATCTTCAAAAAATCCAATAAGATTCAATTTATACCCAAGCGCTTCCTCTCCTTTCCTTTAAATATCTTATGGACACAGGCTCGGTTTGTTTGTCTCAATTTTTGTCCGTTAAATTTAAAAAAATTAAATTTGTGCCAAATACTTTTGAAATCAATTTTAAACCAATGGGCAGGCGGTTTAGAGTGGCTATCTGGACACAAAGTAATCCCTATGACTGTTTCTTACAGAAGGATTTGTATGATAAATAAAGAAACTGCCACATGACAAAAAAAATCAACATTTACTGACCTGGATAGTTGTATTAAAAGTCCGTGTCCATATAGCCACTATAAAACAATAGCACTTTCGTTTAAAACCAAAATTCCCCTGGATTAACAACAAAGGTTGAAAAACAGCGAGGCAAACAAATCAAATTCAGATCGTCCATGATGTCACCGTTTGAACACGTTTGAGTGACCCCTTCTATAGCTATAACTCGTTGGTTCCAACTAAATGTGAAGCATGTACTTAGTAACATGGTTTTGAGGTTGGGGATGGTTACAAGGACGATGACTTCATTCTGAGGCAAAACTACCAGTAGGTTTGTGATCATAATAGTCAATTCCATTGAATCACCCCTATGATATAAAATTACTATCGTTGTAAATGAAGCAGTATCACAGAATAATGCAATCAGAATGTAAACTCTCATACGAGCCAATAGAAACATTTTTTCGGTCAATTTCGGTGAGTTTTCAAGATGGCGGACCTGTTTCGGTCTCTGTCTTTTGCATTGTTTTGAATGGGGGATAGTTTAAAACTTCTGGAATTGAGAGACTGGAGTCTGGAACATAATGCTTCAAAATGAACCGAAGTCTCCGTTCTGAAGAGGTGCAAATCGTTTTGCGCGGCAACCTCTTTTTTGGCAAGCTGTGGCACAATAGAGTGATGAAAAATTTTAGGGCGAGGAGAGCTGAATTTTGATTCTTAAAATTAAGTAACTGTCACATCAGTTTTGCCAAAAAACATTCTACACAATAAATTTATATCCCCATTGTACATAATTATATACATGCAAAGCTATAGACTGCTGTCGCGTCGCGTCGTGGAGAAAGCACCTCAAAATACCAAGGTAGGTCCTGAGGCCGGTGTGGTGTGGGTGTGGTGGAGGGGGGGGGGGGTTTGAGGGTGGGGATGGGGCGCATCCCAACCCCCTCCTCTCTAGAGCCACCCCACTTTTGCCAAAAAACCGGGTATGCATACTATTGCATACCCGTTTTTATCACTTTTAGATTCCTTTGACAGTTCCTAAATGTTTCTCAGAATCGGGGTTTTTTCGGAATTTTCAGCGATTTTTAGGACCTTTGAGAAGGGGATTAGGGGGCACCAAACCTCAAAATAAGCAAAAATAAGTTAATGACAAGTGTATTAGAGCTAGTGTGAGGCAAAATATAGGTGAATATCGACCTCAAAACACGGTTGCCAAATCGTCAAAAATTGTGAAATTTTGGCTTTTTTCGCAAAATTGACGAAATTTCAAAGGCGTTGCGGCGATAGTAAAAATTAATTTTCGGGGCTGCAATTTTGCACACGTCTTTAGGACCACCTAGAGCAACTTTTTTTTGCTATTGCGTTTTCGAAATCCGAAATTCGCTTTTTTCGGCCCAGCCTAACAGATTGTCGTCGGGTAGGAAATGCACGGTTTTTTCGCGAGACTTGGGAGGTCGTGTTGGCCTTTCTTGCGGTGGGATTAGGCTGCCAGGAAACGCGCCGCTGCACACTGGGCCACAGACTACCGTTTCACGCGAATAATGTCATTTTTCGAAGTCGTTATGTTTGGTATTTTAAGGTTATAATCTCAAAGTAGACTCATAATAGCGTCCGAAAACGGCAACATCTTTGACAATAGGTCATGCACGGTGAGTATGCGAGAGTGTGAACATGCGTCCCTCGTCGAACTTTTGTAATGCTATCTGACGAGCTTGCTGTTCTCATCGCGACACTCAAATGTTCAACCGTTGTTATCCCGGTTCAAAAAACTTTGGAATGAAACAAACGACACCATGCCAGATTCAAAAAAAGGTAAGGATTCATTTAAGCACACCAGTTTTCAATTTTAATGCATCAGTCAAGATTTAAGAAGCAATATAGTCAAACAGATCAAATGGCTATTTTTCCTGAAATCAGCATCTTCAAACTAAGAGAAAACAGTTCGTATCTTTTTTCGAATGTGAACGAATGTAATTCTGTGGCCACAGGCTTGTTCCTCAGATCTTGGAGAACAAAATCCATATGAGTTTGGCTGCAGCGGTTTGCAGCTGTGGCCGTAGGGTTAAATTAACAAAGTCAAGTTAGGTGAAAAATGGAACAATTAACAAACCAAAAAATGAACAAAAAAATTGCGAATCACATATTTTTCTCTCACGAAATTTTAACCTTGCAAATTGGGATACAATGGTACTATGTTTATTTTTTCATCCATTTTCTTGATGTGCCGTGCATATTTTTCGATTATGTGTTTCTCCATTGTTGCCATATCGCTCAAAACGTTTGAATATTTCTTAACATGAAAACGGAACGATTTCCGATTAAATCAAAGACATATCGTTGTCATACACCTGATTTTAGCTATTGTAGTCGTTGTAGCGTACTCAGTGGCGGATCCAAAGAGGGCCAGCCCCCCCCCCTCCCCGAAGCCTCAAATGTTGCCTTTTTTCGGCAGAAAGAAGCCCGAAATTGCTTCCTCCGATGCTTCAAATTTCAAAATTACTCAGGCATCCCTCCCCAGAAAAATGTTCTGAAATCCATCACTGAGTGAACTTACATAACTCAGTTAAATTGAGGCGTCAGCAACTCATACCACAACAATACATTAATACATGTCATGAGTTCGAATCGAAGTGCTTTTTTCTTCTCATTTTTTTCGCTCTCTTTCTCTCTTTTATGGATCTTATACAGCTAAACTTTATGCTTTACAACTTTTTTTTTTATTTTCTACTAGCTCCTCCTTTAAAATAGGGACTAATCTGAAGCACAAATGTTCCAAAGTTAAAAAAACTGAAGAAAGTATTTAATTTTTTTTTTTTTTTTTTTTTTTTTTTTTTTTTACACCTATATTTTGGTGATTCTTTTTCTTAACTGTGCACTTTTTGTTCCTTAATTGTTTTGCTTCTTGATTAATATCAATAGTTTTTAGTTATTGCCACAAACGCCTACTTTGCATTTTTTCTTCATTTTCTCGCGTCAAAACGTCGCGTTTAGAACGTCGTCACGCAACTTTTGATCTGAATTTCAGATCAGTGGCGTAGCGTGGTCCAAAGAGTTGGGTGTTCGTTTTTAGTAGAATTTCATTCTCCCTTATCAAGCTCTAAGAAAAAGCGAGCGAAATGGAGTTACTTCCACCCCCCCACACACACACACACACGCACACAAACTTACGTTAGGTTAGGTTGGGCCTCTACACCGAATCGCCTAAGCATTTAGAAAATAAGCACACAAAAAAACCGCTCAATTTTTATGCAGGTTGAAACTGTCAAAATAGCAACACGCAGTGTGGTTGTATTAAATCAAGTAGTGAGGTGGTCCGGTTGCAGTAGGCGAACCCGCGAACCCTCTGCCATGCCGCTCTTCTCTCTCCGCAGAAACTTTGGCGCTAGTGCGAGGTGTTCAACCGGCTTTACCGAACGCAGACCTATTGCAGCAGTCGGGCATACGAAGCGTTCTTCAGCGCGCACCGCACAACTGCCGATGCCGCGACAAACGCACCAAGCAGGGTAGTGAGTGAGCACTGAGCAGTGGGGTGTTCTCTAGAGCTAACCGAACGCCTCGCTGCCGTGTTCGTCCGTTCTGTTTCGTACATTCGGTGCGGTGCGTCTCGACTCTCGCATCCTCCACTGCAATGATATCCCTATTCCATCCTCTCGTGGGGCGTTCGCCGTTTCTCACCGGACACCTCGCAGCTCGCACTGTATTTGACAGAGCGGGCCATGCGTGATATTACAGCCTCGTTGTTTCTTTCACTTTCAGACTTATTCTGTCTGATTAAGTGCAGAGATTACTTATTCGGTGTGCTATTATTTATTTACAGTTGGTGTTTTAGTTAAACATTTCACCAATTAATCAGCATTTGAATTTAAATATCACCAAAAGTCGTAGGGTGTTCACCGAACACCCGAACACCCTAGACGCTACGCCACTGTTTCAGATGGACATATTAGGAACCATGGGCCGAGCCAGCAATTTGGCAACTGTGAATTCTTTCCATTTGAATGCATGAGAAACAATCGAGTCTTGAGGGAGTCATGGCCTCATTCCAAATCGATCGTTTCTCAAACATTCAAATCAGAAGAATCCACAGTTGCCAAATTGCTGTCTCCGCTCATGTTAGTAACAAGTGCGGAGTATAAAATATGTACTACGTTAAATACGAGGCTATATTTGAAACAAAATTACAAAAGATTCTATGTAATCGAGCAAATTTGGAATTTATGTAATTTAAGGTGATATAGTACCATATTAACTCATCGAACTGTTGAAAAAAATTTTAAGACTAATCATTATTTTTCTGAAAAGTATAGATTTTTTACAGCAAATTTCAAACCTATGTAAAACTTGCAGTTTTTGACATTTTTCGGCGTTTTTTGCACCAAAATTCTCGTCAAAACATCCTCTTTTCACCAAAATTATTGTCGAAATCATCGTCTCAGTGGGTTCAGGACCCAGAGTCGTCTGACGCATAACACTGCTTTCGTCAGAAAATTTACATTTCTCAGAAACCTATCGTAAAGTCAGTTTTGAATTTGTTTGACATCAGAAATGAAAAGAGCGACCCAAAAAACCCCTCTACACCAATTTTCATTCAAATCCGTCGAATATTAACAGAGATATGAATTATTCCCGTCAAACGGTAGTCTGTGGCCCAGTGTGCGCTGTCTAGGAGGGGGGGGGCATTGCATACTTTTGTCTAAGCTGGATTAGAGTACTAACTACATAGGCATAAAGTAAGTAAAGATTCGACGGATTACACCTGAAAAATTTAAGGGAATCTTTAATAGAAGTTTTCAAATGAAATGAGAAACACATTTTTGGAGCTATGAAGCATTTTTTTTTCATTTCTACAAAAAAAAAAAAAACATTTTTATTTTTACAGGCCTCATGACTTAGAGAGAGCAAACTTTTCCACTCGGCGTTTTGCCGAAAAGTATCAACTAGGCGATCCAGTTGCAATATGCTTTTGGCTAAGTGAATACGTGAAACCTCCACCATCAACGACGCTAGAGCCTTGGTATTTACCAACTGACTACGAGGAGCATGCGTAAAATCAAGAAATTACTTACTTTGATGGAAGAATTGATTATTAAAATGTAGTAAATTCTTTCACAAAAAAAAAAAAAAAAAAAAAAAAAAAAAAAAAAAAAAAAAAATTATAATTAATTACAGAAGAAAATGAAAATTAAAGTAAAGAAAAAAAACGAGCATAACTGACTGTGAAAACGCCCTCATACCAATTTTGGATCGAAAACGTAAGGAGTTAGACTTCTTTACTTTGCAAATATCTGCCTCTATGACAAGAGCGAAGAAGTACCGGTTAGTACAAAGTTTCATATTAGAAATAGTTTCCTAAATCGTAGATTTCAAAGAAATGATATTTCATATTTTGTTCTTTATCCCTCATTAACAAACATTTTGGAGAACCAATCATTTTCCTTTTTTTCACTTTTTCTTTAATTGAAGAACAAGAAAGTGTGTGGATATCTCATTAAATTGGACATTTATGTTTTGGAAATTGTAACCTATATTAAAAGTTGCTCTTATCATCTAGGAAACTCCCTTTACTTAAAACTTATGTTATAAAAATCAGGATATGAGAATGTGATTAAATGTAGAAAGACCCGTACAAAGGAATGCACCATCCAAGTAGGATAAAATTTCCGAACTTAATCCTTTTTAATCCTTGGACAAAAAATAAAAGTGCTTGATTTCGATGAATAAATTCTTTGCTCTATTGACACTATGATTCTGGACATTTATTTTACAGAATATTTTAATTTTTGGGAATTAAAATCTGGACATTATTATGTACAGGATGTTTCACGTAACCTGCTCTTTATGGTTTTCATGAACGAGTGACCATGAAAGAATCGGGAAAAATCGGTTTTACAGTAATTCGGACCTGAAGTTTCATTTAAAAATACTGTCATAATCCAAAATTTGGTTTTTGGGGGGGTCTTCGGGGGGGAACTCCCCAAATCTTGAAATTTTCAAATGGCAACCTCTATCTTGTGATACCTCATTTAAAAAGGCGTAAACTTCTAAGAATTTTGGCTCAAACCGGAAGACAATATCTTTTTTCGTGTTCGAGATGTCAAAGGTCGAAGTTCGATTTAGGACCAATTTTCGAAAATTCGTAACTCCTTCAAAAAGAGTCGTAAAACGAAAAACTGCACATGCCAAATACTCTACTTGATGGGTGCTTTCAAGAAAAAACCCGAGTTTAGAATCGAATGAACTAATAATATCGTTTTTGAATTCCGATGTATCGAAATTTGCCAATGAGTAAAAATCCAACTTTGTCATTCGATTTATCGAAAACCAAAAACTATATCGACCTGCGGTTTGCGCTGAAATGCTCAGTTTTTTGTGTCCTTTCAAGCAATGTATCACTCGATAGGGGTCGTGGCTCGGAATTTTTGAGATATTCCCCCTGAGGGGGGGGGTCATTTTTTTAAATAATTTTGGGGGCCCTAAGACTAGACAAATATCAAAACCGTATTTTTTTCTGAAAAGGACTTGCATTTCAAAGTATTTGTGACTCCTAGTTTTCTAAAGCTCGACTTTTCAACCAGAGACTAAACTTTGACTTGCGATATCTCGACCGCGAAAAAAGGTATTGACTTCCGGTTTGCCCTATAATTTTTGGTTATTCATGTGCTTTCGAATTATGCACCACACGATAGGATCCGTTTTTAACAGGGTCGAAAAATGGTATAACTCGAACTTCGATTTTCGATATATCGAATTAGAAAAACGATATCGGACTTTTGATTGCGCCAAAATGCACAACTTTTTACGCCTTTTCGAATGAAGTATTAAAAGATAGGGGTTGCCGTTTGAAAATTTTGAGAAATGGGGGTTTTCCCGCCAAACATGTTAAGGTTCCTAAAAGTCGACTTCCGGTTTATTTGATTCTAAATTCGTATTTTTGTTTTGGAAGTACTCATCAAGTAGAGTATTTTGCATGTGCAGATTTTTGTTTTACGACTATTTTTGTAGGAGCTGAGAATTTTCGAAAATTGGTCTTATATCGAACTTCGATCTTCGATATCTAGAAAACGAAAAAAGATATTGACTTTTCGTTTAAGCCAAAATGCTTAGAATTTTACCCTCTTTCAAATGAGGTGTCACAAGATAGGGGTTGCCATTTGAAAATCTCGAGATTAGGGAGGTGCCCCCCCTGAAAACCCTCCAAAAACCATATTTTGGGTTATGGCAGTATTTTTAAATGAAACTTCAGGTCCGAGTTACTATAAAACCGATTTTTCCAGATTTTTTTATCGTCACCGGTTCACGAAAACCATAGTGAGCAGGTTACGTGAAACACCCTGTATACATAGCAAAACATAGTTATTAATATAGCGATATATTAGGAGGATAATACTTATCTTACACAGTAGCGAAACTCAATGTTAGAAAAACGGCAAATGCCCCCTGGTGGTCGGTGGATAACACTAACATCTTCCATTTGATTTGCATTAGACGCGACGGTGCTGGCGTCCCACAGTGTGGCCAATGGCCAATCTGGGAGTGCAAAATTCAAAGTTCAAATAACACTTAATGGTGCTGAAAATGGACTCTCAGACGTCTACTGAGATGATATCCGGGCCTATATGGGTCATGGAGGTGTCTTTCGCAGGTAAAATGATAAGAGAAGTGACGAGTGGACCGAAGGTCGAAAATTCACCGGTACCGTTCACATTACGCAATCGTATCGTTGACGCTGTTAATGTTGATATATTTTGCTTTTGTATTTTTTTCCTGCTGGAAGGATCCCAAGAAAGTAAAAAAAAGGACCTATTACAATATTTTACCTTTATTTTGGTGTCATGAGATTTTTCTGGGCCCAGCCACTAAAATTCACACTTTTTTTGATGTTTGTAAGACTGGATCTTCTGATTTCAGCCGATATCAGCCTTCAAATTTGTACTGAGTGATGCGAAATAAGGTAAAGAAAAGGAATATGGCCGGCTTTTTTGCATAAATTTGCCCAAACTTGAAGAAAAGTAAGTTTTTGTGAGGCGTAGTGCCGTTTTAAAAAGTCCAAAATTTTAGAGAAATAAACCTTTGTCGATAGTTAGATGAGCAACAGGTGATAAAACACTGTATTATTGCACTCATAATAATCAGCTCATCTGAAGCGTGTGTTAAACTTCCATTTAAAACGAAAATTGCGACGTTGCCAGATTGCCCAAAAATTTATTTCATTTTCTATTAAATTCAACGGGAAAATAATTAAGTTTTGGCCCAATCTGGCAACCTGCGAAGATACACAGCTGATCGGAGGAAAATAACCAGATAACAGACCACAACCATCATCTGACAAGGATTCAGCCCAGCCTTGTTACTAGAAAGATTAGGTTAGGTTGGTTTGTTTTGGTGCATCACCGATATAAGTCGTACTTTGCTTTGTCATCGCGATGGCGATTTTGATTTTTTTTTTTACGTAAATATATTTTGTCGCATTTTAATTCTGTTTGCACATTTTGAGCGTACAAACAGAATTAAAATACGACAGAACGTATTTCCGTAAAAAAATAATCAGAATCGCCATCGCGATGACAAAGTAAAATACGACTATACTGAAAGATAGCGCTGACTGGACCCAATGGACCGGAGAAGAATAAATTTATTGTGGAAGAGGATTGTTAAATGGACACCTTTTTTTTTTTTTTTTTTTTTTTTTTTTTTTTTTTTAGATATACTTATCTGCTTTTTCATTGTTAATGTTATTGTTTTTTCCCATTAAATTTTGAAAAAGATAACATTTTATTTTGTGCTCATAAAATGTCTTAAAAATTGGTCAATCGGACTTGAAATCTATTTCCAGAGCCTATTTATAAGAGGAAATAATTAAAAAAGTTATAGCTTACTTTCCTTAACTCGTAAAAAAAAAAAAAAAAAAACAAGCAGCCAGCAGATTTTGTATCGCAGTCTAGCGATACAAAGATAACATGCAGTCAATCAGTGTAAGCTGCTTTGACTGCGTTGTTATTCTTGTAATACCACTTTTCATTAAGTTTCATAGCATATAGGGTGTCAATTAAAAAAGGAGCTAGGCCAAATATTTCGAGAACGGCTCCGGATTTTGAAAAACACTGAAACACGTGTTCAAATGCTTGAGGGGGATATCTTTATAGGGGGTTTCCGATTTCGGGGCCATCTCCAGGGGGCCCGCAGGGCGGATACCACGTCCCTAAATTCAATACTTCAAACAGGGACCCCATATTTTATTTATTAATCGAAAAGAGGGTGAAATTATCAGACTTTTGGTGCGAATCGAAGTTCAATATCGGTTTTCGTTTTTGATACATCGAAGGTCAAAGTTCGATTTGGACTAATTTTCAAAAAATCATTACTCCTCTTTGAAGAGTCGGAATTTAAAAATCAAGGACACAAAATACTCTAATAAGTAAGCCCTTTTCAGAAAAAAATTTAATTATGACAAACATTTAGTCAAATTTTGGTTTTGAAGCTCCCAAAACTTTTAGACGTTTTTGGCCCCCAAGGAGGGCCATCTGAAAAATTCCGAGGTACAACCCCTATTGATTGATACATAAATAGAAAAGGCGTAACAAACTGAGCATTTCGGTGCAAACCGGAGTTCGATATCGTTTTTCACAATCGAGATATCGCAATCTGTAAATTGACATTCGATATCTCAAATGTAAAAACGATATCCACCCCCGGTTTGCGCCGAAATGCTCAGTTTGTTACGTCTTTTCGATTGATGTATCACTCAATAGGGGTCGTAATTCGGAATTTTTCAGATGGCCCTCCTTGGGGCCCAAAAACGTCTAAAAGTTTTTTGAGCTTCAAAACCAAAATTTGAATAAATGTTTGTTATAATTGAATTTTTTTCTGAAAAGGGCTTGCTTTTCAGAGTAGTTTTGTGTCCTTGAGTTGTGAATTCCGACTCTTCAAAGAGGAGGAAAGTAATGCTTCTTGAAAATGGGCCCAAATCGAACTTGGACCTTCGATATAATCGAAAACGAAAAACGATGTCGACGTTTAACTTGTACCAAAAGTCTTAAAATTTTACCCTATTTTTGATTATTAAATAAAAAAAATTGGGGCCCCATTGAAGTATTGGATTTAGGGAGGTGGTAGCCTTCTTGGGGACCCCCCAGAGAGAGACCCCAAATCGGCGTCCCCCTAATAAGATGTCCTGCTCAAAATAATTTAACACGTGTTTCAGCGTTTTTCGGAATCCGGAGCCGTTCTCGAGATATTCGGCCTGGCTCCTTTTTTAATCGACACCCTGTATACATGGTGATCCAGAGCACCTGTACCAGGCATTTTTCTTGAGAATGGCTGATTGAAATGTTTTGAAACATGGAAGTCGCATAGGGAATCAACCCTAAATTTTTCATTTATCATATTATCGATAGCTTCCAATACTTAGCCCTTTGGGGCATTTTTGAAAGGGGAGGCTCAATCACACCTATATCTCAAGTTTTTTTCAAAAAAGCTCTTTTAAAGTTATGAGAAAAGCTGGTGTCCTTGAAGTTCAGGCAATTTCCTACATTTTTGCTCACATGGACATTTAACAAAAAACCTCACTTTTTTGAGTTATGGCGGATTTTTGGAAAAAATTTGAATTGGCTTTTGTGGCCACCCTGTTGAGAATTCTTCAAATACATAACAGATTCTGATCAAATGGTTGGAACCATTTTGATTGATGTGCCACTAGTTTGGTACCTTAAAGTGAAAAAATTAGGTGTATTTCGTTAAATTAGATTTTGGGCAGTCTATGTCTCAGACCATGGAATCGATCCGATTCTGCCATGGAAGTCCCAAAATTTTGATTTGACAAAATACACCTTATTTTTTCTCCTCAAGGTAACATGTTGCACATCGATCAGAAGGTTTCGATATATTTTTTCAGAATCTGTCAAGATTTGTGAGAAATTCTCAACTGGATAAGCAAAAGGGTTGATTCAAAAATCTTCCAAGTCCCTATAGCTAAAAAAAATCTCGGTGTTTTGGTAAATGTCTATGGGAGCAAAAATGTTGGCAATTGCCTCTGCTATGAGGATATGAACTTTTTTCGTACTTTCAGAAGATGCTTTTTTGCAGAAAACTTGATAAAAGTGTGTGAACTTCTCCTAATATGAACGAGGAGCTGATGAGGGCTTTTGAAAATATCAAAAATGAAAAATTTTGTGTCCATTCCATAACCGATTTTTTTTATTCAAAACATTTCGATCAGCCGTTCTCGAGAAAAATGCCTGGTGGTATGGTTCCTCTCATCTTGAACTCTAGGCCACTGTCTCTTATTTCGGCATTTGTGAGTGTCTATATTGAAAGTTCTCTTTCATTTGGTTTTTCTCTTAAAACTCTGTGCAGTGTGCTGGTTCCTCTTATCTATAGTTATCATCGCTGCATTATGTTCTGTATAATTTCAATGGGTATGCAGAGTTAGTGAGAGTGGTGGAGTGAGAATTTATTTTCTACGTGAAACTTCTGAGAGCAAGTGCTTTTGTTCATTTTCTTTTTTAATTTCTATTAATTTCATGTCACAAATTATTTCACCAAAACTTTCAGCTAAACCTCAAGTGATTGCGGCCAAGATCTAAAATCTTTCCCCCAAACCAGCTCCATTTTACTTCACCTGCCCCAAACACTTCTTCGTGAAAACTTGCTCGTAAAAACTTTTCTTTGAAATATCTTCCTATATTGATTTCCCTCCACCCGGTGGACGTGTCGTTCTGATTCAACTTGCAAGCCATGTGATATCAGAGCGACCAAGTCTTAAGTTTCCTCGATTAGGTGGCTTCAGAGCTCCTTCAAATAATTTGATACTTCTCCTGGTAACAGATCTTCCGTATGAAGCTCCTTCAAAATATTTGATACTTCTCCTGTAAACACTTTCGTCTGAATAGCCGCATACAACCAAAAGACATGGTAGCTCTGATTCAACTTGCAAATCATCTGATATAAGAGCGACCAAGCCCTAGTAGCATCAACTCCTATTTTGTTCAAATAAAATGGCAATTTTATTTTGAAATGTTATTGATATTTCAAAGAAATTTTACTTGAATAAACCTCAGATAAATCTTAGTTAGGTTGACATTTTCTTACATTTTATTTGAATAAATGGCAATTTATTTTGAATAAATTGCAATTTTGTTTGAATAAAGTGCAGTTTTAATTAAATAAATTGCAATTTACTCCGTTAAAATTTAAATTTTATTTGAATAAAAAAGTAATTTTTTTTTCAAACAAACTTGAACTGTACATAGAATTTCGTACTCTTCGTGAGGTGCTTTGCTTCATGAGAGCTGTGACTGTTAGTGTAATTTCCCTGAACGTTTAACGTCACACCTACGTGCGGTTCAAGTTAATCTGCGCGTTGACTGGTTGTTGAGTTCCATCGTTGATTGTACTTTGAACTGACTTTAGCAAATTATAATAATGTATTTGAAATTAAAATTTGCAGCAAATCTGATTTCAAAGTTGAACTTCAGTCAGTTTGGACATGAAGAAGCAAATAAAGGATGACTGACTCGTTCGTGGTTCTGAAGTTTGCACGGACCGAACGGAAGACTTTCATTTCATTGAGAAATTAAGAGTATTCTTCAATAAGAGAGCGTTTATAGTTGAATTGAAAGACTAAAGTACCCACTTAGCAGAAATAAGAAACTACTGTCATCATTATGGCAATAATGGTGCAAGAAATCAATCACAACACTGACTTAGAATTACCAGTATTAGGTTTAAGGTTAGGTACTCCGTAGAACTCTGAAGTGACCAAAATACAGTAATTCACAGACACCTTGTTATGAAAAAAAAACCCAAACCCAACTTTCTTTAAAAGTGAAGACAACACCACGTCGTGCGATGCACGAAACGGGGTACCAATTCATTATAATGTTATGTTCTTTTACCAAGGATATAGGTGTGGACAAGAAGGCTGTAAAACGGTGCCATACTAAAATTTTGCTGTGAGGTTGATCGGAGAGCATCCATCTTGCTCCACTCATCTATTTTGCCCAAGTCAATTCGATTCATCCTAGTCAATTGAGCCACTCGAGTGAATGTTAGCATGAGATTCGAGTGAAGTTCAGTCACAACTTCGTAACCACTTATTTATCGACTGCTTGCAAACAAGAGGGGAAAGTTACTTTATCCTACTTAAGAATCTTAGGTGGATATACCGCTAAAGTAGTCGACAATTTTATCGCAACCGATTGGACCCAAGGATTCATGATTTACTCACAACATTTTAGAAAAGCTGATTTGATTGGTCCAGGTCAAGATTTGTTTCGACTTAAGTTACATCGAGTAGAATTAGACAAATCGAGTTGGCTTTCCCCGATTAGATCTAATGTGTCCAAATTAACACCATCATTTGTACTTGGCTTCTAGGTTTCTCTCTTCAGACTTTGTAAGATTATTGACAAGATTATGACCATTTTCCCTCATGCCCAGAGCCAAAGCCTGGCATCATAAACTGTGCTGTTCAGTGTCGAACACACTTCTTGCACTTTTTCAGTGTAGCTTCAGATAGCTTCATAATGAAGCTTTTTTTTTATCCTCGCAAAACTATCCGTTTGCAAGTAAAACATGTCGAATCATCTTCAGCAGTTTCAATGAAAGATGAGTCACTGTAACCATTCTATTAGAGGGGGACCATTTTGAGTATAGGGTTCTGACAAACAATGGTGCCTGTTTCCAAACCGCATCAAAGCGCATTGATAAGCGCTTCATTAGAAACGAGTTGAAACTCTGCGCAAACCAACCACTCTCCCATGCCCTCTGATGCAGTTCAGAAGCGACAGACTGTCTTGTCGGACAGTTGTTCTTAGGTAAATAAATTCCAACCAAACTCGTAGTAAGTAAAATTCACTTCACGAGTGGCTCAATCAACTTGGGCAAAAGAGATGAGTCGAGTGAAATGGATGCTCTCCGATCAACCTCAGCCCACTATTTCAGTCGACATCATTTATCATTGAATGAATGCATCACACAACTTGGTGTTGGTGTTGCCATTTAAATAGTTCTGCTCTCCATGACTGTCATGCAAGCATAGGTACAATTGGTCTGAAATGTAAAGGTCCACCCTTTGCTTTTTTTCCCCTTTCGGTAACTTTACTCTAGACCACGCTCATCGGTTAACGAAGTTATCTACTTCAGATCACTCAACTTGAGGAGATAAAAATGAGTAAATCTGTCTCAGGAAGAGAGAGTTTGCTGAGAGAGGTCAAATTACAAATTTTTTGAATAAATCACCACAAACATACCACTTTCACTCGTCGAAATGCCAAGAAAGGCAATGAGTTACGGCATTACGAGGCAATAACACTCACTGTAGAATCTGGCAAATTAAATGAAAGCTATGAAGAACTTGAGTGTTTCAATTAGTAGAAACTGAAATTAAGGCTTTGATTGACAGAAAACACGCACAGTTCATATAGAAATTCAGATTTTAAAGTCTCTGATAGACTTCGAAAACACGCGAAAATACATTGCGGAGGGAACTTCGGTTTGTTTTCACAACACAAATCTCTAACCTTAAAATCTCCGAGGCAAATTACGCATGTTTACCAAAGCCTCCGAACTAGATATAGCTCGTTGGTAATCACAGACAAAATAATGAAACTACCAAATTTATTCATAACGGAGACAAATCCTTATGAAAAACTTGGGGTCAATTCTCAGTCAAAACCTAACTCAAACATTATTCGAACATTACAAACGGCGCACTATGGATCCAAATCGAGTCCTAAGTGGTCAAAAATACAAAGACATGAGATATCACAAGAATTGTCGATCCATCAAATGATACCCTAGTAAAAATGGTAGGCAAAAGTAGGCAAAAGTAGGCAAAAGTAGGCAAACTCTGGTAGGCAAAAGTAGGCAAAAGTAGGGAACGGATCGTAACCGAGAAGTATATAAAGTATATAGAATTACATAGCAAGGGAATGGAGTTGGAGGTACCTGCGCTGAGCTGAAGGTATAGAATCGGCCCCGGACCTCGGGTCGTTTCACTCGCATGCTGGCTGGTCTCATTGTTTTCAGTTTTATTGTCCCGCGTCCGATCCGGCGTCTCCGACCTTTTTCCATTCCCACTACGTAACACTCAACAGAAAATGAAATTTTTTGTCACGTTTAAATTTCGAAATTCTGACTTAAGATTCGGATTGCGCTTGACACAGCGAGAAAATTGATACCAATTTGAAGATTTAAACATTATTTTTAAATAATTCTCCCGGCTCTTCTTGATCTTTGTGTTTCGGCTCAGATTCTCGGGATTCTCCTCTCTTTCCTCTACTCGTCAAACCATTCTATTTCCCATCCACCACTCTAAGGAGTCGACGGTCAATAAGTATTTAATTTGTCGAATTTTCCTCCACCTAGAATCTTCGTAAGAAACGTTGTCTCACCAACACATTAATAAGACAGCAGAAAAAGAAAAAGAAAAATCAAGCCGTTTTCTTCAAGATTATTTTTCTGGTCTTTAAAATTTAAAATTTTACCATTTCCATGAGTGATAGCAGGGCGTAGCGTGAAATTCGGCAACGTTGCAATTCGTCCTTTAAACCCAAGAAAAAGATCGAACTCTTGGGTGCTCAATCCATCACCACGTCCCATGGGCGGATACAGGGAATTGTCTTTCTCTCTCTCCTCCCATTTAAAAACATGCGTTAGAAAAGGACAGAAGAGGGGGCCAAAGTCACGTGATGGCCCCCTCTGCTATCCTTTTCTAACACATAAGTTCAAATGGAAGGAGAGAGAGAAAGACAATTCCCTGTATCCGCCCATGGCCACGTCTACCAGTTTTACGACTCAACCGCAGCTATCACTCAGTGCCGTAGCGTTCATTTTGACAACGTGGCGTTTTGTCTATTCAAACCCAGGTAAAAGGTCGAATGCGAAGGTGTTCATTGAGCACCCAAGAGTTCGATCTTTTTCTTGGGTTTAAAGGACGAATTGCAACGTTGCCGAATTTCACGCTACGCCACTGCTATCACTCATGGAAATGGTAAATTTAATTTCAAAGACCAGAAAAATAATCTTGAAGAAATAAGGCTTGATTTTTCTTTTTCTTTTTCTGCTGTCTTATTAATGTGTTGGTGAGACAACGTTCCTTACGAAGATTCTTGGTGGGAGGAATATTCGACAAATTAAATACCTATTGACTGTCGACTCCTCAGGTCAGTGGCGGCTCGTGCAAAGTGGCTACAGTGGATTCTCGCCTTTAAACCAATAAACCAATAATACGACCAATAAATTCCTGTAATTTTTAACCACTTATTATTCCGCCGTAAGAATTTTTTCAACTTTTGTTTTGCAATGTATGAAACATCAAAGACATCTTTTTTCTTAACTCATTAAATACCTGTTTCTTAGTTTTTTCACGAAAAAGCAGCCAAATTCATACTAACGCACTTATACAAATTCGCAGATTTCGGCAATTAACACCAATGGCATCAAATATCGCATTCATGAATCACCAATTCTATCATTTCTATCCCTAGGTACCCTATTGAAACTCGCAACCCACACTCCACAGTCCAAAATGCAGGGCACAAGACTGCAACAATTCACGGTTTGAATGGGTAGGAATTACATAGATACAGCTCATCGAACAATGAATTAAACTCTATTCACACTTGGGGACAGTAAACAATAGTAAACAATAAGTGGCATCAACCAAGGGAAAACAAACTGCTCCACAAAAATAGCAAGTGTTAAACTCGAAGGATGAAGTGACAGGCAAAGAGACAGGTTTTAGGAAGAAAGACAGGACTGTCTTGTACCTATCGCCGTGTAACTCAGCTAGGAAGTTGATCGGGGTAAAGGGGAAAATAAGGAAACAAAGGTTTGAAGCCTTTCTGACCGTTCAATACTGTCCGCTCGAGACAGCGCCAAAACTGGCTTCTGTGGAAGGGAGGAGGAGGAGGCACTCCTGTGAATCCACCACAGGATTCACTACACTACAGCAGGTGACGATTTTGCAACGATTCTTATTAATGTATCGAATTCTGATACTTCTATCCTTTTGGAAATCGACGTATTGCTACAACTCTGCTACTTATAACAAAACTTTAAGACTAGGTCATTGAAAAGGCATATGATACAAATTCGATCATAACACTTCTTCCGAGGATGCAATCCGCGGTATAAGGCAAAAAATAGGGAAACATAAGAAGAAAAATGAATTCAAAGTTAATATAAGTCGGGTCTATTTTTTTAATTTTTCGAAATTTTTTTTTTTTTTTTTTTTTTTAATAAAGCTTCGATGAAACACAGCGTGCAACAGTATGAGAACTGGAGCTTCGTTTTACCTGAGCGTTTTGATTTGGCGAAATTTCAGTTTACAAATGAAATTCGAATCCACAGCCGTAGCCGGGGAGGGGTTCATCGAGGTACTTCCCCCGAAATATCAGCAAAGGGCGGAGAGGGAGAATGGAGAGAAAATAAAAGGAGAAAGTAGATGAAGTGGGAAAAGTGCAGCCACCCGGATTTTTTTTCTTTTTTTAAATCAGCAGCTTCCCCGTAAAAAAAAAAAAAAAAAAAAAAAAAAAAAAAAAAAAAAAAAAAAAAAAAAAAAAAAAAAAAATGCTTCCAATCATCGACTTTATCCGGCCACAATTCACGATGCCTGTGCAAATTAAATATTTCCACGTGACACAAAAGCGGCTTCCTTCCGATATTAAAATAAGGTGACCGATGCGATGAGGCGATGAGAGATGGTCAAGGAAGGTAGGGGGTGAAGAAGCGGAAGAGAGGAGCACTCCGGACTCCGGTATTGCAATTATTCATAATAAAGGCTGATCTGAGCCATGATTGTACAATAGGCTGTCCCAACACTCCCAACTGGCATTGTCCTGAAACCTCAGACCGTTTATTATTATTATTCACCAACCTGCCGAAAAATAAAGATTCCTTCCCTGCTTTCAATTTTCACTCTCAATGTCAATACTACATCTTTCGTCCAAACACCTCAAGAGTCGCTTTTGAAGGTAAGGTCTTTACATTCTGAGAAGCACGGGATGTTGCCATATTTGTCTGTCTACATACCAAGGCTCATAATGATACCATTTGCTATCATTAGATTTGGCGACAGCGGAACCGCATTGAGACACTGTGCTCAGCAGATATTTATAAGACGCTCTAAAACAGCGAAGGCAAATTAGTTTGTTTACTTCTTTCACGAACATCCACACACACACACACACTAACCCACATGTATGAAAAACCTTTTCTCTTCTTCCTCATTTCCTGCTGACGTTTATTGTTCCATATGTATACGTGTTCCTTCCTTGAGTGAGCTAGAGTGAGGCAGGCCGAAAACTGTACGTGTGAAAGAGAGAGAGAGCCAAACGAGATGAATCAGTGACTCATGAAGGGATGAATAGCGGAGAAGGGGGGGCAGTAAAACGGAAGAAAGGTTCCCTCATGTCTTGCGTGTATTCACTTTTCCCAAAAATTTCCCTTTCCCAAATTTAAAAAAATTGAAATAATTCAACCAATAAACGCGTGGCAAGAGATAGAGTATGCCGCGTGACCAAATTTTCACGTCATCATATCGTTTTTTCATGCGCGGCCGTAACTAGGTTACCTACTGAACTAAACGGGTCGCGATGGCATTGTGACCATTATAATTTTAGAATGTATATGAACCATCGGAAGTGGAATCTGTTGACAGTGTGCAATGGACCAATTACATCGCAACTATCTCCGTGGCTAATTGTTTTTTACATGTTGGAAGTAAAAAGATGGAGGCATTATTGGTACCAGACCTACGTCACAACGCGGCAGAAATGTACTAGAGAGCCACGTGACTGGCGACAGGGCCGGATTTAGGTTGCAGGGGGCCCCGGGGCTGTGGACCTTTGGTGGGGGCCCCCCTCCCGGTAAATCTTAGGAATAATAAATTATAAAGTCCCTACTTTTAAAGACATATCGAGTAAAAGAAGTAAATTATTACCCTGATAAAAAAAATCGTTAATAATTTTTAAAGTTTCGTTAGTATTTTTTAATGTTTCTTTATTTTTTTAAGGGTTATTTTACAAAAAGCTTCACTTCCAGCATTGCCGGACTGTTACAGTATTGTAATGATGGAAAAAAGGAAGTTCATCAACCATCAATACAAAACAAAAAGGTACCTGGTTTGTGGTGGGGGCCCCGGGGCGCGCGCCCCGGTCGCCCCGCATTAAATCCGGCCCTGACTGGCGAGCGCGGTACGCACCACCCGCCAACGAACGTAACCTGCAAAGCAGTTGTCATTTGTTATTTCAACATTCAAACACCGCGCTCGCCAATCACGTAACTTTCAGGTAGTACATCTCCATCGCATTGTGACGGAGGTCTGTAGGCTATTATTCTCCCTGTCTATCTCGTACGATACGACACGTTGTCGAAGAAACAGGTATTTAATGAGTTAAGAAAAAAAATGTCTTTGATGTTTCATACATTGCAAAACAAAAGTTGAAAAAAATTTTTACGGCGGAATAATAAGTGGTTAAAAAATTTCAGGAATTTATTGGTCGTATTATTGGTTTATTGGTTTAAAGGCGAGAATCCACTGTAGCCACTTTGCACGAGCCGCCACTGACCTGAGGAGTCGACAGTCAATAGGTATTTAATTTGTCGAATATTCCTCCCACCAAGAATCTTCGTAAGGAACGTTGTCTCACCCAAAACATTAAAAAGACAGCAGAAAAAAAAAAAGAAAAATCAAGCCTTTATTTCTTCAAGATTATTTTTCTGGTCTTTAAATTAAATTTTTTCCATGAGTGATAGCAGTGGCGTAGCGTGAAATTCGGCAACGTTGCAATTCGTCCTTTAAACCCAAGAAAAAGATCGAACTCTTGGGTGCTCAATGAACACCTTCGCATTCGACCTTTTACCTGGGTTTGAATAGACAAAACGCCACGTTGTCAAAATGAACGCTACGGCACTGAGTGATAGCTGCGGTTGAGTCGTAAAACTGGTAGACGTGGCCATGGGCGGATACAGGGAATTGTCTTTCTCTCTCTCCTTCCATTTGAACTTATGTGTTAGAAAAGGATAGCAGAGGGGGCCATCACGTGACTTTGGCCCCCCCTTCTGTCCTTTTCTAACGCATGTTTTTAAATGGGAGGAGAGAGAGAAAGACAATTCCCTGTATCCGCCCATGGGACGTGGTGATGGATTGAGCACCCAAGAGTTCGATCTTTTTCTTGGGTTTAAAGGACGAATTGCAACGTTGCCGAATTTCACGCTACGCCACTGCTATCACTCATGGAAATGGTAAATTTAATTTCAAAGACCAGAAAAATAATCTTGAAGAAAACGGCTTGATTTTTCTTTTTCTTTTTCTGCTGTCTTATTAATGTGTTGGTGAGACAACGTTTCTTACGAAGATTCTAGGTGGAGGAAAATTCGACAAATTAAATACTTATTGACCGTCGACTCCTTAGAGTGGTGGATGGGAAATAGAATGGTTTGACGAGTAGAGGAAAGAGAGGAGAATCCCGAGAATCTGAGCCGAAACACAAAGATCAAGAAGAGCCGGGAGAATTATTTAAAAATAATGTTTAAATCTTCAAATTGGTATCAATTTTCTCGCTGCGTCAAGCGCAATCCGAATCTTAAGTCAGAATTTCGAAATTTAAACGTGACAAAAAATTTCATTTTCTGTTGAGTGTTACGTAGTGGGAATGGAAAAAGGTCGGAGACGCCGGATCGGACGCGGGACAATAAAACTGAAAACAATGAGACCAGCCAGCATGCGAGTGAAACGACCCGAGGTCCGGGGCCGATTCTATACCTTCAGCTCAGCGCAGGTACCTCCAACTCCATTCCCTTGCTATGTAATTCTATATACTTTATATACTTCTCGGTTACGATCCGTTCCCTACTTTTGCCTACTTTTGCCTACCAGAGTTTGCCTACTTTTGCCTACTTTTGCCTACTTTTGCCTACCATTTTTACTAGGGTATTCTCCGATAAGTATGGGACAAGCCAGGAATAAAAAACGGAGCCAAATAAAGCCCTTGAAATCAAGTATGGTACCCAGCTAAAATACTAATTTTCCAACTTTGAAAGGATCGAATTTGGACCGCCAAAGATTTGATTTCTATCCATTGTGCGGCGGACCGAAGAATATCGCGGATTCGATATGGCGCGCGATTCGTTTAGTGACTGCTTAAAGGATAGGGAGACTTTTCGCGTTGCCGCTCCGCAATATATCGAACGAAAGGAATCCACCGAAAAGCAGTACGCGATCATTACGCGCGGAAATCTGACAACGCACGTTTACGACCAAGCCGAAAATTGTCGATTTTTATGCAGGAAGTTTATGGCCAAAATCGATACAAAACCATAACAAAAACATGCAGTACTTACTGCATGTTAAAAAAAAAAAAAAAAAAAAAAAAAAAATCGCACCAATGCAGAAAAGCAGAAACATGAGATATGAAGCGTGCAACTTGGCAACAAAAATTTCACTCCATTTGATGCTATGTAAAAACTCGATTCTTGATAGACCAATTTGTTTCCAACATAAATCAATTATTTTATTTCGGCTCGGATGAAGTAAGGCTACGTTTGCCAAATTATACTCTTCATCACTTGAAACTATAATACATTTGTTCAGCCACAGTTCGAACGGTATTTCTAACATTCGATACTTGGATGCATCGATTTATCGTTACAATTAGAGCAGATTAGTGAAGCTGCTCCTTTGTAACGAAGAGTGATTTTTGTTTTATTTCTTCTTTACTTCTTTCAACCAATTTATCTATGAAGATAAATTTAAAAATCTAGGAAAACGACTCACTTTGACCAATCGATACATCGATATTAAACGGCATCAAAATTATCGGCAGCTACATTTGAGCAGTGTAACATGTATTTTTCACATACTTCAGTGTACTGGATCAACACTGTTTCATTAAAAAAACCGTTAGTATCAATATAAGTATAACTCAATTTAAAAGCCACCATAATTCATGAACATCGATATATCGAATGCTCAAATATGTTTATATTTCGATTCAAATCGGTCTTGGGCATCATTAGGGCACCTCTGAATCCGCCAAACCGATAAAACATCATTTAGGAAACCGGAAATAAGTTTGCACTCCCAGATTGGCCGTTGGCCACACTGTGCGTCCCCAATTAGTGGGTGGATAACAACTCAATTTTCCCATTTGTTTACATTGAAAAACGACATTCGCCAAAGCGCTCCTATAGAGTTTCGCTACAGTCATTGAGTCTAACTTTGGCCACGGGGGATGGGGGGTGGGGGAGGGGGGGGTGGGGGGGGGGAATGGCCCAGGAGGAAAAATCATTTGTGAATTATTTTAGCATGTTTGGATTGTGTTTTCAGGTCAGTTGGTAAGTGATCCTCTTTATCCAAACATGCTAAAATAATACAACTGTTCCGCTTCACAAATGCCGTTTGGCCAGATTGGCCGTTGGCCACACTGTGCGTCCCCAATTAGTGGGTGGATAACAACTCAATTTTCCCATTTGTTCACATTGAAAAACGACATTCGCCAAAGCGCTCCTTTAGAGTTTCGCTACAGTCATTGAGTCTAACTTTGGCCACGGGGGATGGGGGACGGGGGGGGATGGCCTAGGAGGAAAAATCATTTGTGAATTATTTTAGCATGTTTGGATTGTGTTTTCAGGTCAGTTGGTAAGTGATCCTCTTTATCCAAACATGCTAAAATAATACAAATGTTCCGCTTCACAAATGATTTTTCCTCCTGGGCCAATGTTCCCCCCCCCCCCCCCTGGGCTAAAGTTAGACTCAATGACAGTACTGTGTAGGATGAGTATACTGTGATCATTGTTGCCAAGATGGCCGTCACATTTAGGGGTGTCATTTAGATGGCTCCTCACATTCCTCATCCTTACAAATTATCCTCGCCTTCCTCCCCTAAAGAAAATATGAAACATTTTTTTTTATTTTTAACATGCAGTAAGTAGGGGAGACCGGGGCACTATGGGTCCCGGGGCACCATGGGTTTTTGCTGGTTCAGTGACTTTCAATATAGTTAGGTTGGCACTACCGCTGTCAAGTGATCATTATAAGAGGTTATGTTCACCCATCCTGTTTGTTATGATTAAACTTCATATCAAAGGTGAAAAAACGGGATTGAAAATTTCAGAAGGAAAAAATCTACTTATTTTGATGCGACAATTTTTTTTTTTTTTCAAGTGTCGGACTACTCTTCAGGCAACTCCAGTCAAACATTTTTTTCATCCTTACACTCGTAAGGAATTTCCCTCAAAAGAGGGAACAGTTATTTCAATTATTTATAGGTTAGATTTCGTCTTTATCTTGTGAACCCCTATCGGGGCACCATGAGTCCTTTCAATCGGGGGTACCATGGGTCTTCAAATACTCCAATACTTTAATGATAACAAACTTAGTTATCTATTTTCTCTTTCTGTTTGTTTTAGGTATGGTTTTTAACTATAAAAGAAAGTCCCAAAAGAGGCTTTATGACCCTGAATAATTAAAAAAAAATATTTTTGACTGATTCTTTAACAATTTTTTTTGCGAACCAATTTTAGTGCAATTTTGTTCCAAAATTATTTAGCTATTTTTTTTTTTATGTTAAATACTTTAAGATTAACTTCTTTTTAGAAAATACAACTTTGGTGGTTTTTTTTGGTGAAATTCTTGTTGTTTTTTTAATCGATTTCAGTAATCCTTTTCTGGACCCATGGTGCCCCAAGTCCAAACCCATGGTGCCCCGGGCCGGGGCACTATGGGTTTTTTTTTTTTTTTTTAATTTTTTTTTTTTTGAGCAGACATGTTAAAATTTTTCAAAAACCATCATAGATTATGAAAGTATACAGGGTAGTCTCTTTGTAAAAAAAAAAATGGTTGATGGCATGCAATGTTTTCTATCCTTTTTTTAGCTTCAAATAAAAAGGGCCCATGGTGCCCCGGTCTCCCCTACTGCATGTTTCTGTTATGGTTTTGTATCGATTTTGGCCATAAACTTCCTGCGTAAAAATCGACAATTTTCGGCTTGGTCGCAAACGTGCGTTGTCAGATTTCCGCGCGTAATGATCGCGTCTTGCTTTATGGTGGATTCCGTTCGTTCGATATATTGCGGAGCGGCAACGCCAAAAGTCGCCCTATCCTTTAACTAGCTACAAAACGAATCGCGCGCCATATCGGATTTTCGATATTCTTCGGTCCGCCGCACAATGGACAGAAATCAAATATTAGGCGGTCCAAATTCGATCTGTTCAAAGTTGGAAAACTAGTATTTTAGCTGGATACTATAGTTGAGATTAAGGGGTTTACTTGGATTAGTTTTTTATTCCTGGCCTGTCCCATACTTATCGAAGAGTATCATTTGATGGATCGACAATTCTTGTGATATCTCATGTCTTTGTATTTTTGACCTCTTAGGACTCGATTTGGATCCATAGTGCGCCGTTTCAATATTCGAATGTTTGAGTTAGGTTTTGACTGAGTGTTGACCCTAAGTTTTTCATAAGGATTTGTCTCCGTTATGAATAAATTTGGTAGTTTCATTATTTTGTCTGTGATTACCAACGAGCTATATATAGTTCGGAAGCTTTGGTAAACATGCGTAACCGCCTCGGAGATTTTAGGTTAGAGATTTGTGTTGTGAAAACAGACCGAAGTGTCTTTACTCTTCTCTGTTCCCTATCTCCGCAATTTTCGCGTGTTTTCGAACTATATCAGAGACTTTAAAATTAGAATTTCTTTATGAACTGTGCGTGTTTTCTGTTAATCGTAGCCTTAATTTCAGTTTCTACTAATTGAAAGCCAGTTTCATTCAAGTCATTATTCTGTCCATGTGAAAGAGTGCTCTGATGACTGTTCTCCTAAAGAAGCCTATGTGATCCTGATCCTTACTGAAGTGTTGCCCCTTTCGGTTTTCCTAGTGTTTATTCCAGAGATAAATCTGGTTTATTTCTTAAAGAGCATTTCTAAAATTTTAACTGTCTCCAACTATCAGCACTTATCGGCTACAGTTTGATTCTAGAAAGCCCTCCATGACCATCTTTGATATCAGCACTCTTCTTCTTTTCAAACGTGTAAGTGCAGTGTAAGTCCTTTTACCTATTTCTGCATGATGTAATTTCTTGGCAGCTGATTATGAACAATCGAGTCAACTTCGACGAATCGAAGCTATTGGACTAAGTCCATTCCAATCATTTGTGTCAGTTGCTCTGCTGGTAATTTCCACTTTTGAGCATGAATTCTTTAATAAATTCTGAAAATGTCACAATGAGCGCAGATGCATCATGATTTCTTCTATGATGGAAGTATAAAGGTGGTGGGGAGGCATTCGCACCCCACCTACGTCACAGCTTAATCTCCTCCGCTTATCTCCTCAATCAATGCGCTGTTCTTCATGTGAAGAATCAGCATTCATGCTCGGATTTCAACTTTAACATTATTCAAACTGTAAGTTATCATAATTTAGATATGAATGTACCACAGCAGAAGCATTTTGAGTATCAGGTTCTAGCAAGTAGGTAGTGGTGCCTGCTTCTGCATTGCATCAAAGCGCATCCTTGAGCAGGTGATTATCAATTAGTCAAAAGTCAAATTAGTCGAGTGAGATGGATGCTCTCCGATCGACCTCAGCGCACTATTTCAGTCGACACCATTTAACCTTAAATGAATGCACCACACAACTTGGTGTTGGTGTTGACATTTAAGGTGATTCTATGGCAAACTCCCGAAAATTTTAGTCCGATAGATGGCGTTACTTGTCGCTGGCTCCGAAAATAGCCGTTTTTTGACGGTTTTCGGCTGATTCCTCTGAACAGACGAATAAGAGACGAAAAATCGGAATGTCAGCACCTGCTTAATTTTTTGCTTCATTTTTTGAGCCATAAACGGGCCAAATTGGTTCTAAAATAAAGGCGAAAGTATGCAAAGAAAAAATCACGTGTAATTTGGAGTTGTATCAGTAAAGATTACAGGTTTTTGTTTCACCTGTAATCTTTACTGATACAACTCCAAATTACACAGGCTTTTTTCTTTGCATACTTTCACCTTTATTTTAGAGCCAATTTGGCCCGTTTATGGCTCAAAAAATCAAGCAAAAAATTAAGCAGGTGCTGACTAGAGTCCCTTGATGGAAATATTGTATAGGGAGTACCGACACGACGCTTTATGCATTTTGACAGGAGTCGATTTTGTCGACCGCGTGAACGCATTCGAAGGTTAAGTTCGACAGTGGACCAGTGGTGGACTGGCGGATTTGCCGGCATTCTGGTCCGTTCCCATACGTTCCTCTACAAATCGACTCCTTTCGTGTGGAGCCTTCGATGTCGTCGACTCCTGCTCGACTCCGTGAGAGCCTAAAACCAACGACCAATCACAACTCGTTGAGCTCGTGTCGGTACTCCCTATACATGATTTCCATCAATGGACTCTAGTGCTGACATTCCGATTTTTCGTCTCTTATTCGTCTGTTCAGAGAAATCAGCCGAAAACCGTCAAAAAACGGCTATTTTCGGAGCCAGCGACAAGGAACGCCATCTATCGAATTAAAATTTTCGGGAGTTTGCCATAGAATCACCTTAAATAGTTCTGCTCTCCATGACTGTCATGCAAGCATAGGTACTATTGGTCTGAAATATTGGCAAGGATATTCTTCATGAAGCAGCTTTTATCGAATGGCCATGTCTCTGTTAGAAATGAACAAATCATGATGCATCAGCGCTTTATGTGATTTCTGCGGCATTTAAGTAAGAATTATTGATCATAAGTGGAAATTAACGATTGTGCATATGGCCCAAAATGCGAAATCAATTGGACAGGGCTAAGTTTATTCGACTCTACCTAATTCTTTTAGATTCCATTTAAGGAGTCCATTTAATTCATCCAAGTCCAATTGATTGTTTGTGATCTGTTTTCAAGTCAGAGAAAAATAAGGACTTACAAGTTTTGACAGAGGAAGAGTGGTGACATCACAGATGATCGTAAGAGCTTCACCATGTTGGCCATGCCAACAAGGCGAGGATTACAATCATAGGTGAGGAGCGATAAATTGCAAACACCAATAATCATATCAGCCACAACCACCTATAAGTGCGCAGGATTAAAGTATTTAAGTAATTGAATCATAACTAAATAAGTGCAAGCTACAAAATATTAGGAATATACAAAATGCAACTAAACTCCGGGCGCAAACTTCTACTGTGTATATTGGAGCCCGAAATAAAACATGTTTCCCCTATGAATATGCGTAGAAAAATGCCCCCCTCTTGAACTGCAATTCCTCCATGTTTTACAAAAATTTGATTTATTAGTAATAGCCACAGTTACAAATCAAAAAGACCGGGAACTTGGTGATCTGAAGTATTTTTACATAAAGTATCCATTTATAAACTTGACAAATTCAGAAATTAAGTCTGATTATACGTTTCAAGCTATCTTGTACTATTAAAAGCACAAATTTCATGATACAAGTTTACCATTTGAAAAAAATGTCTAAAGTCCAATGGAAGAAACGAGTCGCTCTGACTGAAGACTGAGTGCTCACCGTTGCCCGCTCAGATCACTCCACATACGCACCGATCGGTGCGCGTTCGGTACTCCTGTTGCGTTACAGTTTGCGCGGTCTTTTTGAATATTTTTGACTGAACGCGGGCCTTTTTGCGTCGCATTATTATTTCTACTGTACTTATATAATCCATCAGTATACTACTGTGTTTTACCTAGTTACCTTTGAGAAAAGTGCAAAGGAACTGGGGCTTCGGGTGGATCAAAATAAGAGAAATAATTATTTTTTTGGCATTTCGGGGGAATTAAACGTCCTTCGGGCGACTACGCGCGCTCCGCGCTGCGTTTACCTCCCGCTCGCTCCCGGTCTTTTTTATAACCTAACCTTGGGGTTGTCTGCACTAGGAAAAGGGGTTTTTATGGGGTAAATTATAGTTTTTAACCTATTCTCGACCAAACGTAAAAATCCTGACACAAAGGCAAATTTGGCAGTTGGGGGAATATCGGAACTTTGTCGGAAAAATTTTAGTTAATGAACCGATCCAATTTGAGGTTATGCCATCGCGATTTTACGGTATTTTGAGCACCTTAAGTTTCTTTCTCTGGGTAAAGGGGAGGGTGATAGTGAATGGTTCATTAATTAAACTAAACGGTGAACCCAATTTTTCAACCATATAAATTAATAAGGGCTGATGCGAGTACTGGGAGGGGGGAAAAAAATAAAGGAGCTAGGCCGGGAGAAGGAAAATAAAGACGCAGCGACAGGGATCGAACCAGCACTCTCTCACTCCGGTGTACATGCACCGTAGTTTTCGAGCCACGGGGCCTAATGGCTGAAGGAGGCGAAATAAGCCTTTTTTAAGGGTTGCAATCAGGTTTTGCAGGCAGTTCCTCTCTTTGCCGCAGAGTGATCGTTGGAGCGCTGCGGTAGCAGCGTTGAGCACTGTTGAGCACTCAGTCTTCAGTGAATGAAACTCTGGAAGAAACGCTTAAAAATATTTTGAGCTTCTCGCATTTATTCGGTTACTTAGACATGATCTATAAAAGAATAATTGCTGCGCAACGATATAAAAGTCAACGTTATTACTGTGGACAATGACTCTAAATAAGAGAATGTGGGAAGTTGTGTTGTCACTGCCACACACTATCGTAAAAGCACTGACTTTATCTGGCTTCAAACACATCACACCGAAAAATTGCAAGAAACCAACATATTTCTAAGAGTATTTCCCATCTGAGCGTAGCAATTATTTTTCAAATATTTAGTTCGCAACATAAAATTTATAATCTTAAAAATACAAGATTAGTAGAAAAAAACAGTCCAACCTACTAACACCGCATATAATCTTTTGCAGGTCATCGCCAAGTTTTTTTCTATTTTTTTTTATCATTTTTTTTTTTTTTTTTTTGTAATTTCTTCATTTCATTTTCTTATTTTCTTTCTATCGATTTCTTTTTACTTTCTCACTCTAATGAAATTAGAAAAATTGAGAAAGTATTGCAATGGTGCAGACATTTTCAAGGTATTTTGTTTCGATAGTTGGCCTCTCACGACTAAGTCAATCATGATTTTTACAAAATAATGGCCGCTCATCATGTCTAATACTATCAGAAAGAACATACTTCAATCATATTCCCATATTTCTTAACCTTTTCTAACTTAGAGACATTTATGCACAAAAATTCTGTGGCGTCTGTCCGTCAGTCCGTCAGTCTGTCAGTCCGTCACACTGTGGATCGTCCCCATGGTAAGCAGCGGACATAGGGTCAAAATTCAGAGTGTTGCAATGACATATTTTGGGGCATTTTTCTTTCATTTAGGGTATCTACATTAGCAAACTGCCATGGAATAGTCAAGGAAATGATTTTGGAGGCTCAGGGAATACTTTAATTCAAAAGATTGTCACTTTCTTTTTTGTGTGTGAAATTTCAGAGTGAATTTCGTACATTTATTGGAGCTCCACATCTAAACCTCGCATCAATTTCAAAATAATGCTCTTTTCCAATGTTTAAGGAATGTGAAAGCTTACAAAAAATGTCACTTTTGAATTTTTTTTCTCAAATTTTGATAATGAAATGTTGATTCCAAAAAATGGCCTAAAATGTTTGTTTTTACGGATATTTTTGGAGTTTTGGACATGATTTCGGGAGAATTTCCAATTCACAGACCCATCAAAATGTTCCTTATAGCCCAGAGATCCTAGATCAGCCGCCAAATAATGCCCGATTTTGCCCGGCCGCTCGTGGGGCTTAGAAACGTAATAATAGAACTCGTGATTTCGCGCGCGCAAAAATCTCAAAATCCAGCCGTATGCTTCAAGTTCTTCCTCCATTTACAGGTAGAGCCGATAAAAATCAACGAACACTTTTTCCAAAGGCTGGATTATATTTTTCAAGTCATATTTTTTCGAAAAATATAATTATTTCGATGGAGGGGGAGGGAGGTCAACTTATGCAATATTGCCAAATTTCAGAGTGCGTAATTAAATCTCCACTCACGAGTTTGTAATATTTTGAGTTTTAAGTTGAAATCTGGCAACTAAAAACTATAAAGTTAAACTACTTTGTCTTCAGCTGCACCAACTAATGTAGTTTCACATCGACTTACAGCGTTGCCATTTTCTGATGGAATCTCGTCAAATTAATTTCACATCTTAGACCTATAAATTACGCGAGAAAACAAACAAACAAAAAATCAAAACTTTCCTCCAAAGCTCTCCTTGCCTCTTCTCTGATAGTATCTAAAAATATTTTCTCGTAAAAGTTTTGTTGAAGTTATTTTTGCGCCTCCTGAAAAATTATACAATAGAGATTTTAATTAGATACAAATAGGTATCTATTATGAAAAATTATAAGTTCAGAATTTGTTTTCCTTTTCTGACTATCATCAATAGTTCAGGTACCTTCAAAGGGATGTTGTGAAAAGGATAAGTAGTTATGGGGAAGGGGAGGGGGCATGGGTGTTTTTTTGGGTGGGAAGACGGCAATTTACTGCAAAATAACGAATTTAATCAGCGCTATATTAAAATAGGTAGTCACTAATGGTAATTTAATCATTAATGATGCAAGATTTCACAATTTACAATAAGAGGTTATCGGGCTCTAAAATTAATTTATTCAATTCTTAGCTTAAATATGAATAAAGAAATGAAATCTACGTCAAATTTCAGTCAGGTTTCATGTGCCGGATGTCTTTCTATACTGTTTTAAGCGTGCAGTGTACCTATGTCCGCTGCACCCCATTGACACGATCCACCGTGCGTCAGTCCGTCAGTCCGTCAGTCCGTGTGTATATTCCCATAACTTTTGCAATATTGGTCCTTATGCTTCCAGATTTTGCATAGCTGTTGCTTTTTAGATTCCCCAGAGGCACTTTTTTTGTTTTTTTGAAATTTCATTTTTTAGGTTAGTTATGGGGAAAAAATGATTTCCATTGAAATCAATGGTAAAATGGGTAAAAATGGGTAAAATTGGAATAATTCAAGTTTGGCTCAATCAATTATGATTAAAGTTGGCAAAAAAAAACTACATCCAGCCTACTGAAAAATAAATTACTCATAGTTACAATATTCAACCCTTAAAACCGTTTAAAAAATCAAAATAAATGCGCTCGAGCTAAAAAATGGAATTATCGCGAGAAGTTAATATTTAAACTTGGAGTCAATCAATTACGGCTCGATGAATTTTGATACAACTTTTGTACACTTAATCCACTATCAAAATACTAACATATTTTGCTTTCTTAGTCACCATACACAGCCCATAAAACCTTTTCAAGAGGCAATATAGGTGCGATTGAGAAATGAATATGGGAATATAAGCAAATAAAAACATATTCCTATTAATTGGGTTAGTTCAGGTTTGGTCCAATGAATTTTGTTGAAAATTGGCAAATACAATCTACAATTAGTTTACAAAATAAAGTATCCCTTACAGTTACAATATACAAACCTTAAGAGAGTTTAAAAATCAAAGTAGGGTGTTCGACCCAAAAAAAAAAATAATTAAAGTGAAGAATTAATGTTAACACTAGGAGTCAATCATTAATGGGATGAATTTTGATGAAACTTTGCACAGACATAACATGTTACCGACCCACTGAAATAATTCTCTCATACAGTCATCATGAAAAACCTTTGAGACCGTTTCAAGGGGCAATAAAGGTGCGATCGAGAAATCTTTGAAACTAAGCCAACATATAGACAAAATAATATTTGGAATAAGTAATACAAGTGTGACTCAATTAAGTTCGATGAAAATTAAAACAAAAAGTGTGCAATCTGCCTAGGCATAATTTTTTTTGCATGTATAGCTATGATGAACACCTCTTAAGTCTGATACCATTTAAAGGCAATACAGGTTCCATCAAACCAAAAAAAGAACATATTAGGAAAATTAAACGTATAAAGAGGAGTCAATAAAAAATGGCTGGATGAATTTCGTTGAAATTTTGTGCACGCAGTCTGTAAACAAAGTACATCTTTGGAGGGGGGTTTAATCTATTAATCTACTAAATTAAAAAATTATTTTGAAGATCCACCGTTTGAAAGAAAGAACCAAAAATTGTATTCATTGGAGGAAATGCAAGAATAAATTTCGATTTTGACAACCTATAAAAACTAAGGAAAAAAAGAAACTCCAACAAATAGAATGAATGCATCTTAAAGAATAAGAACTTATTGGAATCTGGAATTAATCAGAATAACTTGTTGGAAGCAACATCAGAATAGAATTTAGGGATCTCAATTAGCCTTCAATTGATGGAGTAGGCAACTATTCGTACAGCTTCTCTACAAATTTGCAAACTCTTCGGATTGAAGGCAGAATATGTCTAGAGATGAAAATATTTGAAAGAGGCGGGTCTGGGGGTCTATCCAAGAATTCTAAAGAGGGGTCTGGGGGTCTCCCCCAACATTTCAAAGGGGGGTCTGGGAGCCACCCCCATAACTCTAAAGGGGTATCTGGGGGTCTCCCCCAGATAAAAATGGTGTGAGAAAGTGTTCGTAGGGTATTTCCTACAGTTTATTTTCCTTCCTTTCTTTCTTTCTTTCTTTCTTTCTTTCTTTCTTTCTTTCTTTCTTTCTTTCTTCCTTTCTCCATTTCTTCCTTCCTCTCTTCCTTCCTTTAGAAAAATAACCCACGCGCCGCAGCGCGGCGTCGGCTCGACCCCTATGGTTGTAATTGATTGTGTGAATATGGAGGAGCATCAATGAGGAAACTTAGCCTTGGTCGCTCTGATATCAGATGATTTGCAAATTGAATCAGAGCTACCATGTCTTTTGGTTGTATGCGGCTATTCAGACGAAAGTGTTTACAGGAGAAGTATCAAATATTTTGAAGGAGCTTCATACGGAAGATCTGTTACCAGGAGAAGTATCAAATTATTGAAAGCGCTTTATACGAAAAATAGAAAATGTGATCAGGAGAAGTATCAAATTATTTGAAGGAGCTCTGAAGCCACCTAATCGAGGAAACTTAAGACTTGGTCGCACTGATATGACATGACTTGCAAGTTGAATCAGAACGACACGTCCACCGGGTGGAGGGAAATCAATATAGGAAGATATTTCAAAGAAAAGTTTTTACGAGCAAGTTTTCACGAAGAAGTGTTTGGGGCAGGTGAAGTAAAATGGAGCGGGTTTGGGGGGAAAGGGTTTTTGGATCTTGGCCGCAATCACTTGAGGTTTGGCTGAAAGTTTTGGTGAAATAATTTGAGACTTGAAATTATCAAAAGCTAAAAAAGAAAATGAACAAAGAAACTAGCTCTCAGAAGTTCCACATAGAAAATAAATTCTCACTCCACCACTCTCACTTACTCTGCATGCCCATTGAAATTATACAGAACACAATGCAGCGATGATAACTTTAGATAAGAGGAACCAGCAAAGAGTTTTAAGAAAAAAAACCCAAAATGAAAGAGAACGATTTCAACATGTTAGCTGAACCTTCAATATAGACACTCACAAACAACGAAATAAGAGACAGTAGCCTGGAGTTCAAGATGAGTGGAACCATACCACCAGGCATTTTTCTCGAGAACGGCTGATCGAAATGTTTTGAATAAAAAAAATCGGTTATGGAATGGACACAAAATTTTTCATTTTTGATATTTTCAAAAGCCCTGATCAGCTCCTCGTTCATATTAGGAGAAGCTCACACACTTTTATCAAATTTTTTGCAAAAAAAATCTTCTAAAAGTACGAAAAAAGTTCATATCCTCATAGCAGAGGCAATTGCCAACATTTTTGCTCCAATAGACATTTACCAAAACACCCAGATTTTTTTAGCTATAGGGACTTGGAAGATTTTTGAATCAACCCTTTTGCTTATCCAGTTGAGAATTTCTCACAAATCTTGACAGATTCTGAAAAAATATATCGAAACCTTCTGATCGATGTGCAACGTGTTACCTTGAGGAGAATAAATAAGGTGTATTTTGTCAAATCAAAATTGTGGGACTTCAATGGCAGAATCGGATCGATTCCATGGTCTGAGACATAGACTGCCCAAAATTTAATTTAACGAAATACACCTAATTTTTTCACTTTAAGGTATACCAAACCAGTAGCGCATCAATCAAAATGGTTCCATCCATTTGATCAGAATCCGTTATGTTTTTGAAGAATTCTCAACAGGGTGGCCACAAAAGCCAATTCAAATTTTTTCCAAAAATCCGCCATAACTCAATAAATTGAAGTTTTTTGGTAAATGTCCATGCGAGCAAAAATGTTGGAAATTGCCTCAACTTCAAGGACACGAGCTTTTCTCATAACTTGAGAAGAGCTTTTTTGAAAAAAAAACTTGAGATAGATGTGATTGTGCCTCCCCCCTCAAATATGCCTCAAAGGGCTAAAGTATTGGAAGCTATCGATAATATGATAAATGACAAATTTAGGGTCGATTCCCTATCCGACATCCATGTTTCAAAACATTTCAATCAGCCATTCTCAAGAAAAATGCGTGGTACAGGTGCCCTGGATCACCATGTATACAGGGTGTCAATTAAAAAAGGAGCCAGGCCGAATATCTCGAGAACGGCTCCGGATTCCGAATAACGCTGAAACACGTATTAAATTATTTTGAGCGGGACATCTTTTTAGGGGGTCGCCGATTTGGGGGCTCTCTCTGGGGGGTCCCCAAGGGGGCTACCATCTCCCTAAATCCAATACTTCAATGGGGCCCCCTATTTTTTTTTTATTTAATAATCAAAAATAAGGAAAAATTCTAAGACTTTTGGTACAATTAAAACGTCGACATCGTTTTCCGTTTTCGATTATATCGAAAGTCGAAGTTCGATTTGGGCCCATTTTCAAGTAGCATTACTTACTCCTCTTTGAAGAGTCGGAATTCACAAATCAAGGACACAAAAATACTTTGAAAAGCAAGCCCTTTTCCGAAAAAAATTCAATTGTAACAAACATTTAGTAAAATTTTTGGGTTTTTGAAGCTCAAAAAATTTTAGACGTTTTTGGGCCCCAAGGAGGGCCATCTGAGAAATTCCGAGTTACGACCTCTATTGAGTGATACATCAATCGAAAAGAAGTAATAAACTGAGCATTTCGGCGCAAACCGGAGGTGGATATCGTTTTTACATTTGAGATATCGAATGTCAATTTACAGATTGCGATATCTCGATTGTGAAAAACGATATCGAACTCCGGTCTGCACCGAAATGCTCATTTTGTTACGCCTTTTCTATTAATGTATCAATCAATAGGGGTCGTACCTCGGAATTTTTCAGATGGCCCTCCTTGGGGGCCAAAAACGTCTAAAAGTTTTTGGAGCTTCAAAACCAAAATTTGACTAAATATGTTTGTTATAATTTAATTCTTTTCTGAAAAGGGCTTACTTATTAGAGTATTTTGTGTCCTTGATTTTTAAATTCCGACTCTTCAAAGAGGAGTAATGATTTTTTGAAAATTAGTCTAAATCAAACTTTGACCTTCGATGCATCAAAAACGAAAAACGATATTGAACTTCGATTCACACCAAAAGTCTGATAATTTCACCCTCTATTCGATTAATAAATAAAATATTGGGGTCCCCGTTTGAAATCTTGAATTTAGGGACGTGGTATCCGCCCCGCGGGCCCCCAGAGATGGCCCCGAAATCGGAAAACCCCCCATAAAGATGTCCCTTTAAGCTAATTGAACAGTGTTTCAGTGTTTTTCAAAATCCGGAGCCGTTCTCGAGATATTTGGCCTAGCTCCTTTTTTAATTGACACCCTATATTACAACGCAGTCAAAGCAGCTTACACTGATTGACTGCATGTTATCTTTGTATCGCTAGACTGCGATATAAAATCTGCTGGCTGCTTGTTTTTTTGTTTGTTTTTTAACATGCAGTAAGTACTGCATGTTTTTGTTATGGTTTTGTATCGATTTTGGCCATAAACTTCCTGCATAAAAATCGACAATTTTCGGCTTGGTCGCAAACGTGCGTTGTCAGATTTCCGCGCGTAATGATTGCGTACTGCTTTTCGGTGGATTCCTTTCGGGTTTGATATATTGCGGAGCGGCAACGCGAAAAGTCTCCCTATCCTTTAAGCAGTCACTAAACGAATCGCGCGCCATATCGAATCCGCGATATTCTTCGGTCCGCCGCACAATGGATAGAAATCAAATCTTTGGCGGTCCAAATTCGATCCTTTCAAAGTTGGAAAATTTGTATTTTAGCTGGGTACTTTTGTTGATTTAAGGGGTTTATTTGGCTCCGTTTTTTTTTCCTAGCTTGTCCCATACTTATCGGAGAATATCATTTGATGGATCGACAATTCTTGTGATATCTCATGTCTTTGTATTTTTTACCATTTAGGACTCGATTTGGATCCATAGTGCGCCGTTTGAAATGTTCGAATAATGTTTGAGTTAGGTTTTGACTGAGAATTGACCCCAAGTTTTTCATGAGGATTTGTCTCCGTTATGAATAAATTTGGTAGTTTCATTATTTTGTCTGTGATTACCAACGAGCTATATCTAGTTCGGTGGCTTTGGTAAACATGCGTAATTTTCCTCGGATATTTTAAGGTTAGAGATTTTTGTTGTGAAAACAAACCGAAGTTCCCTCCGCAATGTATTTTCGCGGGTTTTTGAAGTCTATCAGAGACTTTAAAATCTGAATTTCTTCATGAACTATGCGTGTTTTCTGTCAATCAAAGCCTTAAATTTTAGTTTCTACTAATTGAAACACTCAAGTTCTTCATAGCTTTTATTTAATTTGCCAGATTCTACAGTGCGTGTTATTATCTCGTAATGCCGTAACTCATTGCCTTTCTTGGCATTTTTACGTGTGAAAGTGGTATGTTTTTGTGATTTATTCAAAAGTTTTGTAATTTGACCTCTCTCAGCAAACTCTCTCTTCCTGAGACAGATTTTCTCATGTCCATCCCTTAAGTTGAGTGATCTGAAGTAGATAACTTTGTTCAAGACTTAACTTGCCAGTTTCACTCAAGTCATCATTCTGTCCATGTGAAAGAGTGCTCTGATGACTGTTCTCTCAAAGAAGCCTTTGTGATCCTGATGCTTACTGAAGTGTTGCCCCTTTCAGTTTTCCCAGTGTTCATTCCAGAGATAAATCTTGTTTATTGGTTAAAGAGCATTTCTAAAATTTTAACTGTCTCCAACTGTCAGCACTTATCGGCTACAGTTTGATTCTAGAAAGCCCTCCATGACCATCTTTGATATCAGCACTCTTCTTCTGTCCAAAAGTGTAAGTGCAGTGTATGTCCTTTTACCTATTTCTGCATGATGTAATTTCTTGGCAGCTGATTATGAACAATCGAGTCAACTTCGACGAATCGAAGCTATTGGACTAAGTCCATTCCAATCATTTGAGTCAGTTGCTCTGCTGGTAATTTCCACTTTTTAGCATGAATTTTTAAAAAAATTCTGAAAATGTCACAATGAGCGCAGATGCGTCATGATTTTTTCCATGATGGAAGTATAAAGGTGGAGGGGAGGCATTCGTACCCCACCTACGTCACAGCGTAATCTCCTCAATCAATGCGCTGTTCTTCATGTAAGAATCACATTCACGCTCGGATTTCAACTTTAACATTGTTCAAACCGTAAGTTATCATAATTTAGATATGAATTTACCACAGCAGAAGCATTTTGAGTATCAGGTTCTAGCAAGTGGTGGTGCCTGCTTCTGCATTGCATCAAAGCGCAGCCTTGAGCAGGTGATTATCAATTAGTCAAAAGTCAAATTAGTCGAGTGAGATGGATGCTCTCAGATCGAACTCAGCGCACTATTTCAGTCAACACCATTTAACCTTAAATGAATGCATCACACAACTTTGGGGTTGGTGTTGACATTTAAATAGTTCTGCTCTCCATGACTTGTCATGCAAGCATAGGTACAATTGGTCTGAAAAATTGGGAAGGATATTCGTCATGAAGCAGCTTTTATCGAATGGCCACGTCTCAATTAAAACTGAGCAAATCTTGATGCATCATTGCTTTATGTGATTTCCGCGGCATTTAAGTAAGAATTATTGATCACAAGTGGAAAATTTAAAGATTGTGCATATGGCCCAAAATGCGAAGTCAATTGGATAGGGCTAAGTTTATTTGACTCTACCTAATTCTTTTTGATTCAATTTAAGGAGTCCATTTAATTCATCCAAGTCCAAATTTATTGTTTGTGATCTGTTTCCCAAATCAGAGAAAAAAAAGGACTTACAAGTTTTGACAGAGGAAGAGTGGTGACATCACAGATGATCGTAAGAGCTTTCTAGAATCAAACTGAAGCAGGTAAAGGCAAACTTTTTGAGACAGTTTAAATTTTTGGGAAAAACTCTTGTATGGACAAACAGTGGAAAAACATAAAACTTTACAGTTTGGGAGCTCAAGAGGCAAACTTAAGTGATTGGAGGGGAAATGTCTTAGAGGTACCTTCTTTTAAAATGGTGGGACTCTGGTCAGACAAGGCAGTAAACGAATGGCTCTAACTGCGTCAAGGCTTTCAATAAGGTCACACTTACAATTAGTCCATAATTACACCTGAATGCTATGAAGGACTAAATTCTAGGATTAAAGACATTTTGACGCATTTCTGTTTAAAATTCATTACAGAATTTGGTTTGCTCATGGTTTGTTTTTGTTGTTTATGAACAAAAATAAACATACGGCTTTACTTTTTCCCAAAAAAATTGACTTTCAAACGTTTCATCTCTGCGCTAATCATTCATCAAAAATCCACATTTTGGTGTTTTCCGGACATTTCCCTGTCTTAAAAGGTACCTACTTCCCCACAGTATACACTTTCAACGCTGCTAGAAATTCATTTTACACCTACAGTGTTGTTTTCACGCTACAGGATTATCAGAAGGTTCAAGGATTACTTACTTGTCTTTGAAGTGAATCACCCAATTTTTCTGAATGACTTGCTCTTTTTTCTTTGTTTATGACCATTTTTAAAATATAATGGTGCGACGAGAACTACCATATAGCTATTAAGTAAATTTACAATCTTTAATTGGTGAGTGGCAGCAGGTATTTTCAAATCTTCAAATGTTTTAAAAGCCAATCCAGCTACCTATAATTTGAGTTTAGAAAAGCTTGTTGTCCGCCATATTTACCCCCCCCCCCCCCCCCTTGCTGCCGAAATGATCCAGCTTTGATGCTTTAAGGTAAGATTAAAACCAGTCTGTTTCATTATTTTCATCCATTTAAAACCTAAAGATTTTATTTATGACCATGCCAACAGCACCTTTGAACAAGGCGAGGATTACAATCGTAGGTGAGGAGCGATAAATAAATTGCAATCACCAATAATCATAACAGCCACAACCGCCCATAAGTGCGCAGAATAAAAGTATTTAAGTAATTGAATCATAACTAAATAAGTGCAAGCTACAAAATATTAGGAAAATACAAAATGCAACTAAAATCCGGGCGCAAACTTCTACTGTGAATATTGGAGCCCGAAATAAAACGTGTTTCCCCTATGCATATGGGTAGAAAAATGCCCCCCCCCTTGAACTGCGATTCCTCCATGTTTTACAAAAATTTGTTTATCAGTAATAGCCACAGTTACAAATCAAAAAGACTTGAAACTTGGTGATCTGAAGTATTTTTTCATAAAGTATCCATTTATAAACTTGAAAAATTCAGAAATTAAGTCTGTTTAGTTTCAATCCCTTTTCTATTAAAAGCAAAATTTCGTGATACAGGTGTACCATTTGTAAAAATGTCCAAGTCCAATGGGAGAAACGCTTAAAAATATTTTTAGCTTCTCGCATTTTTCAGTACTTAGACATGATATAAAAAAATAATTGCTGCGCAACGATGTAACAGTCAACGTTCTTACTGTGGACAATGGCTCTAAATAACAGAATGGGGAAGTTGTGTTCTCACTGCCACTCACTATCGTAAAAACACTGACTTTATCTGGCTTCAAAAAATCACACCGAAAAAAAAGCAAGAAAACCAAAAGTCTTTCAAAAGTATTTTCCCCTCTGAGCGTAGTAATTTTTTTCAAAAATTTTTTTTGCAACATAAAATTTATAATTGTTGAGTCTATGGTTCATCGGTAGACTGAAAATGTAATCTTTGCTTAGGCACTCAATACTACTCGTGTTCGTTGTTACTACTTCGTTCGTCATGGCCGGCGTGGCTCGTTGTACTTAGATCTCTCGCCTGAATTAATTATTGTTTTATATCTGTGATAATCATTTTTAAATATTTTAATTATCTTTAATATAATCATCGTTCAGTATATTATGTGTTCCTTCAATACGATCCACCTATAGTTCCTTTTAGTTCCTATATATTTTAAACCCATTTTTTAAAATGGTAGCAGCCCCGTGGTTCCGTGCTCGTTCAAAATTCTTCATCTCCATAATCACGTTTTTTCTAAGCGGACATTTTTTTTTTTTGCTAAAGTGTCGTGAATCGCCTTTTAAACGTTGTCGAAAAATTTTGTTAGTTTCA
>VMOF01000111.1:65072-132171 GCA_011764245.1 Trialeurodes vaporariorum
GATGATTTTTTAACAATTTTCTCTTGTCTGCGGTTTGTCAGATCCAATTCGATCCTTGTCTTTATTTTCGAATTTTTAGTGATTTTTGCCTTATTGTGGTAATTTATGTCGATGACCTCCTCATTTTTTCTCAAAACTTGGATAAAATCAAGGCTTTTAAGTATTCTTTAGCTAGTAAATTTAAAATGAAAGACTTAGGCGAAATTAAAAATATCTTGGAATTAATGTTAAATTTGATCGCAATTGCAAATTAATAACCCTAAATCAAACTGATTACATCGAAAGTGTCGCAAAAAAATTTCAGATCGCAGACTCTCGACTATTCAATACCCCGATGGAACAAAACCTGAAAATTCAGCATGGGGATATTGAATGTGGAGAAGATGTAACTGAATTTAGAAGTCTCATTGGCGCTCTTTTATTTATTGGTATGAATACTAGACCGGATATTGCGTATGCAGTTAATTATCTGTCTCGTTTTCAAACATGCTGTACTTCAACAATTTTTCAATATGGGCTTAGAATTTTAAAATACCTTTATAAAACCAAAGACTTAGAACTTTCAATTAGTGGTGAACATGAAAATTTTTAAGAATCCAATAACATGTTACGTTGATGCTGACTGGGCGGGAGACCCGTTGGACAGAAAATCCACCTCAGGATATGTGATTAAATTATTTGACAATCCAATAGTATGGAAATCTCAAAAACAAAAAGGTATTACCAAATCTTCCACCGAAGCTGAATATGTTCCCTTTATCAACAGCTGTGACTGAGTTAAAGTTCATAAAAGCTCTGCTGTCAGAATTTAATCTTGTCAAAATTTCAAATCCAATTCCTATCTATGAAGACAATTCTGGAGCGAAAGCTATTGCAGAAAAAGGTAATTTTACTAAAAAATCAAAACACATAGAGGTTCATAACTATTTTGTCCATGAAAACGTAGCCAACAAAACAGTTCAAATAATTAAAGTAGATTCTTCGGATAACGTTGCAGACATATTCACAAAACCATTGGGTTCTCAAAATTTCACTAAATGTCGAACTAATCTCAATCTAGGATAAATATTCTCAGTAATTTGAATTAACTAGCCCTTTCATTTTTCTTCTATGTCTCAGTAAGCATTTTTTTTATCAAAAAAACTTGTTTATGTGTCAATTTTTATTTATTTAGGTTTGTAGTTTCTTTTAAAAGTGCTTTTCTGTACAGCACTTCTAAGCATTGCGAAAGTCCAGGCAATATTCTCCCGAACTTTCGAGGAGGCGAATGTTATGTATTTGTGAATTTTTATTCTCTGTTTTTTCCATGTGAAATACTGTTTTATTTTTAATCAATTCATCCATGTGATCATCAGGCGAGGAATCTTGAAATCTTTATATTCATTGTGTTCCAACTTTTTCTAGTAATTTAGTTGTATTTTTTTTTGTAATTTAGTTGTTGAGTTTTTTAATTTTTTTTTCTTCTCAAAATGTATCTTCAAAGGAAGTGCCAAATGGTCTAAAGAACAGACATTTATTTGTTAATAGATTTTCTAAGTAGATTAATAGATTGATATGTAGGATCATTTTTAGAAGTCATTCAAGTGCCTCTCTTTGATCAAATTATGATAATTTCCTGTCTCAAATTCCATCTCAAGTCATTTTTTCTTGTGAAGAAAACAAAATGAGGATTTGTTTGTCCCGACAGAGTAGCTAACTGTCGAGATCTACAAATTCTATTTTTTTCAATTTTTGTTGTACTCATCTGAGTTAAAAATAGTATCGTCAACCTGCTATTTCTTATTCTTACGAAGTTTTCTCTCATGCTCTTGGATTTATCATAAGGATTTTTTTTCTGTTAGATTCAATCAGATATGTAGTTAGTTTTATTTTGCTCATAGTATTTTTTTTCTTGTGAATAATACTCCGTTGAACCAAGGAGGCGTGTTGAGTCTATGGTTCATCGGTAGACTGAAAATGTAATCTTTGCTTAGGCCTACTCAATACTACTCGTGTTCGTTGTTACTACTTCGTTCGTCATGGCCGGCGTGGCTCGTTGTACTTAGATCTCTCGCCTGAATTAATTATTGTTTTATATCTGTGATAATCATTTTAAGTATTTTAATTATCTTTAATATAATCATCGTTCAGTATAATTATGTGTTCCTTCAATACGATCCACCTATAGTTCCTTTTAGTTCCTAGATATTTAACCTATTTTAACAATAATCTTAAAAATACGAGATTAGTAGAAAAAACAGTCCAACATACTAACAGCGCATATAAGCTTTTGCAGGTCATCGCCAAGTTTTTTTTTTTTTATCATTTTTTTTTTTTTTTTTTTTTTTTTTTGTGATTTCTTCATTCCATTTTCTTATTTTCTTTCTATCGATTTCTTTTTTTCCTTTCTTTCTTCCTTTCTCCATTTCTTCCTTCCTCTCTTCCTTCCTTTAGAAAAATACCCTACTTGCCGCAGCGCGGCGTCGGCTCGACCCCTGTGGTTGTAATTGATTGTATGAATATGGAGGAGCATCAATGAGGAAACTTAGACTTGGTCGCTCTGATATCAGATGATTTGCAAATTGAATCAGAGCTACCATGTCTTTTGGTTGTATGCGGCTATTCAGACGAAAAAGTTTACAGGAGAAGTATCAAATATTTTGAAGGAGCTTCATACGGAAGATCTGTTACCAGGAGAAGTATCAAATTATTTGAAGGAGCTCTGAAGCCACCTAATCGAGGAAACTTAAGACTTGGTCGCTCTGATATCACATGACTTGCAAGTTGAATCAGAATGGCACGTCCACCGGGTATAGGGAAATAAATATAGGAAGATATTTGAAAGAACAGTTTTTACGAGCAAGTTTTCATGAAGAAGTGTTTGGGGCAGGTGAAGTAAAATAGAGCTGGTTTGGGGGAAAGGTTTTGGATCTTGGCCGCAATCACTTGAGGTTTGGCTGAAAGTTTTGGTGAAATAATTTGAGACATGAAATTAATAGGAATTAAAAAAGAAAATGAACAAAAGCACTAGCTCTCAGAAGTTTCACATAGAAAATAAATTCTCACTCCACCACTCTCACTTACTCTGCATACCCATTGAAATTATACAGAACATAATGCAGCGATGATAACATTAGATAAGAGGAACCAGCACAGAGTTTTAAGAGAAAAACCAAATGAAAGAGAACGATTTCAACATGTTAGCTGAACCTTCAATATAGACACTCACAAATGACGAAATAAGAGACAGTGGCCTAGAGTTCAAGATGAGAGGAACCATACCACCAGGCATTTTTCTCGAGAACGGCTGATCGAAATGTTTTGAATCAAAAAAATCTGTTACGGAATGGACACAAAATTTTTCATTTTTGATATTTTCAAAAGCCCTCATCAGCTCCTCGTTCATATTAGGAGAACCTCACACACTTTTATCAAGTTTTTTTGCAAAAAAGCATCTTCTAAAAGTACGAAAAAAGTTCATATCCTCATAGCAGAGGCAATTGCCAACATTTTTGCTCCCATAGACATTTACCAAAACACCCAGATTTTTTTTAGCTGTAGGGACTTGGAAGATTTTTGAATCAACCCTTTTGCTTATCCAGTTGAGAATTTCTCACAAATCTTGACAGATTCTGAAAAAATATATCGAAACCTTCTGATCGATGTGCAACATGTTACCTTGAGGAGAAAAAATAAGGTGTATTTTGTCAAATCAAAATTTTGGGACTTCCATGGCAGAATCGGATCGATTCCATGGTCTGAGACATAGACTGCCCAAAATCTAATTTAACGAAATACACCTAATTTTTTCACTTTAAGGTACCGAACTAGTGGCACATCAATCAACATGGTTCCATCCATTTGATCAGAATCTGTTATGTATTTGAGGAATTCTCAACAGGGTGGCCACAAAAGCCAATTCAAATTTTTTCCAAAAATCCGCCGTACCTAACTCAAAAATTGAGGTTTTTTGGTAAATGTCCATGAGAGCAAAAATGTTGGAAATTGCCTCAACTTCAAGGACACGAGCTTTTCTCATAACTTGGAAAGAGCTTTTTTGAAAAAAAAAACTTGAGATAGATGTGATTGAGCCTCCCCCCTCAAATATATCCCAAAGGGCTAAGTATTGGAAGCTATCGATAATATGATAAATGACAAATTTAGGGTCGATTCCCCATCCTACTTCCATGTTTCAAAACATTTCAATCAGCCATTCTCAAGAAAAATGCCTGGTACAGGTGCTCTGGATCACCATGTATACAGGGTGTCAATTAAAAAAGGAGCCAGGCCGAATATCTCGAGAACGGCTCCGGAGTCCGAAAAACGCTGAAACACGTGTTAAATTATTTTGAGCAGGACATCTTATTAGGGGGTCGCCGATTTGGGGGCTCTCTCTGGGGGGTCCCCAAGGGGGCTACCATCTCCCTAAATCCAATACTTCAATGGGGCCCCCTATTTTTTTTTATTTAATAATCAAAAATAAGGTAAAATTCTAAGACTTTTGGTACAAGTAAAACGTCGACATCGTTTTCCGTTTTCGATTATATCGAAGGTCCAAGTTCGATTTGGGCCCATTTTCAAGTAGCATTACTTACTCCTCTTTGAAGAGTCGGAATTCACAAATCAAGGACACAAAAATACTTTGAAAAGCAAGCCCTTTTCCGAAAAAAATTCAATTGTAACAAACATTTAGTCAAATTTTGGTTTTGAAGCTCAAAAAACTTTTAGACGTTTTTGGGCCCCAAGGAGGGCCATCTGAGAAATTCCGAGTTACGACCTCTATTGAGTGATACATCAATCGAAAAGACGTAACAAACTGAGCATTTCGGCGCAAACTGGAGGTGGATATCGTTTTTACATTTGAAATATCGAATGTCAATTTACAGATTGCGATATCTCGATTGTGAAAAACGATATCGAACTCCGGTTTGCACCGAAATGCTCAGTTTGTTACGCCTTTTCTATTAATGTATCAATCTATAGGGGTCGTACCTCGGAATTTTTCAGATGGCCCTCCTTGGGGGCCAAAAACGTCTAAAAGTTTTGGGAGCTTCAAAACCAAAATTTGACTAAATGTTTTTTATAATTAAATTTTTTTCTGAAAAGGGCTTACTTATTAGAGTATTCTGTGTCCTTGATTTTTAAATTCCGACTCTTCAAGGAGGAGAAATGATTTTTTGAAAATTAGTCCAAATCGAACTTTGACCTTCGATGTATCAAAAACGAAAAACGATATTGAACTTCGATTCGCACAAAAAGTATGATAATTTCACCCTCTTTTCGATTAATAAATAAAATATGGGGTCCCCGTTTGAAGTATTGAATTTAGGGACGTGGTATCCGCCCTGCGGGCCCCCCAGAGGTGGCCGCGAAATCGGAAACCCCCATAAAGATGTCCCCCTCAAGCTAATTGAACACGTGTTTCAGTGTATTTCAAAATTCGGAGCCGTTCTCGAGATATTTGGTCTGGCTCCTTTTTTAATTGACACCCTATATGCTATGAAACTTAATGAAAAGCGGCATTACAAGAATAACAACGCAGTCAAAGCAGCTTACACTGATTGACTGCATGTTATCTTTGTATCGCTAGACTGCGATACAAAACCTGCTGGCTGCTTGTTTTTTGTTTTTTTGTTTTTTTTTTTTTAACATGCAGTAATTACTGCATGTTTTTGCTATGGTTTTGTATCGATTCCGGCCATAAAGTTCCTGCGTAAAAATCGACAATTTTCGGCTTGGTCGCAAACGTGCGTTGTCAGATTTCCGCGCGTAATGATCGCGTCTCGTTTTACGGTGGATCCCGTTCGTTCGAATATATATTGCGGAGCGGCAACGCCAAAAGTCGCCCTATCCTTTAACTTGCTACAAAACGAATCGCGCGCCATATCGGATTTTCGATATTCTTCGGTCCGCCGCACAATGGACAGAAATCAAATCTTTGGCGGTCCAAATTCGATCCTTTCAAAGTTGAAAAACTAGTATTTTAGCTGGGTACTGTAGTTGATTTTAAGGGGTTTATTTGGCTCGGCTTTTCTATCCTGGCTTGTCCCATATTTATCGGAGAGTATAATTTGGTGGATCGACAATTTTTGTGATATCTCATGTCTTTGTATTTTTGACCACTTAGGACTCGATTTGGATCCATAGTGCGCCGTTTGTAATGTTCGAATAATGTTTGAGTTAGGTTTTGACTGAGAATTGACCCCAAGTTTTTCGTAAGGATTTGTCTCCGTTATGAATAAATTTGGTAGTTTCATTATTTTGTCTGTGATTACCAACGAGCTATATCTAGTTCGGAGGCTTTGGTAAACATGCGTAATTTGCCTCGGAGATTTTAAGGTTAGAGATTTGTGAAAACAAAGCGAAGTTCCCTATCTTCGCAATGTGTTCTCGAACTCTTATCAGAGACTTTAAAATTAGAATTTCTTTATGAACTGTGCGTGTTTTCTGTCAATCAAAGCCTTAATTTCAGTTTCTACTAATTGAAACACTCAAGTTCTTCAAAGCTTTCATTTAATTGGTCAGATTCTACAGTGTGTTATTGCCTCGTAATGCCGTAACTCATTGCCTTTCTTGGCATTTCGACGAGTGAAAGTGGTATGTTTGTGGTAGTTTATTCAAAAATGTTGTAATTTGACCTCTCTCAGCAAACTCTCTCTTCCTGAGACAGATTTTCTCATGTTCATCTCCTAAGTTGAGTGATCTTGATCGCAGTGGTCTAGAGAGAAAAGTTACCGAAAAAAAAAAAAGCAAAGGGTGGACCTTTACATTTCAGACCAATTGTACCTATGCTTGCATGACAGTCATGGAGAGCAGAACTATTTAAATGTCAACACCAACACCAAGTTGTGTGATGCATTCTTTCAATGATAAATGGTGTCGACTGAAATAGTGGGCTGAGGTCGATCGGAGAGCATCCATTTCACTCGACTCATCTCTTTTGCCCAAGTTAATTGAGCCTCTCGTGAAGTGAATTTTACTACATGGTTTGGTTGGAGTTTGGTAACAACTTTTTTAAGTATTTATTTACCTAAGTACAACTGTCCGACAAGATGAGAGAGTTACAATCACATTGTTCTACTATGGAATGTTAGGAAGAAGTCGACAATTGAATCGTAACTAATTAGACCTAAAGATTCATGATTTACTCATGAGTTTTTAGTAATACCTACCAAATATTTACTTAGAACTAAAGCATTTTAACTATCAGGCTTAGACAAGTGGCAGGGCTTGCTTTTGCATTGCAGTGCACCAGCACACATCCGTGAGTGGTTGTTTAGCACAGAGTTTTGACTAATTGATAATCACCTGCTCAAGGATGCGCTTTGATGCAATGCAGAAGCAGGCACCACTACTTGTAAGAACCTGATACTCATAATGCTTCTGCTGTGGTACAGTACATTCATATCTAAATTATGATAACTTACGGTTTAAACAATCCCTAGTAGCAAAAATACTAGTATTGAATATTTGTATTTTATACATAGATTTAATACGTATTTAATACATATTTAATATATATTTAATGCACCACGTATTTAATACGTTTTCAATATGTATTTAATAGTATATTTAATACGTATTTAATTTTACATATTAATACAAATATTAAATACGCATTTAATACGTATTAACTACGTGTATTAAATCCAAATATTTAATACGTATTGTCTATCATATTTAATATGTATTGAATTCATGTATTAAATACAAATATTTAATAAGTATTATGTATCATATTTAATATATATTTTCTATGATTCATCCATTGGTGGATCCAGCCCATGCAAATGGGGGGGGGGGGGGTGCGATCTCTCCCCTCCCCCTGCATGGCCAGTGGACTCATCGCAAAGATCAATTAACTGGAACTTTATCTCGAAACAGTCAACGAATTTAAAAATGGACGTATATTATCTATCGTATTGAATACATATTTAACGCATGATTCATCCCAAAGATAAATTCGAACTGGAAACATATTTAATAACAGTGGGTCTAGTTTGACAGCTTTGACTCAATCGCTCAAGCGGCTAGGTGCAATTGTTACATTTCCCATTCCCGATCGCCTCTCATAAAAAAAAAATATTTTCCACCTCATGATCATCTGGGAGGTAAAAATGTTGACACATTCCGCTGGGTCGTGTCAATAAATATTGATTTTTTACCCTCCTGTAATCTCTTCAAACTGCGAGAACTCGCTAACGCCAACTGATCTCATTCTAATGAGGTTCTTCGAGACCGGTAGGTGATGTATAAAGTGTTGGTGATGAACTAATTCTCTCTACAGCACTGATACATTACCAACTTCTTTACCCCTTTGACATGGTATTGTAGATCCCAGTCATATTCTACTTCAAAGACAAGGTATCTCTACTGTTAACCAATATGTCTTTTCCATGCACATCTTTTTGATATGCGGTCATTCTTACTTTATGAGCCAATCATATAACCTCTCCTTCAAAGGGGGTGCGATAACAGTCCTTACCCAAATTAATAATAATATCCATTTCAAATGGAAGTCTATTTACTTAATACTATTTAGTAGGTATTCAATACGTATTTAGTACATATTTAATTTTGTATTTGATACGTATTAAATACCATATTATATATGTATTAAATACCATATTAAATTACGTCAAAAATTGGGACAAACCCCCCTATAAATACATATTTAAATCACGTATTAAATACCATATTATATATGTATTAAATACCATATTAAATTACGTCAAAAATTGGGACAAACCCCCCTATAAATACATATTTAAATCACATTTTATACCATATTAAATAGAAGTATTTCTTATGTATTTTTGCTACTGGGGATGTTAAAGTTGAAATCCGCTCATGAATGCTGATTTTCGCATGAAGAGCAGCGCACTGGTTGAGGAGATGAGCGGAGGAGGTTATTTAGTAAAGCAGGACCATTTTGAGAATCGAGTCCTGTCAAGAAGCGGTGCCTGCTTCTGAACTGCATCAGAGCTCATGGGAGAGCGGTTGGTTTGCGCAGAGTTTCAACTCGTTGCTAATCAAGCGCTCATCAATGCGCTTTGATGCGGTTTGGAAACAGGCACCATTGTTTGTCAGAACCCTATACTCAAAATGATCCCCCTCTAATAGAATGGTTACAGTGTCTCATCTTTCATTGAAACTGCTTAAGATGATTCGACATGTTTTACTTGCAAACGTATAGTTTTGCGAGGATGGAAAAAAGCTTCATTATGAAGCTACGCTGAAAAAGTGCAAGAAGTGTGTTCGACACTGAACAGCACAGTTTATGATGCCCAGGCTTTGGCTCTGGGCATGAGGGAAAATGGTCATAATCTTGTCAATAATCTTACAAAGTCTGAAGAGAGGAACCTAGAAGCCAAGTACAAATGATAGTGTTAATTTGGACACATTAGATCTAATCGGGGAAAGTCAACTCGATTTGTCTAATTCTACTCAATGTAACATAAGTCGAAACAAATCTTGACCTGAACCAATCAAATCAGCTTTTCTAAAATGTTGTGAGTAAATCATGAATCCTTGGGTCCAATGGGTTGCGATAAAAATGTCGACTACTTTAGCGGCATATCCACCTAAGATTCTAAAGTAGGATAAAGTAACTTTCCCCTCTTGTTTGGAAGTAGTCGATAAATAAGTGGTTACGAAGTTGTGACTGAACTTTACTTGAATCTCATGCTAACATTCAGTTGAGTGGCTCAATTGACTAGGATGAATCGAATTGACTTGGGCAAAATAGATGAGTGGAGCAAGATGGATGCTCTCCGATCAACCTTACAGCGAAATTCTAGTATGGCACCGTTTTACAGCCTTCTTGTCCACACCTATATCCTTGGTAAGAGAATATAACATTATAATGAATTGGTACCCCGTTTCGTGCATCGCACGACGTGGTGTTGACATTTCAATGACTCTGCTGTATGTGCCTGTCATGCGAGTATACAAAGTAGTCCGAGATTTTGGACAGGATTTTAAGTCTTCAAGCTGCATTTTGGAATGTCCTTATCCCGGTCAGAATTTTTGGACATTTCCCTGTCTCAAAAGGTACCAACTTCCCACACAGTATACACTTTCAACGCTGCAAGAAATTCATATTACACCTACAGTCGTGTTTTCAAGCTACAGGATTATCAGAAGGTTCAAGAATTACTTACTTGTCTTTGAAGTGAATCACCCAATTTTTCTGAATGACTTGCTAGGGTTTTACTTAATTTGACCAAAACTATCAGTAAACCTCAAGTAAACTCGTGGCGGCCAAGGTCCAAAAACTTCTCCAAACCTCTCCCTTTTACTACCTTCCTCTTTCCTACCTCAATCTCCTCTCTTTAAAAACTTTTCTTTCAAAATCTGTTATTTTAACCTTACCTGAGAGATGCATGATTGTGCGTGAGGTCTCTCAGATTCAACTTACAAACTAGCTGATATCAAAGCGACCAAGTCCCCTCCCCTCCCCTCTTCCCACCCTTTCTACTCCTGTGTTTCTTCTAGCCCCCTACTCCTTCAGATTTCAGCCTGAGATTTTATCTCTGATCTTCATTATTCCGAATAATTATTACAATCTGTTGGCTGCGCTCAACGCAAACCATTGCATAACTCATAAATTGCAGGCGCATGAAAGTGCAAAGGATTTAATGCCCAAAGGCGCTGATATCCAAAGAACCAAGTCTAATTTTTTTTACCCACTGCACCTTTCTTCTGCTTCCTCTTCTACTTCATCCTCTTGCTATAGTTCACCCACCAAAAAGAAAAACAAATTAAAAAAAAGTCAGAGAAACAACTTGTGGCGTTGACCCGCAAAAGCTAATATGGTGTTAGTAGTAAACTCTAAGTTGGCAGGTCAACGCCAAGTTGTTTCTCTGACTTTTTTTTAATTGTTTTTCTTTTTGGTGGGTGAACTATAGCAAGAGGATGAAGTGAAGTAGAAGAGGAAGCAGAAGAAAGGTGCAGTGGGTAAAAAAAATTAGACTTGGTTCTTTGGATATCAGCGCCTTTGGGCATTAAATCCTTTGCACTTTCATGCGCCTGCAATTTATGAGTTATGCAATGGTTTGCGTTGAGCGCAGCCAACAGATTGTAATAATTATTCGGAATAATGAAGATCAGAGATAAAATCTCAGGCTGAAATCTGAAGGAGTAGGGGGCTAGAAGAAACACAGGAGTAGAAAGGGTGGGAAGAGGGGAGGGGAGGGGACTTGGTCGCTTTGATATCAGCTAGTTTGTAAGTTGAATCTGAGAGACCTCACGCACAATCATGCATCTCTCAGGTAAGGTTAAAATAACAGATTTTGGAAGAAAAGTTTTTAAAGAGAGGAGATTGAGGTAGGAAAGAGGAAGGTAGTAAAAGGGAGAGGTTTGGAGAAGTTTTTGGACCTTGGCCGCCACGAGTTTACTTGAGGTTTACTGATAGTTTTGGTCAAAGATATCAGGCCGGTTTTGCGATTTATTCCTATGTTAAGGGGTTGAGATTTAGGTGGGTCAGTCATAAAGAGATATTTTGACAAAGATGTGTTTCTAAAGCAATGATTATAATAAAGTTGAGTCCATCATAAGGCACATCAATAGAGCAGAATGAAATAGGAAGCGCAATCCCTCCCCCCTCTTTTATTTTATTTTTTTTTTTACAAGCAATAGTAGAAAAAAAGCTAAGTTGCAATGATCTTCTTCTTTAAGCTTTACCGAACCCTTTAATTTGAATGTCACTGATGAAAAGCTAAGACAATTCTACACGAGGAAAAAATTCCCTTAAAGAATTTCAAAATACTAAACTGTTTCTGATACTTTACTAATAATAGTTTTGCACTATTAATATTATTAAAGCGACAATATTTGAAATTCAGCAGGTATAGAGCTTAAAGTTTAAATTGTTTTTGGTACCCTGAAAAGATCAAGGATCAGTAATGCGTGATTTTAAAAATTAAAAAAATGTAAGTTACTTAGTACTCAGCGAGCTGAGAACATGGATGTCTTTACGCCAAGGAATAGAGCTCGAGTCTATGTATTTAATCATTCTTTACTAGTGGTTATAATTATTATTCGGAGGTCATTGGTGAGCTTAAACCAAAGATTTCAATACGGTCTTCCTCTTGGGTCTCCCAGTTTTAAAGACACACTCAAGTAAAATTGCAAAATAACGTTTGAGTTGTGACGGTATAGCTCATCAGGTTTTACAAGAACTGGTTTGTGCAACAAGAACAGTAAAAATCTGGCAACACCGCATTCCATCCATTCCAACTAATGTAAAGTACTGACTCGAGGGAGTGCACTGTGCATCCTCAAAAGTTTGACCCTTTACGAGGGTTTAAATGGATGTATTACGTTGTTGCCAAAGTGCACGCAACAGCTCTGGTTCCTAACATATACAGTATCTCTCATCAGAGTGCTTCCAAAATTCTAATCTTCTACAAAAAATTATCACAGGTCTTGACTAACACCATCACAAGAGCTCACATATTATGAGAGAGGTGTTCTGGAAAGTAGCAATGTGGCAAGTAGCCTGCAAAATTGCTTTAACGGGCATTGTTTTGCAGCTGGTCAGCACATTGGTGGATCCAGCCGTAGCGAACGGGGGGGCTAACCTGAGATTTTCACCCCCGGAGACCTCCTTTTCCTTTTTTTCCTCATTATTCTCCCCTTCCTTTTCCCTATTTTTTTGCGCCGAACGAAGGGGGGAATGGCGACCGCCCCCTTCCCCCCCTATATCCGCTAATGCGTCGGAACAGGTTTTGACCCGTTGTCAACAAATAAGTTTGTCTCCGTGTTCTTCAGTATAGCGAGCAATGCTACTTGTCAGAACCCGGTATATACTCAGATAATGTGAGCTCTTCTGTAAGAACTATATAGTATCCTTTATTTGACACTAAGAGAGTTAGAGAAGGGTTGGAGGTGGAAAAGAGACTTACTTGTTTAACACTTGATTGATTTGTAACAGTGAGCAAACTAGCACTTCTTGCAATCTCTTTGAAGGAGTTGATGATCAATGTAGAAACAGCAATCTGCTAATAATAGGGATTCTAAGACTAGGAGCTCATTGGAGTTGCCTGATCTCAGTATATACATTGCTAACAGAAGCGACAGATAAAATCATATATAATCGTACGGACAGCATTTGTCAACACTTCTACAAGCGCACAAGCACAGCACAAGACAACAATACCAATTCTTTGAAAATACACTTTGGAAACTTCAGAGGCTTCCAAGAAAGTTACCCGGAGATGGCATGCTTACAAAGAGCGGATTTTTGACAAACATCACTGCACTTTCATTTAGTATTGAACCACGATTGAACAATAATATTTTTAAATTATGAAACAGAACTGCGTGAATAACCTCAAATGTCAAATTGTGCTGTTGCCCTCTGATCTGCCAAGATTTGCCGAGAAATAAGAACTAAGGAATAAACTAATCGATCGAAGAGTATTCAAAATAGAAGGAATTTTATGTACAGACAATCTATATAATATAATAATGTTGATTGAAAACCACTAATAATAAAACGAACAACAACAGGACAGATCACAAGTTCATTCACTCAGTTCACATCACGAGTCACGACGCGCACACAGTTCGCGCATCCCGCCCCCGCCCGCCCGCAATCTATCAATTCTCTCATTCTCTATCCATCCTGGCACGGCACGGAGCAAGCTCCTCGAATCTATCTGGCGAAACGGTTGACTGTTTGAATGGAAAATGGCGATTTTACGCTAATTTCAATCACAGATATCTCCCTTAATACAGTTCGAAATTCAACGAGACCTGGCCTAAAACCTTCAGAAGAGCCTAACGAATCTTTCTATATCAGGTTATATGGGGGTTTCATCTGCCGTTATTCCGCAATCTGAGCGCAAAAAACGAGCGGCCGAAACGCAAAAATTCTGAATTTACGCTAATTTCAATTAAAGCTATCTTCCTTAATATTGCTCAAAATTCAATGAGACCTGGCCTAAAACCTTCAGAAGAGCCTAACGAATCTTTCTATACCAGGTTATATGGGGGTTTCATCTGCCGTTATTCCGCAATCTGAGCGCAAAAAACGAGCGGCCGAAACGCAAAAATTCTGAATTTACGCTAATTTCAATTAAGCTATCTTCCTTGATATTGCTCAAAATTCAACGAGAGCCTGATAAAACCTTCAGAAGAGCCTAACGAATCTTTCTATACCAGGTTTTATGGGGGTTTCATCTACCGTTATTCCGCTATCTGTGCGCCAAAAACGAGGGTGCGAAACGCAAAAGTGAATCGGCAAGAGGCAAAAAAAACGCGAATAAATCGATGTTTTTTGGAAATATCTCCGTTGTTACTTATCCGATTGAAAATCTAATTAGTGAGCGGCACATGTACACCTCAAGACGAATCGAACAGTACCAGGTGTTATGGGGTTTTAATGGGCGGTTTTCTTGGAATCCTAGGCAACAGATCATATAACGCTTAAATCGACAAAAACGAACTGATCGGTGTATAATAAGTGTCCGCGGACGCCACCTTCTTGCTCGGGGGTTTTGGACTTGGCTGGTGGCTATCGCCACTTATGATTTATGACCATTTTTAAAATATAAATGGTGCTACGAGAAGTACCATTTAGCTATTAAGTAATTGACAATTATTTCAAAAATTAATTCAAAGAGGGTACTCCCAATCTTACAACATGAAGTAACGCTTGGTTCGACAACTGAAAATTATTTTTGGGTCCCCAACCCCCTTCAAAATAGCCCCCAAGCACAAAAACCCCAATTTATGCAAAAAGGATCGAAAAATCTCCGGAAAAATTTCTCCCCGGCTCTATTCTCACTTTTGGAGTAACCGGGGTTTCCTAAAATCGTCAAATTTGAGCTTTTTGACCCTAAGTACCCTCTTCAGAAATTTTTCCAAAGATTTTTCGATCCTTTTTGCATAAATTGGGGTTTTTGTGCTTGGGGGCTATTTTGGGGGGGGTGGGGACCCAAAAATAATTTTCAGCTGTCGAACGAATGGTAATCTTGTACTTAAGGATTAGGAGTACCCATTTGACTCAATTTTTGAACTTCTTTCGCTTCTAAAGCGGGGACCCCCAATACTGAAAAAGGGTTACTTCATGTTGTAAGATTTAAAATACCCTCTTTGACTTAATTTTTGAACTTTTTTCGCTTCTGAAGGGGGGTCCCTCTAAACCGAATAGGGAGTGACCCCCAAAAAACCCCCCAAAATTAGTGGGGGGGCTTTGAAACCATCAAATTTGAGCTCTTTGACCTAAACTACCCCCGTTCAGAAATTTTTCCGGAGATTTTCGGACAATTCTTGCACCTATTGGTTATTTGTGCTTGGGGGTTTTTTGGGGGGGATTAGGGGCCCAAAAATGATTTTCGGTTGTCGAACGAATGGTAATCTTGTACTTAAGGATTAGGAGTACCCATTTGACTCAATTTTTGAACTTCTTTCGCTTCTAAAGCGGGGATCCCCAATACTGAAAAAGGGTCGACCCCCCAAAACCCCCCAAAAAATAATCAGGAGGCTTTGAAACCCCAAAATTTGAATTTATCTTGTCAAAATACATAGGTTCACCAATTTTCAGATTATTATGTAAAATAGCGGCCGAGAAAAAGGACTGGTACGGTAAGTCTGGGATACCCGGTATAAATTTGCTAGAGAACAAGGAATTAAAATTGATCCATGTCCCCCATACGTTCATCAGTTGAATGGAACCGCTGAACGGTACAATCGATCGATTATGGACATTGCCAGATGTCTCCTCGCAGAAGCCAATTTCCATAAACTATTTTGGCCCGAAATCATTCGTACAGCAGCGTACTTGAAAAATCGAACCCTTGCCAATACATTTGTTAGAAAAACGCCCTATGAAATTCTCTTTGATAAAAGACCTAGTGTTAAGAATTTACGTTTATTTGGAAGTAAAACTTTTGTGCGTATCCCAGAGGTTAAAAGAGCGTCCAAATGGGATAAGAAAGCTGAGTTAGGTATCTTGCTAGGTTATACAGAAGTTGGTTATAGAGTTCTAGTTAATAATAAAGTCATCACAGCAAGACATGTTGATATTGTTGAAGAGAATGTTAATTTCATTGGATACTCTGACGGTAATGATGATTTTTGTGAAAAAAAGTCAGATGATGATTTAGAATCTGTTGGTGAAAACAGTGGTGACAAAAGTTGTAACCTTGAAGATGAGGTCAAGAATAAAATTGATGAAAATGGAAGGAGACCTAAACGAGTAACTACATAAATCCCCAGCTTATTTGGATGAAAATTATGTTTGTTATATAAGTTCTAATTACTGTAATGCAGATACACCCGTTACCTTTGAGGAGGCAGCAAATAGTGTTGATTCTGAAAAGTGGAAAATTGCCATGACAAAAGAAATTAATAGTTTGAGAGAAAATGATACCTGATCGTTAGTTGAAAAGCCTAAAGACAAAGATGTGTTACATGTTAAATGGGTTTTGCTAAGAAGTCAGACAACAATTTTAAGGCCAGACTTGTAGTGCGTGGATTTCAACAGAAAGATATATTTGACGAGGTGTACTCACCTGTCGCAAAAATGCAGAGTTTGAAATTGTTATTAGCGTATTGTTGTCAATTTGGGCTGGAGATAGATCAAATGGACGTTGAGACTGCCTTTTTGAATGGCATGATCAACGGAGAAGTATATGTAAACGAGCCTAAAGGGTTTGAAATTGATTCTCAGAAAGTTTTGAAATTAAATAAGGCATTGTATGGCTTAAAAACCAGTCCTCGCTCATGGTACGATTGTTTGGATGATTTTCTCTCAAGTTTGAATTTTGTAAAATGTGATTTTGATAATTGTCTTTATGTAATGATAGGTCAAGGAGGCGATAAAGTGTATCTAATTATCTTTGTTGATGATTTGTTAATATGTTCTAAAAACAAGAAACTAATTAAATTTGTCAAGGGTAAATTGAAAAAAAGGTTCAAAATGAAGGATTTGGGGAAGATTGAGAAGTATTTAGGAATTGATGTAGAGTACGAACCTCATGAAAATGTAATGACCTTAAGTCAGACCAGTTACATTGAATCATTAGCCCATAAGTATGGAATTGTAAATGACAATTTGTATCAGTCACCAATGGAAACAAATTTGAAGTTAATGCCAGCGCAGGAACATGATCCTGATATACCCTATCGAAATTTAATCGGTGCTCTCTTGTATATCAGTTCTTCTACTCGCCCCGATATATCATTCAGTGTGAATTACTTGAGTAGGTTCACAAATTATTGTAATAAGACACATTATAAGTACGCCCTGCGAGTACTCAAGTATTTGTTATTGACGAAGAATTTAAAATTAATTTTTGTTAAAAATGGTAATGCTGAAATTTTAGATTGTTACACAGATGCAGACTGGGCTGGCGACATAACGGATCGTAAGTCTACGTCAGGTTTTCTCATTAGATTTTTGGGAAATTGTATCTTTTGGAAATCAAAGAAACAAAACTGTGTCACCAAAAGTTCCACTTTTGCGGAATACATTGCATTGTCTGAAGCAGTCTCAGAATTATTGTTTGTACTTGAACTTGTAAAATTTTTTGGTATTCAAATCAATGATAGAGTTAAAATTTTTGAAGACAACTCTGCCGCAGTAATAATCGCTAAATGTGGAAATTTAACAAAAAATTCTAAGCACATTGAAGTGCATCATAATTTTCATTAATGAAAATTACGATAAAGGGATCATAGATATTATCAAAGTTGATTCCGACCAAAATTTAGCAGATATCTTTACAAAGGCCCTAGGCCGAATCAAACTCGAAAATCTGCGTCAGCAATTAAATTTAATGTAAAATATTCTGAAAATTATTTCTTAAGTTTTTTTAATATAAATGTAAGGAGGTGTGTTGAGAATAGGTACATTTATATCCATCTAGCGGCAACCGCTTGAATGACACAGTCGAGTTGGTCCCGCCAATATTATCGTTGTAACTAAATCGTCGCTCTGTCACACGCGGTACAAGATGTGCCAACAAAGAAAGTTTCCTCAGTTTATAAGTTAGAAAGTAATCGTAAATATGTTCCTTCAAATACAAAATATTCGTTTCGGCATTTGGTTTCTATCCTTTTATTTCCATCTCAATATTTAACAGGAGTAATTTGTACCATCGAAGAGAGGGATTCTGAAGTTATCCTCATCCATTTTGAACAGGCAATGAAACTAACACTAATTGCGACAACGATATAAGGCGATTCACGACACTTTAACAAAAATAAAAAAATTGTCCGCTTAGAAAAAACGTGATGATGGAGATGAAGAATTTTGAACGAGCACGGAACCACGGGGCTGCTACCATGTTAAAATAGGTTAAATATAGGAACTAAGGAACTATAGGTGGATCGTATTGAAAGAACACATAATTATACTGGACGATGATTATAATAAAGATAATTAAAAAACTTAAAATGATTATCACAGATATAAAACAATAATTATTTCAGGCGAGAGATCTAGGAACAACGAGCCATGTCGGCCACGACGAATAGTGTAGTATTAAGTAAGCCTAAGCAAAGATTACATTTTCGATCTACCGATGAACCATAGACTCAACAGAGACGAACTTATGTGTTTCAAATGTTTGTGTAAATATTGTGACTATTTTTCGTTTTAAAATGCCCGTGCAATGTTTTTTCCCTTTGTTCATTGCTACCAAAAGACTAGAATCTCCATAAAAGCGGACTTAGAGTTTTCTTGAGATCCAAAACTTCACTTCATTTTCCTTGCTGGAGGAGCTATAAACATTTCACTCTCCGCAAGATCCTATGTTAAAAGGGCGAAACTTTACGGTTTTCTCTATCTCTGACAAATTGGATTTTTGAGTGAGGATAATCCTACATAAAGAGGGAGGGTTGGTTAGTTTTCAAATAGTGTGATTCTCATAGTTTCTAGTTTTAATGGTGGTCAGTGGTGAGTGTTGTCACTCCAGCAGATGTTTCTAGCCTTCTAGCATAAACTTCTAACAGTGTTTCACTGGCTTGATTTTTAATTCTTCTGCAAAAGTACTGTTCAGAAATGAGCCTCCCTCATTTTTCAGTTTTCTTTCAACGCCAGTTTTTGATATTTTAGTCTTTGTAATTGATAGTCTCAGTGCATTCGACTCTCACTTGTGTATACATTGTCGAGATTCTAAGTTGATGCTATGATATACCACCAGTTCTGTGTCAGAATTTATAGCCTGCTTTCATCAACTTTTCAAGCCACTCTTATGTATAAATATTTGAAACTACTTTAAATTTCAGTCCGTTCGAAATATATGGAAGGTTTCTCTTTAAAAGCATAGTGTATTGGTCTCTCCCACTCGTGTGCTCAGATTTTAGCAGCAGGGGAAACCAAATTATCTCTTGGTTTTTAAGTACACCAACTGACAATAGTTCAACTTTGAAGTCTGATTTATAGTAAATGGTAGTCTGCTTGCCAAGATTATTATTTGCAAAACTCAGTCTAAAGTTCATTCATCGATGGAATTCTGAACAGTGGAATTGTTTTGGAATGCTAAGCTTTTACTGCAGGTATGCACCATCATGGTAATTTTTAATTTTCTTCCCCCTTTCCCTCTTTTTATTGGTTCTTTATTTGCAGTACTACACAGTATAGTGAGTACTCTGCGTGAAACACACTAACAGTGTATATGTTTGCGGCTAAGTTACTTGTCAACGCGGACTCACCGCGTTCGGAGGAGAAACCCAATCCTGTCTCTAACTTCCTCCATCTAACATCTCTTAACTTATTACCAAAAATAGCTCTTCTATAAATGCTAGTATTTAAACTGGAACAAAAAGTAATGCTGCATTTTTTACTGCCGTTAGTCAATCGGTTAGAAAGCTCCTTCGGAATGGAGCGGAACAGTAAATTTTCTGTCAAATTTTTGCGCTAAGCTGACAGTGGGTACTTTGGGTATACCACTTACTGCATGGAAATAATTTCCAACCACGAAGAAGAAACAGAAGAATATTGTGACTCACTATATGGTACCTACCTAGATACAGTAAAATTTTGGCATCCCAAAACAAGCTTCCGCCGTTCAGAGTTCCATCGATGAATTCTCTTTAGACTGATTTTTGCAAGTGATAATCTTGGTATGAACTATGAAGACTGTTATTTACATTAGGTAAATTAGACTTCAAAGTCGAACTTTAGAATTAGCTGGTACAATTTACATCAAGAGAGAAGTGGGTATACACTGCCTTTTGTTCACTTGAGTCGGAGAGACCCAATCCTCTGTTGTTGTAAAGAGTGCTCCCTGGTATCATAAGAGCCCTTTATGATTTTAAGTAATTTTAAATATTTACACAGAAGAAGGGCCTGAAAAGTAATTCAATTCAGGCTAGAAATTATAAAACAGAACTGTTTAGAATGTAATGTTATTCCTCTCCTGTTAGGAAAGAGAGGTAAGAGGTCCAGAGGGCCTCGACAATACTCCAAGCCAGCCTTAATTCATTGCTACTTTCATTAAAATAATCCTCACAGCAATCACAAACCAAATTACTGTAAGTATATAATGTCTCTGACATCAGCATCTAAAGTTAATGATAAGGGATTAATAAATATATGTCTCCTGTGGACCACTTGGTCCTGTTAAGATTTTACATCCACTTAGCAAATATACATGGAAAAATAACTTTTCTGCAGTTGAAACGGAGGTATTCGTACATCCAGGAGAGACAAAGTATTTTGATTTTCTTAGCGAAGGCATTATTGAAGAGGTGGAATAAATTTACGTAGGTATATTCGCGGCCCATTCAAGGCCGTTGAATCTATTTCTTATGTGTTCTGAATGTAAACAAACGAGCTAGCCGAGCGGTCAGAACCTTTTACGTCACACGCGGTCTGGCGGCCGTTTCGCGCCAAATCCGACCGTTTCAAATCTGATCAAAAGTTCGACTTTTCAAACCGCGATATCTCCGCGATCGCGCGTCCTAAAAGAAAAACGAAAAAACACGGGGTCCCTAATTTCGTCCATTCTTTCCGAAAATGAATTAAAAAAAATTGGTGAAACTGGCCCATTAAAAACTGAGCATTTTGGCAGAAATGAGAGGTTCAGGCCCCTCAGGGGGGCCTATCTCAAAAACTCTGTGAGACGACCCCTATCGCGTGATACATTGATCGAAAGGGTATTAAAAATTGAGCATTTTGGCGCTAATGGGAGATTCATATCATTTTCACGTTCGAGATATCGAATGTAACAGTTCGGTTTACAAAATTCGATATCTCGAACGTGAAAAATGATATGAATAAAAATTATCGGGGGCGCTAAATCCTAACTTTGACTACTACATTTGTGTCAAAGCCGTATTTTTTTCTGAAAAGAACTCGCTTTTAGGCATATTTTAGACTCCTAATGTTTTAAATTCCAGTATCTCAAAGTGGAGTAATGATTATTTGAAAATAGATCCATATCGAACTTTGACCTTCGATGTATCAAAAACGAAAAAAGGATCGACCTTCGATTTGCGCCAAAAGTCTTAGAATTGTATGCCCTTTCAAACGATGTATCACAAGATAGGGGGTGCCGTTTGAAAATTTTGAGTTGTAGGTCAGTAACCCTCCTTAAAGGGGGGACCCAAAAATTTTGACCCCCTCAAAAATAGTTCCTATCTTATATAATAAAAGGCGACCGCTGAGAATCGCCGAAAATCGCGTTTTACTATGAACTCGAGAACGGAGGCACGCGGGACCTCAAAATTTCGCGAACGGGTCCTGCGCCACCAAACGGTGTGCACATCGTGCTTCTTTTCCCCGTTTTTTTTTTCATCCCTTCCCGAGGGTGGATTTTATCGCGGTGTTTTACCCCATTTTTGGCCCTATGGTATCTGTGACCTCGAAATTCCGGCCCCCGATACTGTTCGGTTTTCGAAAGCGATCCAGCTCATCCGGATCGACCCAACCCTAAAAGCAACGCCTCACGGGGGATCTACCCTTCGAGATGGGTTGTTTTGGATCGCGGAAACGGGGGTCGAAGACGTTGTCCAGGTGATCGAGACTTCGCACGAGGGTAGCCCCGGGCTCCGCGCGTGGACTTTTCCACTCGAATTTGCGCGCCGCGAATATCATCCCCCTTTCAGGGTGGTTTTCTGAAAGGAGCGATTTTACCGATTATTTCGGGCACCGGATCACTTTGGGCGGCGAAATTTTCCGTGAGGATCGGGCTCCGGTCAGGGGTGTCCGTGAGACTTCGCTCATTCCCCCGATTCACATTCTACCCCCTGTTAGGGTTGGTTTTCTCATCGGACGAATCTTATCTAAGAATCTACGACTTTGCTGACTACTTAATAACGCACCCGGAGTCACTCTGATATGCACGAATCGATCTTTGCGCATCCGAACCTGTACCATCGTTAAAACTACCCCTCGCGGGGGGGTCATTCCCGAAATCAGGTCGGTGGGCTTCTCGAAAAAAATCGGCGACAGCCGCGTTGAAATTGAGTTCGTGCAGAACTCTTCAGTAGGCGTAGCAGAACGAATCCACGTGCAGCGCTCCAAATTTTGAACTACCCTTTATACTGGGGCTGTTCGATTCTCGTGGAGTGGGTTTGGAGCCTAGAAAGTGCGAAGGCCGGAAGTTCTGGTTTTTCGCGTGTTGTTTCTCCTAGACGATGCGGGTGGAGGTTTTTTTTTTTCAAGCGATTTGAACATAGGCGGACCGTATCAGGGGCTAGGGGAGCTGTAGTCCCCACTTTTTTGAGTGGAGGGGCTAAAAATCGGGAAAAAGTCATCACTTGAGACTTGAAAAGCAAAAAAAAAAAAAAAAAAAAAAAAAAGGGTCATCACTTTTTAGCCCCCCCCAAATTTTTGGTCACGGTCCGCCTATGGGTTTGAATAACCTCCCCTCTTGAGAGGTTGTTTCATTTTTCAGGGGTTTTTGCCAACTTCTGGGACCTTAAGTTTCTTTAAGAGGTATATTCCTGGATTCTTTTAGGAGTGCGCCGTGCGCAAAAATATTTCACTTACTAACGCAGGGAATATTCTGCGGGGGTAGGGATTCTTTCTTATTCATCCTTCACAGATTAATGGATTCTCTCCTTAGCTCGGGTTCTGATGTATACGATAAATTGGAGATGCATGTTGCTTGGCAACGTCGATCATGTTAAGAATCAGTTAATGATAGAAAAGATGAGAAGACACATAATTAATGATTGGCAAAATATATTCGGATAAATGATATAACAATATAATACAAATGTGATACACGGCTAGCACGGTGCTCGGGACTATAGAGAGTAAGTATACAAGTCAACAGTTGAGCCTAACATGAAGAGCTCAGCTGACTCAATGCAGTGATGCCAAATTACACATATAACTTAACACGCCCCCTTAATTTGGGAGCACTTAAAATTCGTAAGAGTAACGTAATAAACTCATTCGAAATTACACATAAAAAAAGAATTTGGTTCTTGAACTTTAAAGTATTCACGAAGAGCGCGTTTCAGTGCGCTAAGCTAATTTATCAATTTACTATTGGTTACAAACAAGTGAATGTCCAGTTCACACGTTCATTTCCAGACATAACTTTGGATTTACAATCAGCTAGTGGACAGTTAGCTGGTTGCAAATCCCAAGCTACATCAAAATAAAAGAAGTGAAAAAAAAAATTTAGAAAAGAGCGCACCGAAATGACACGTTCAAGAAGTTATTAGCTTTTCGATCATACTATGAAAAATATCAACTGCATCAGATAATAAAATCATTTTAAAATGAGCACACACATAAAAACAACAAGTTTTCAACAACAGAAAACGTGAGACATTTTTTTTTTTTTTTTTTTTTTCAAATTCACACACGAATATTACACGAATACTTGACATTGAGTACATACATAAAATGCAATAAGTTTTCTCCAGAGGAAAACGCTATACACTATTTCAAATACATACCAAAATACTAGACACATAAACGCTAGCCATAATTTTAAAATACATACCGAAATACTAGACAATTTGAGGATTTTTTTTTTTATCATTGTCAAAACACAATACATAAAAATTTGCTGACATTTCAATTAATGCTCGATGAGGTTAAATGACTTACGAAATTTTGAGAAATTCTGTTTCCCTAGGGATTTAGTAAGTATATCTGCTTCATTTTCGTCAGATGAGATTTTAATTACATTAATGAGACCATTATTTACACTCTCGTTAACAAAGTGATTGTGCACTTCAATATGTTTGGAGTTTTTGCTGAAGTTACCTTTGTTAGCTATTACTACCGCACCTAGGTTATCCTCGTAAATAGGAATAGGTTGTTTTAAAACAATATTAATCTCACTTAAGAGAGAAGAAAGAAATTTGAGTTCCGATGTAGCATCCGATAGAGCTAAATACTCAGCTTCCGTTGACGATTTAGTTGCAGACTTTTGCTTGCGCGATTTCCATAAAATTGGATTCCCATACAGTTTGATGACATAACCAGTTGTTGATTTCCTGTCCACTGGGTCACCTGCCCAGTCTGCATCAACAAAGCAAGACAAAATATCCTGATTTGGAGAGGTATTAGCATTATAGATCAGGTTTAAATCAGAAGTTTTAAGCAAATATTTTAGGACACGCAAGGCGTACTTAAAATGTGTTTCATCACATGAATTTTGAAACCTAGAGAGATAATTTACTGCAAATGCTACACCGGGTCTTGTATTCATTGCTATGAACAATAAAGCGCCTATTAGGCTGCGATAGAGTTTCATCTTTTACTGTGGCTGCCGGAAGAAGTTTCAAGTTCTGTTCCATGGGAGTGTCATACAATTTTGAGTGGATGACATTGAATTTTTCTGCCACAGAACAAATATAATCAGTCTGATTCAATTTAATAGAGTTATCCTGCTCTTTTACAGCTTGGATACCAAGATATTTATTGATTTGGCCAAAGTCTTTCATTTTAAAGCGTTCTTTTAATTGCTTTTTCAGACTGTTTATTTTGTTCTTGTCTTTTGAGAAAAATAAAATGTCATCAACAAAAATTAATACATAAACAGGTATAGAATTTAGGTCTTTAAAGTAAAGACAGCAATCAAAGTTTGAGCGATGAAAGTTGAGAAAATTCATAAATCTATCAAAACAATTGTACCAGCTCCGCGGAGATTCTCTTAGGCCATATAAAGCCTTGTTTAATTTTAAACAATATCCTTCCTTAACATTTAGACATTTAGGGGCTTTAATAAAGACATCTTCGTTTATTTCACCATTTAAAAAAGCTGTTTGAACGTCCATTTGATGAATACTTAAATTTTGGACGGCTGAGAGAGACAAAAGCATTTTTATTGATGTTAATTTGACGACAGGCGAGTAGATTTCTTCATTTCGATGGAATTCTTGCTGAAATCCGCGGGCTACAAGCCTTGCTTTAAATTTATTGCTATCCTTCATTCGATACAACCATTTTACATCAATAATATTTTGTGACTTGGGTTCTTTGACAATAGACCAAGTGTTGTTTTCCCTATGGGCTTTTAACTCTTCTTCCATGGCATTAATCCAGTTTTCTGAATTGTCACATCTTAAAGGTTCTTCATAATTAAAGGGCACCTTAATGTCTACAAAATTTGTAAATATTTCATGATCCGCCAGTTTTCTAGGTAGTTTAAGAGTTTTCCTATCTCTTAGACGAGCTTTGTAGTTTTGGGTAGTCTCATGGTCAGAAGGATTTGCTATTCTATGAATAGGTAAACTGGGACTTGGGGTGCGGAAGTCTGAACTTGAGGTGGTACTTATATCAGTCGGAGAGTTCTGAGAAGTAGGAGTTGAATGTTGACCGATCTCAGTTTCAGTTTCCGCATCCGAGGTCTCACTTTCAGGCTCCAACGAAAATCTAACGAATTTCTGATTTTTAGATTCCTCATCGTAACATTGCCTAGATTTCAAATTTGAAATTTGACTTTGAATAGACTTAGTATTTTGATCTAAAAATTTTACGTCACGGGATTTGACGATTTTCCCATTCACTAAAATTACGTAACAATTATCTTCATAGCCTACTAATTTTCCCTTTTCTGCTTTGGGAGCAAATTTGGAGGACCTGATTTCTTCCGGAACTCTAACATAACAATCAGAACCATAAATTTTCAAAAAAGAAAGGTCAGGTTTACGTTCATAGATAATTTCAAACGGAGTTTTATTTTCTGTTAAATTAATTAAAGTTCTATTTTTCAAAAAATTTACAGTTCTTACTACTAAGGGCCAATAACTTTTGGGTAAATTTGATTCATTAAACAAGCATCTGGTACGATCAAGTATAGTTCGATTCAGGCGTTCAGCTGTTCCGTTCAGTTCATGACGGTACCGTGGGCAGGGTTTTATTTGAAATCCCCACTTACGAGCTAAATCTTCAAACTGATTGTTGATATACTCTTTTCCGTTGTCACATCGGAGTTCTTTAATTGTATTACCAGTTCGATTTAAAAAGAAGCTAGAAGATTCTTTGAAGCTAGCGAAGACTTCACTTTTAGATTTAATTGGCTGAACAATAGAGAATTTGGAGTAATCATCGACAAATGTGCAGAAGTACTTTTCACCTTTGTACCCAGTCTGTTTGAACGGGCCGCAAACATCAGAGTGAATGATTTCACCGGGACGTTTTGCTTGCCAACGAATGTTTTTAAATGGAAGATTAGCCATTTTGCTTTCTAAACATATTTCACATTGCAGTTGTTCTTCGTTTAGCTTTTCTGGTAAACCTAGTGCACATTTGCTGATAATTAGCTTATTTAGATTTGGAAAGGACATGTGACCTGTTTTCTTGTGCCATTCTTCTTTGACTGAAACTGTCTGTTTTTCAAGATTATTAGCAAGGATACCTTTTGTGCCTTGTATCCTTGATAATAGCCTATAAAGATTTTTGTGCCTTTCAGCAACACCAAAGATTTCACCTTCAGAAGAGTACAAGATGCCCTGATTATTGTTGAATTTCAGATGATTTCCCTTATCTGTTATTCTTGACACGCTTAGTGAATTACTTTTCATATCAGGTACATAGAATACATCATAGATGGTTACGGAAAACCATTCATCACCAACTTGATATTTGACATTTATATCTCCCTTCAAATTGGCGATCAACGGAGAACCGTCACCTAAACCTATTTTTATTGGATCATTTAGGACTTCAGACTTGGCAAAATACTTATCCGAGTTTACAATGTAGTCAGAACATCCTGAGTCCAACAACCATTCAATAATCTCACTATTAGGCTGCGAAACTGATGAATTTCTGCAAGAAAAATTTGTTTCAAAATTCGAGGGGTTAATTCTACAGGTAACGTTAGCGTAGTACTTTGAATTTGAAAGATTAGGATCATCTAAGTTAATTTCATTTTCACTACTGATTGTGAGGTTTGAAGAGGAACAAGAATTTTCATCATTACGATTTACACTAAAAGATCTTTTGTTATAGGATTCTTTGTTAGAATAACTTTGGTCTTTATGACCTTTGGAATAGTTGGAATGTGACCGATTTGATGATGAGTTGTTACTATAACCATTTCTCTTAGATGAGAAATTTGTTTGATTTGATTTATAACGACGAGAACTGCGATGATCATCATCTGATTCCGGTGAAGAATTTCGATGCCTAAAATTATCACACCCTTGAGAGCAACGTTGATTATTTTTATTGTGGTGTCGTGAAGGAGATTTGGAATTTGAATGGCGGTATGATCTATAGGATTTCGAGCGATGATAGTTATTCCGCATTGAAGAATGATGATTTCTAGAGCGAGATCGATGCTTGTTCGAGTGAAAATTTCCTCGTCTACTTAAATGAAATGAGCTTAACCTATCTGAGAATTCATTTGAGGCCTCCTCTTTACTTCTATTTCCATAATTTGAAATTATTCTATTCTTGAGATACTCAAATTTATCAGTCGCTATTGAATCAATAATATCGATCAAATGGGAATATGAATTAGGTAGAGCCGACAACAAGGTTGCTAATTTTTCTTCCTCGTTGAAAGTAACACCCGAGTTTTTCAACTCATTCACAAGCTTCTCAAAATTAAGGAAAAAGGGGGTTTGGATCCTCGTTTTCAGCAAGTTTTAATTCAATTAACCTTTTCCTAATTTGGACTTTGTTTGCTGTAGATTGCGATTGATAAATAGAATCCAACTTTAAAATGATTGCTTTCGCATTTGGTTCGTTAATGATAACATCGAAAATGTCATTCGGCACAAGGTTTACGATGTAATCTCTGGCCTTTGCATCCAATTTATTCCAATCAGCTTCCGATGTCTCTGTAGGACGCTGATCAGTAATTACAGTTTTACATTCTCTAACTTCAAGGTGTAACAGTAATTTGTATTTCCACCGTGTGTAGTCTTTACCATCAAAGATAAGAATTCTAATTTCATCAGTGGTACCGGCCATATTAACAACCAATTAAGAAATATTTTGTGAAAACAATGATCGTAAATGAATTCAGCAAAAAAAATACAAGAGGAAAGAGAACACCCAGAGAGAGGCATATTAACACTTTGATAAGAAACACATATGACTGTAGATATAACGTAGACTGTAAACACATAAAATGACTAGATGAGCAAAATTGGTGGGAAATTTCCACATGTTAACAAATTTAAAAGTACATACAGATTATCACGCAGACAGATGTGGGTAGATTGGACGATTTCCTTGGAGATTGATTTGGATCCTTTACGACGTAGGTTAGAATATTCCTCGGAGATTGATTTGGGTCCTTTACAACGAAAATTAGACGAATTCCTTGGAGATTGACTAGATTTCCTTTATAACACCATCCTACGTGAGACTAGAATTTTACTGATCACAGTTTACCACCAGTGAATTTTGAAATCCAGCATCCTTCCTAGATTGTAAGCCTGATATGAGGATTGAGCAATGATTGAGGTTAAAGATGCTATCGCCTTTCCTCCTTTTAATTCTCTGGCGAGGAGGTCAAACCCTTCACTTTGTGGCACAAGTGGTCAACCAGTTGAAAAGTAGATGTTGTAACGTAAATCTACTTCATTTCACAGATTGAAAAAGATTTTCACAGACAGATAAAACACAAATCAAATGAGCTGTGATACTGAAAATAGGCTGCCTCAAATTTTCGAAGTTCAAGGCATGGAGAAAGGAATTCTGCCGTCGATCAGATGTGCAGTGTGCGCAAGTAAAAGAGAAACTTAATGATAATGGCTAAAAGCCCTAAGTAATGAAATCACAATGTAAAATACAGAACTTAGCCGTGTCCCGGGACTTTAAAACTTAATTTATAGCTGGCCGAGTGTTGTCGCTACGCGATTTTTCGGGATCTGTAATGCCGACACATTTCCGAAACTTTTTAATTATAGACGATTACCGACGAACGAACCACTCGCTGCTACCATGTTAAGAATCAGTTAATGATAGAAAAGATGAGAAGACACATAATTAATGATTGGCAAAATATATTCGGATAAATGATATAACAATATAATACAAATGTGATACACGGCTAGCACGGTGCTCGGGACTATAGAGAGTAAGTATACAAGTCAACAGTTGAGCCTAACATGAAGAGCTCAGCTGACTCAATGCAGTGATGCCAAATTACACATATAACTTAACAGATCATTACTTACATCTTAGCAATGATATTGTTACCAGTTCGAATGCCTTCCGATTACTTTATACATGTATCATGTATCATCAGCTGTTTTAGAGTTGCTCATAGGAATCAATGCAAAACATACAATTTTTAACCTTTCATTTTCTTTAAATGTGTAATTATGGCGCGTGGGAAGATCAATCAGTCGCCGCAGCGTCACTTGCATTCTACCAATGCTGCACTTTGTCCCTTTTAAGCTTATGTATATGTTCGTATCCAAGAAGTGCACTATAAACATTCAAAAATTCGACCCATGGGCGGAGCCAGCAATTTGGCAACTGTGGATTCTTCCCATTTGAATGTATGAGAAAAAATCGATTGTTGAGGAGGACATGGCCCAATATCTAATCTATTGTTTCTCATACATTTAAATGGGTAGAATCCACAGCTGCCGAATTGCTGGCCTTGCCCATGATTGGACCTTCTACGCAAGTATAACGGTACGAAATAAAATGTTGCTAAAATGCACGCGACAAACTGCGATCAAAATTACATCAACGGAATGAAACATAAACTCAATACTTAACTTCGGCCAAAAAAAAAGGTAAACTACCTACAGCATTATTCGGCCAAATATGGAAACAAAAATATCAATAAGTATTCCTGTGCAACTTTTAGGAATTATGGTTATCTTGGACTACGTACGATCATGAGTAAAATGTTAGTCCAACGCAAAACGTTCTATTACTCCTCACTTAAAACAATTTCCTTCTCCTCTACTAATGGAGAAGTAATAAAAGAAGTAAGTAAAATGTGTTTTGTACACAAAAAATCAGTGACATAGCGTGCAATTTGGGAACGTTCTACTCTGTCCAATTAAACGATTGTAAAAGATCAAATGTGGAAGTGTTCACCGAACAACCAATAGACTGTTTTAGTAGAGTGATGTCCCGTATCGATTGCCGTCCGAGGACCTCTGGCTCCAAACAGATTCTCATTTAATGCATTTTCCCCATAAGCGGATTTTTGAACGGAAATTTAGACTATTAAATCAAAAAATTAATGCGACCTTTTTGGGATTAGAAGTTCTACGTCCTCGAAAATGCTTAATTTTGCCTGGTTTCACCCGTAAAACAGCCAAAATCAACAACATACCTATTACAGATTAAACGATGCATTTGGAGGTTGGAATCACACAATGTTATTGTTGTTGGTGTGGAATTGGCAGAATTTCGGGCGATTCTACCCTACAAATACAACATTTAATCTTTAATATCTTATTGATTTCGGCAGTTTTAGTCAAGGAACCAGGCATAATTAAGCATTTTCGAGGACGTAGAATTCATAATCGCCAAAAGGTCGCATTAATTGTTTGATTTAATACCCTAAATCTCCGTACAAAAGTTAGCTTATGGGGAAACTACATTGAACCAGAGTTTGTTTAGAACTAGAGGCCCTCGGACGGCAATCGATACGGTATAGCGCTCTACTAAAACAGTCTACAGGGTGGCACAAAAGTCCCCCCCCCTTTTATTTTTTGAACGGCTGCAGATAAAAAATTGAAACTTTGGGGTCTTCCATAACTTTTTGAGAGCTTTCGCGTGAAGGGGTCAACATTTTCAAAATCACCCCCCTTAGGGGGGAAAGGCCCCCAACTCAAAATTTTCAAATGGCTACCCCTGTCTTGTGATAGCTAATTCAAAAGAACATTAAATTCTAAGTCTTTTGGCGCAAACCGGAGGTCAATATCGTTTTTTGTTTTCGATTTATTGAAGATCAAAGTTCGATTTGGACCCATTTTCAAAATATCATTACTCCTATGTAAAAAGTCGGAATTTAAAAAACCAGCAGTCTAAAATACTCTAAAAAGCAAGCACTTTCCTGAAAAAATACTGCTGCGGCATAAATTTATTCAAAACTTGATTTTACAGCCCCAAAAATTTCTAACGTTTTTACGCTCCCAGGGGGACTGTCTCAAAAATTCCTAAAGACGGACCCTATCGAGTGATACGTCGATAAAACAGGCGTAAAAAAAGTGAAAATTTTGGCGCAAACCAGAGGTCAATAGCATTTTTCGAATTCAAGATATCGAACTTTGAAAATGTACCTTTGACAATAAAAAAAGAAAATAAAAGGGGGAGAACGGACTTTTGCGCCACTCTGTATACTACGAACTTTTTCACAAATTTGAATAGAAGAGCTGCAACGTTGCTAAATTTCACGCTACACCACTGACAGGATCAAACAAAAAAAAAATAAAAAAAAAAAATAAAATTGGGAACAAAGCAGAAAAGAAAAGAGCAAAAGGAGGATTCATAAAAACGAAAAAAAAAAAAAAAAATAAAAAAAAAAAAAAAAAAAAAAAAAACAAACCATTGAAAACACCACAAGAAAAAAGAAACAACAAGAAACGAATAAAACAAAAAAAGAAACCGCAGTACCCGTCGGTAGCCCGACGGGCAATATGCTAGTTAAGTTATAAACACCTCCCAAGTTTGTTTTTTTTATCTGCAGCCGTTCAAAAGTTATAGAGGGGTGCCGGGACTTAAGGCCCACCCTGTATCCAGGGTGTAACAGATGTATCTCTACCCCCCCCCCCCCGGGCCCAAATTTTTGAACAAGTTGAGATAAAAAGTTGCGGTTTGGACCATTCTTCATAATTAACTTTATTTTTTTAGGGGTCAAACCCCCCAGCCCCCCTAGAGGGTCCCCAGGGGGGCTATCTCAAAAATTTCAAACGGCAACCCCTATCTTGTGATATATCGTTTGAAATTGCATACAATTCTAAGACTTTTGGCACAAAACCAGACGTCGATATCGTTTTTTGTTTTCGATATATCGAAGGTCAAAGTTCGATTTTGAAAAAATCAGAACTCTTATTTGAAAAGCCGAAATTTAAAAAACTAGGGGTCTAAAATACTCTAAAAAGCAAGTCCTTTTAAGAAAAAAATACGGTTCTGCCACAAAAGTGGAAATTTGGTTTTAGAGCCCTCAACAGTTGTCAAAAAATTGCCCCTCAAGGGGTCTTTCTCAAAAATTCCGAGGCACGACCCATATCGAGTGATACATCGCTCAAAGGAGCGCATCAAACTGAGCCTTTTGGTGCAAACTGCAGGTCGATATCGTTTTTCGTTTCCGATAAATCGAAATTTGACAATGGGGGAAATCTAACTTTGCCATTCGATATATCAAAAACGAAACGCGATATCGACCTGCGGTTTACACCAAAATGAGGTTTGATGCGCTTTTTTGAGTGATGTATCACTCGATAGGGTCGTGCCTAGGAATTTTTGAAAAAGACCCCTTGAGGGGCAATATTTTTGACAACTGTTGGGGCGCTCTAAAACCAAATTTCGACTAAATTAACCGTATTTTTTTCTTATAAGAACTTGCTTTTTAGAGTATTTTAGACCCCTAGTTTTTTAAATTCCGACTTTTCAAATGAGAGTTCTGATTTTTTCAAAATCGAACTTTGACCTTAAATATATCGAAAACGAAAAACGATAGCGACGTCTGGCTCGTGCCGAAAGTCTTAGAATTTTATGCCCTCTCAAACAATATATCACAAGATAGGGGTTGCCGTTTGAATTTTTGCCTCAATGGAACCTGTGTGTCCTTTGAAATGGTTTTTATGATTGCTCTATGTTACTCTATGAGCAGAATGTTTCAGTTCTTCGTGTCACAGATTTTTGACACAAACTTAAATAAAAATCATTCAATCATCAATGATTGACGATATGTTCTCATGTGTCACTTTTAACAATCGTTTTCAGTTTTTTTTGTTTTTTTGTCCGTTCATACTAATTTTGAAATTTTAAACATTTATAAGGGTTGAATGTAGCAACAGGAAGTGTTTTTTCCTCTTTTAATTAGTGTGAAGATTGTCAAAAGAACTGAGTGATATTTGATAAAATCCCAATTATTATAATTATGTAGTATTCATTTAATCCATTTTCCCTTTTTTTTTCGCTCAACGGAGCCTATGCTCCTCTTTGGAATGGTTCTAATGGTTGTTTTAGGTTGCTTTAATAGGAGAATATATCAGTCCTTTTTGTCACAGATTGTTGACCGATTCAAACTTAAATAAACATTTTTCAGTCATCAATGATTGACGATACATGTTCGTAGGTCGTCGCTTAAAGACGCGTTTTCAGTTTTTTCTATTTTTTTGTCCGTTCGTACTAAAATTGAAATTTTAGAGAGTCTAAAGGTGATTCTATGGCAAACTCCCGAAAATTTTAATCCGATAGATGGCGTTACTTGTCACTGGCTCCGAAAATAGCCGTTTTTTGACGGTTTTCGGCTGATTTCTCTGAACAGACGAATAAGAGACGAAAAATCGGAATGTCAGCACCTGCTTAATTTTTTGCTTGATTTTTTGAGCCATAAAAGGGCCAAATTGGTTCTAAAATCAAGGCGAAAGTATGCAAAGAAAAAATCACGTGTTATTTGGAGTTGTATCAGTAAAGATTACAGGTTTCTGTTTCACCTGTAATCTTTACTGATACAACTCCAAATTACACAGGCTTTTTTCTTTGCATACTTTCACCTTTATTTTAGAACCAATTTGGCCCATTTATGGCTCAAAAAATCAAGCAAAAAATTAAGCAGGTGCTGACATTCCAATTTTTCGTCTCTTATTCGTGTGTTCAGAGAAAACAGCCGAAAACCGTCAAAAAACGGCTCTTTTCGGAGCCAGCGACAAGTGACGCCATCTATCGGATTAAAATTTTCGGGAGTTTGCCATAGAATCACCTTAAGGGTTGAGTGTTGCAACAAACAGTGCTTTTTTCTGTAGGCGTTTTTTTTTTGGATTGCTTTTGCTAAAATTCGTCCAATAACTGAGCGATATTTGAAAAGTCCCAATTATTTTTGTTCATTTACTCAATTTTCCCTGTAATCGCTCAATGAGCCTGTATTTATAGCATGAAAGCGAGTTTTGGATTAATTTACCCTCTGAAAGAATGCCTCTGAGTAATTTCACTCATGAAAGTGTTTGGATTTATTTTATCCATGCGTGCTTTCAATTGATTTACCACATGAAAGCGTGCAAAGGATAAATTTACTCTATGAAAGTGCTTTGGATTCACACAACATTTGAAAACTTACATAGGATTAATTTATCTATGAAAGTGTGGTTTGTAAATTTTCCTATGAGCAATTACTTCGGATTTTTTGCCTTATGATAGCGCACTGTAGGTTAATTTACCGTCAGAAAGTGCGCTTTTGGACTAATTTTCCTTCTGAGAGAATTCGTCCGATCAATTATCCTCATGAATGCGCGCTGGGGATTTTTCAAGCCATGAAAGCATGCTTTGTATTCATTTACCCTATGAAAGCACGCTTTGGATTAATTTACCCTCTGAAAGAATGCCTCTGATTAATTTTCCTCATGAACGTGCGTTTGGATTTTTTTTTTTACCGATTCGTGCTTTAGATTGATTTACCACATGACAGGGCGCATAGGATTAATTTAATCTTTGAATGCGCGCTTTCGATTCATACAACATTTGAAACTTACGATGGATTAATTTACCTGTTAAAGCGCTCTTCGGATTAATATTTCATATGAAAGAGTGCTTCCGATTAGTTTTCCTCATGAAAGGGCGCTGGTGGTTAATTCACCCTATGAAAGCATGCTTTTAATTAATTTACCCTCTGTAAGAATCCATCAGATTCGATTCGTCCAAGTTGATTCGATTGTCCATAATCGGCTGCCAAGGAATTATATCATGGAGAAACAGGTAAATGAAGGACTTATACTGTACTACACGTTAAGACAGAGGAAAATTGCTGACATCAAAGATGGCCATAGAGGGCTTTCTAGAATCAAACTGTAGCCAATGAATTCTAAATGTTTGAGACAGTTAAAATTTTAGAAATACTCTTTAACAGATAAACAGTGGGGAGACATACTCCGCTGAGTAGGTAGGAGCTTAATGAAAGGAGAAACACTTTTCAGGAAGGATCTCAAGGCTTCTCCAATTCGAAAGAATCGGAAGATCCAGAGAGCACTCTTCAAAATGGACAGATATGATGACTTAAGTTAAACTGGCAAGTTAAATCATGAGCAAAAATAAGAGGATTATTATCACCTCACATATCAGACAGTAATTCAGCATTATTTCAGTAATTTTTGATATAAACAATGACCTAATGAAGAATATGCATTACTGTGCATTCCTCATTGCAACTGCACTGATGTTTTCTGAACGGCAAATATATTCAGTCTACAAAGCGGTCCATGCCCTACACGAAACAGAACCAAAAAATCAACAATAACAAGCCTCGTGATTTGAAAAGAGCTAAATACATATTTTCTTGCGAAAACCAATAAATCTTGATACCAAAATTAAAATAATAATACGGAAAACTAACAAACGAAATATCTTTGGTGTCCGAGTCATAATCCAAACGTAATTGCATTCGAAAAATCGCGTAACCTCAAACCTGGATACAAGACTCCCGCCGTAGAAAAATCACACAAGCCTACAAAGGCGCAGGATTGGTGGAATGGTGAAAAAAAACGCGCCTCACGGAATACTTCTCGAAACTGGAACAAAGCCGTGGAACGCTGAACATTAGAGGATGGCATAGTTCATTTGATACTATGCGTCTCAGGATTTAAAACAATTACAATAGTGCATGATACTCATGCACTGAAAAATAACTTACAAATACACAGAAGAACACAACTACATCAAATATCATTCTTCAGCAATTCCATGGACCGACCTACCGTACAAAATCACAATCATCATAGCTCAGTGTGTCAACAAACGCATGTTAATCAATGATCAAGGGGGTTAAAAATAACCTTAAAAATTAAGATCATGCCTACATATCTACAGTCCACGGAATCACCTCTCTACGTATACAGGGTGTCCGGTAAGTCCCGGAACGGCTGCGCCATTTCTTTATTTACGGAGATAAAAAAACCAAACTTTGGGAATGTTCCTAGATAAATAAAAACTACTTTTAGGGGGGTCAAAATTTGGGTGCCCCTAACTTTTTTTTTCAAATGGCAACCCCTATCTCACGATATCTCATTCGAAAGAGGGTAAAAAACTGAGAATTTTGGCGCAAACCGCATGTCAATATCTCTTTTAGTATTCGAGATATCGAACTTCAAAAATCTATGGAAACCCATTTAAAAAAAAATTCATAACTCTTATTCAGAAAGTCGCTATTTAAAAAACTAGGGGTCTAAACTACTCTACATAACAAGCTCTTTCCAGGGAAAAACAACTCTGCCCAAAAAAATTAACTTACAGTTGTTTTTTTCCCGCCAAAATTTTTTAAAAAATTTTAAACATTTTGGATCAGCAATTTCCCTGTAATACGGACCAAATATCCAAATTTGGGTTAGAAGCTTCTCTGAGAAGCTCAGTAATTACTGTGAAGCGCTAAAATTTCAGAAAACCCCATTTATTCCGACATTTACTTCAATATACCGCCAGTGAGATGCGTGAACTTGGAGTTGCATTCCGTGAGGTGCATTTTCGCGAATCAAGATAAGCAACGCGACAGGGCAGTGAAGGAGGAAGCAGATGAATGTGAGATAATGTGAACACTTGAAACTCTGAGTTCACGCATCTCACTGAGTAATAAGAGTTATGATTTTTTTTTTAAAATGGGTTTCCATAGATTTTTGAAGTTCGATATCTCGAATACTAAAAGAGAAATCGACATGCAGTTTGGGCCAAAATTCTCAGTTTTTTACCTTCTTTCGAATGAGGTATCACAAGATAGGGGTTGCCATTTGAAAAAAACAGTGAGGGGCGCCCCCGCCCCCCCGGGAGGGGCGCCCAAAATTGTGACCCCCCCCTAAAAGTAGTTTTTATTTATCTAGGAACATTCCCAAAGTTTGGTTTTTTTATCTCCGTAAAATAAAGAAATGGCGCAGTCGTTCCGGGACTTACCGGGCACCCTGTATACAGGGTGTACCAGACCACCCGGATAGGTACTTTTTCTCGAAAACGGCTGGGAGTAGAGAGCTGAAACAAAAAAGTCAGACAGGGAACTGACCCCAAAGATTCCATTGAAAATATTTTCAAAGCCCCCTGAGGCCCCTCTGGAGGGTTTTGGGGGGGGGGGGGGGGTTCGAAACACACACACATTTTTCCATTTTTGGCGGGAGAAAGCCTATAAAAGGTACAAAAATAAGTTCAAATCCTCAAAGAACAACTCATTGCCGACATTTTTGGCCCAGTATATTTTTCCAGAAAACCCCAATTTTTGGGGTTATGGGCCCTTTTGGGGCGAAATTTTTATTCGGCCACTGTGACCACACTATTCAATATTTTTACACAAACTAAAAACCATCTGAAAGAAGAGATCAAGATCTTTCGATTGATGTGCCACATAATATTAAAAAATGAAAAATTAAGGCCCCCACTTAGATTCCAAAATTTGGGGGTCTTTGGGCCCCCCCCCCACGTAAAAAAAGTCAAATAGAAAGGTATGGCTTGTGATACATCGATCAAAAGCCCTTAACCCTTGTGAGCCTAAGGGGGGGGGGTAGATTTGTACCTCAGGCCAGTTTTTTTGACGCCATTTTGTCAAAACTGCTCAAAATTTTTTGGGACTTCATGACATTTTAAGTTAGGATACTTAGAACACGTCCACCAAATTTCATTAATTTTTATGAATTTTTGTCGATATTATAGAAATTTAAAGTGTTGGGGTACAAATATACCCCCCCCCCCTTCGTCCTGCCAGATTTAAGTTTGGAACCATCTATTACAGTGAATTTTACGGAAATTTCATGTAGATTAAGAATATTAAGTCAGATCATTCAAAAAAATTGGAAATTTATCAAAAATGGAAAAATAAGATGGTACCTCATTTCATTTTTCCATTTTTTTTATTTTGACATGTTTTTTAAATGTGGGTGTAAATTTGGCAATATAGCAAAAATTTACTCAAATTTCACATAAATTACTCTCTTAGGGTATTAAGTACATAATCCATCCATTAAAGTTTCAAAATTACTGATACTGACTGTGCTGCATGAAAATATCCTTGGGGTACAAAAACACCCCCCCCCCCCCCTTAGTCCTTTGTGTTACCGAAATACCTTAGGCTCACAAGGGTTAAAAAGTAGAATAAGATGACGCAATCCAAAATCGTTTACAATCATTACTTTGAAAATGGCGGCCATTTGAAAATTATGGGTGTTCAAAGGTAAGTCCTGAGAAAAGAGTCCAAGGTTAAACGATACATGGATTGAAAGGGCTTAAAAAAAGCAAACGATTGGCGCAAACCGCAAATTAATTCGTCTCTTCAATCAAAAGTTATGGCCGATTGAAACTTAAAGGGCTCAATATCGCCTATTTAAGGCTGCTTAAACAATCGGCCATAACTTTTGATTGAAGAGACGGATTAATTTGCGGTTTGCGCCATTCGTTTGCTTTTTTTAAGGCCTTTCAATCCATGTATCGTTCAACCTTGGGCTCTTTTCCCAGGACTTACCTTTGAACACCCATAATTTTCAAATGGCCGCCATTTTGAAAGTAATGATTGTAGACGATTTTGGATTGCGTCATCTTATTCTACTTCTTAAGGGCTTTTAATCGATGTTTCACAAGCCATACCTTGCTATTTGAATTTTTTTTCGTGGGGGGGCCCAAAGACCCCCAAATTTTGGAATCTAAGTGGGGGCCTTAATTTTTCATTTTCTAATATTATGTGGCACATCAATCGAAAGGTCTTGATCTCTTCTTTCAGATGGTTTTTAGTTTTTGTAAAAATATTGAATAGTGTGGTCACAGTGGCCGAATGAAAATTTTCCCCCAAAAGGGCCCATAACCCCAAAAGTTGGGGTTTTCTGGAAAAATTTACTGGACCAAAAATGTCGGCAATGAGTTGTTCTTTGAGGATCTGAACTTATTTGTGTACCTTTTATAGGCTTTCTCCCGCCAAAAATGGAAGAATGTGTTTCGACCCCCCCCCCTCCCCCCCAAAACCTCCCAGAGGGGCCTCGGGGGACTTTGAAAATATTTTCATTGGATTCTTTGGGGTCAATTCTCTATCTGACTTTTTTGATTCAGCTCTCTACTCCCAGCCGTTTTCGAGAAGAAGTACCTATCCGGGTGGTCTGGTGCACCCTGTACTTTGTCGATGCACCCAAAAAGCAAAATATCAGCTGTCGACGTAAAAAAATTTTAGTGTCGCTAGGCGACAGACCAGGGCTCAAAAGCAAATATGATACCTCTCTCTCGCACACATTACGGGGTACAGCGACTGCCTCCCTCCCACTCATTACGCCTATGGGATTCATAGTTTTTGGCATTTTCGAGGGCGGAAATGGCTCTGAACAGCACCGCCGGTATTTTTCCCGCCATCCTTGTACTGAGCCGCATCGATCGATACCGCACCCACCCCGAACGTTCCAAAGGATTGACGGGAATTTCCATTAAGCTTGGAAATTATATATATTGATGATTGATGATTGATGATTGATGATTGATGATTGATGATTGATGATTGATGATTGATGATGATACCGGTTATCCTATAGGTACCGGATCGAAATACATTATTACTAGAGCTACTACACTTTTCCAATAAGCAAATCAAAATTTTGAACTCGGAGTGGTCATTTTACCCTTCGTACGGGGGAGGCTTGCCGTGCGAAGCACAGGTGTACAGCTAGTACCTTATAAATTGAACAACATGTATCTCACATGATTTTGTAGAAGAGGAATAAGATCCTTTTTGTGTTTTAGTGTTTGAAATTGGAGTTTTGAAGGTAAATGATAAGCAACTGAGGCAGGCCTGGCTTTTTATTTTTCTCAAATTGCATTGTTAAAATCATGAAAAACTATTCGTTTCTTCTTAACAATGCGTGTTAGTGAAATTTTGATGTCAAAAACTTGTTTCCCTGATCTAGGAGAGAAAAATCCACCATAGTTTGGTTTCATCCGTTTGCAACTCGGTTCACGTGGTTCAATTTTCCAAGATTACATCTTCGTATTTTACGCTCAAAGCTAACCTCTTTCCTCACATTATTTTTGTTATGTTTTGAAAGGGTGTGCACTATCACCTTTAGACAGCTCTGATAAAGAAATAAACTCATTTACTAAGGTGATTCCAGGCGAAACTTTTCCAGATTTCAATCCGATGGATAGCGCCACTAGTCGCTTTTTGGAAAAGTTATGTTTTTGGCGTTTTAAACTGAAACCATAAATAAAACGCAAAATCCAATAACGCCAGCACCTGCATAAAAATGGTATGGATTCTTTGAGCCCAAGATGAGCAAAATTGGTTTAAAATTAAAGCCGTAAATTATGAAATTCGTTTCGCCATAAGCTAAGTGAGTGAGAGTGAGCGCGAGTGATGATACGTCTATCTGCCTCACTCGCACTCACTGCGGCTTACGGGAAGTTTCGTATTTCTTAATTTCTGGCTTTATTTTTGAGTGTTTCAGCCTGAAACTGTCAGGGTATCTTCCTGAAGTATGCTCGCAGGTGCTGACGCTCCTCAAATTTGTAGCGTGAATTCGTCAAACTAAGCAAAAAACTGTTGACATTTTGAGAAGCGCGACGCACTGTGTGGGATTTGACCGATCTAGCTAGAAAAAGTCCAACCAATGACTTTCTTCCACGATAAGTGTTACTAGGGGGTTTAAAGGGTCGCTGATCACGAATCTGAAGTCAGTTTTTATGAATTTTAATGTCAAGTTTAAAAGCCCAAAAACTGTCAAAATAATTTTATAAAAAAGAATAATTATGAAAAAAAAAATTATTCCTCTAAAAAACAGGGGATCAGTTTTCAACAACGCTAATTAATGAAACGTTCACATTAAATGAATTGGTCCTTTAAAAAAATGCCCAGAATAATGAAAAAAGGAAAAAAAATTGAGAGCGTCCGAGATTCGAACTGCAAACCTTTCGCCCGAACGGTGGCTCCGCAACCGGCTGAGCCAACGATACGACATGCTTACTGATGAGTTTCCATCCGTACAAGTAAGGGAATATAGAAAATGCGCAGTACGTGGCGCGACGAGCTCTCACAAGCACTTCAAAGTGTGGTCTGAACTGGCAATTCTCACTTTTCAAATTGATCTTATTTTCGTGGGGGCACCTTGTGGCAGCTACTGTTTTCATGGATTTGTTCTCTGAAATATGGGCTTTCACGTGGTGTAAACCAAAGTTCCGCCAAACGCCGCCAAATTTAGTTATTGTCCAATAAAGATCACGATTTACGTAAACCTGAGGAGTTGGAGAACGTTTCATTCGAGGCTTTGAAAAAACCATTAGAAAGGACATTGAGTAAATAAAATAGGGTGCAAAATGATCAGCAGACCATCCTCTACAACATGCAACTAACACTTTTCTCGAAACTGCATTACGTATACTTAAAATAGCATCAAATCTAAGGCTAAGAAAATGATCGTAGGAAATGTAACCATACTACGGCGGAGGCCAATGTTCAAGCTGTTTTACACTAATCGGATCGAAGAAAATGTATAAACAATACATATATTCGTGATCAGCATACCCTCACCTTTCATTTTCATCCATTTTTGAACAATTTTAAGCAACTTGATTTTTCGACTTTTTTCTAGCTAGATCGGGCATATCCCACACTGTGCGACGTGGTGTTTACAGTTGGATAATCGACCCTGGAATCACCTTAAGCTATTTCATTTCGTAGGAGACTGTGGTAATGACTTGTTATCGAAATTGTTTTCTGACTTGACCGTGTTACTGCGGTTTACTTTGAACGAAATTTTATTTAGACTCCGACAAATCTGACAAATTGAATTTAATACTCATCATCATTCAATAGTCAAAAAATGTAATGATAATAATATGGAGTTCATTCAAAACATGTTTTCACTAATTAAACTGACGTTCGATAATATTATAATAACATTTGAATTTTCATAATTTGTGATCTGATCGCGATTAGTGTGGAGTTACCAAAAAGATATTGAGTGCATTACATAAAACTTTTTGCGGTCACAAGTGCAATTTGAAGCCTCAGGAAATATAAAGACTCTAGGTTGCTAATTTTCCATAAGAGCAATCACAAATTAAACTTATAAATCGTGTGGGTTAAACTCAAAAACTATGTAACCAAAAGCAGAATTTTGTTGCTCCGATATCACGCGAAAGTTTAACGATACTTTTAATAGTCATTGATCTGTTCATAATTTTCCTAAATAATGATTTTCTCGAAGCTCAATTTTTTATTCTTTAAGCTGTGGTGTTTTTTTTTTAAGTTTGCATTTTCAGCGTTTTTACCATACAGAGAAATGACGACGTTAGAAAAAGAAATAAATATGTTAAAATTTGGAGTTATTCCCGACTTTCTAAGTTTCGTACCTAAGGGAACTTTAAAGGTAGATGCTTTTTTCCTTTCAAAATTAAGGCCCAGAATCATTTCAGTGAAAAAACTAATGATTCAACTTGTTAATAATCATCGCGTTAAACTTTGTTTCTATAGTAATATCATACCAAACTTTCATCGCAGTGCTTCAACTTGCTTTCTTGGAATCGAGTCTATAAGTGATGTTTTATCTCTTTTAAAATTCAGAGAATATTTTCTAGCTTTTTATGCAATTTTCATGAAGTGCCTAAATGAATCAGCATATTGAGGAGTTAGAGTCATAAAAAGTTTCAATCTTGAAAGTTCCATCGAATGTAACCATTAGTTAAAAGTAACTTATAAGTTGCTAATATGAGTTCTGCTCATTCAAGAATTTTATTGGCTGCCAGCACAATTTTCAAGTATACCCGCTGGGTTTTTAACAATTATTCGCTCCAATTTTTTTCTCATACAGGTAGTGGTATTTAACCATTTTTCAGATCAGTGGAGACATTCATTATTTGATTTTGAACAATATACTCAAGAGACAAGGAACTCTCGAAAAATTCCCCTAAGAACCCATTTTCTTCTGTGATAAATTTTTGAAACCAACTTGAAATTTCAGCCCTCAATCTGTGATCTGGCATTTTCTCATGTGTCAACATGGATGGTTTCTTTGTCTACTGCCCAAGTGTATTTGAAGAAAATATGTGAACGTCTTACAATTCTCCAGACATATAATCCACATCGTATGAGTGTCTCCTAAACAATATGACTACACTTGGGACAGTCCACAGTCTAAAGTATCTGTCACAGAAATTTTACCGTCCGTAAAAGTGACCCGTAAAACTATCCACAGAAAAATTAAAAAGTTTATACGCAGAAAGATCCACCTCCAAAGTAAGAAAGCTTAAAATGTGCGCACCTATGTGATTCGCAGTTTAAAAAGATAAAAATAATAATGAAACAAAGAAAAAGAAACAAAGAAAGGGGACCAAGTTACGGGCCAATGCGTTCGGCAAGCTGATTCACAGATCATTTTGTATATTATGGATACGTTTGTTGGGTGCCATAAAACCGTGTATTTTAATACAGGGTGTTAATAAAATGTACCCGAACCTTTTCAGGGCGTATTTTACAGCTAAAAATAAGACTTTTTTTTCCTATAAACATGGGTCCAAAAATGCAGCCCTTCCGAGTTACAGCGTTGCAAAGTTGCCGAAAAAAAATTGAAAAATTGTCATAACTTCTCCGTGAATCGAAACAAATACTTGAATTTTGGGTTACAGGGGTAATTTTATACGTTCTTTTTGTTGGTTGGGTCAAAAAAGGTCTATCTTGTCAGGGGGGCCCTCAGGATGGGGGGGGGGGGGGTTTGAATGGCTGTAACTTTTTTGGTGATGAGAATTTTTCAAATTTGATTAAACCACGTGAAAGAGTGCTAAAAACTGCATAAAAAAGGTACTCATTAGAATTTTCCAGAAATGCGTTGTTTTCACGTAAAATACGGCGAAAGAAACTGGTGCGCCTGGAAGGTAGGCAACCGATTCAGCATCTATGTACTTGCATGAGTAGGCCAACAGGCGCGGAGACCTAGTAGTGTTTACGATCTTTGCGATTGGACTGATTCACTTGATACTTTATCGTTATTTTTTTTTTTATTCTAACGTTACATGCGTCAACTTTTACCCTTGGGTAGTGAAAAAATTGTTTCCTGTACCTTATGGAAAGTGTTCACAATGTGACACGGTTGATTTAAAACATGATTCCGAGAGAGGCTAAACGTTTTGAGGGACCATACCGTTTTCTGGGAAAACAAAAAGCAGAGTAAAACAATCTGATCCACCGGGAAGGTATGATCTGTTGAAGCATCACCAACGATAGTTCCCTGTTTTTGATAATCTAAGATTGTTGATACGTGAGTCCTTATCGCAGACTCTCAAATTGTCTTGCATCTGCATCGTTCATAACACGATCAGAATCGATAAGCAAGAGTTTACTTTGGCTTTGTTGTCAACTTGACCATTGTCATTGTCCGAAAGTATTCAATTTGAGTTGAGCGTAGGATTTTCTGTTGCGAGATGTGATAACGCTGATATTGGTTATCAGATTTTCAGACTTAGGTGTATCTTTTCATCGGAATTCATCGCACCTAGAAAGTCGCCGAAAACATGTTAATCTCTCAGTTTCTGAGGATATTCAGACGCGGCTTGTTAAACACGAAATTTAAGTTTTATTTTTGGGAAAAATATCCCTTACTTACAAGCGCTTTAGTATTTGTGGTTTTTAAACGTTTCAAGTATGGTTTTCGAAAAGTTTACCTCCGAAGAGATGGCCAACATTCATTTTAGTTACGGCCTTGCTGACGGTAACGGCAATTTAGCGAGGCGATTTTACTCGGAGAGATTTCCAAATCGCCGCCTGCCGGACAGACAAGTTTTCGTTGATTCTCACCGCCGTCTTATGGGATCGGGAATGTTCTATCCGAAGTGTGATCGGGGTAGGAATAGGGATGTAAGAACTCCGGCCTTGGAAGAGGCCATTTTACATCAAATCGAGGTGGATCCGTCGAAGAGCACTCGCGAAATTAGTGAAGTGATGGGTGTTAATCATGTGATCGTATGGCAAGTATTGAAAGAAAACTTACTGTGGCCGTATCACATTCAACGAGTGCAGGGACTTCTTCCGGCTGATTTCCAACCACGAATACAGTTTTGCGAATGGTATTTGCAACAGTGCGCTGAAAACCGGGAATTCGAAATGCGTGTGATTTTTTCAGATGAAGCAAGCTTCTCTAGGGATGGTATTTTCAATTACCATAACTCCCATGTATGGGCTTTCGAAAACCCACATGAGATTGTTGAAAAAAGGCATCAACAAACTTTTTCCGTTAATGTGTGGGCTGGCATTATTGGAAATAATTTATTAGGTCCGGTATTTTTACTGAATAGGTTGAACGGTGTAAATTACCTTGAATTTTTACAAGAACAGTTACCAGTGCTGTTAGAAGATGTTCCCTTAAATGTTCTTCAGAATCACTATTTCATGCACGATGGAGCACCGGCTCATTTTAGTCTCATAGTTCGGGCACATTTAAATGAAGTTTATGGTGAGCGATGGATTGGCCGTGGAGGTCCGGTCGCTTGGCCCGCTCGGTCACCGGATCTCAATTCTTGTGACTTTTTTTTGTTGGGTTACGTCAAAAGTCTCGTGTACAAGGGACCGATCCCGGATGAAGAAACGCTGCGACAACGAACTATTACAGCTTTTGACACGATTCGCAATAACTTTGGCGTGTTTGGGAGAACGTGGCAGTCAATGAGACGAAGAGCGGAGGCGTGCATTCTAGCAAATGGAGCGCATTTCGAGCACTTTTTATGAGGTATGGTGAACAACTTTTTCATTATTCTTCGCGAAAGTTGATGTAAATAACGTAAACGACAAAATGATACCAATACATACATTACATTACATGTCGTGTAAACCAGCCGCACAGAACGTAAGCGCTAGTGAATCGGTTGCCTAGTGCCTACCTTCCAGGCGCATCAGTTTCTTTCGCCGTATTTTACGCGAAAACAACGCATTTCTGGAAAATTCTAATGAGTACTTTTTTTATGCAGTTTTTAGCGTTCTTTCACGTGGTTTAATCAGATTTGAAAAATTCTCATCACCAAAAAAGTTACAGCCATTCAAAAATTCCCCCCCCCATCCTGAGGGCCCCCCTGACAAGATAGACCTTTTTTGACCCAACCAACAAAAAAAAAAAGGTATAAAATTACCCCTGTAACCCAAAATTCAAGTATTTGTTTCGATTCACGGAGAAGTTATGACAATTTTTCATTTTTTTTTCGGCAACTTTGCAACGCTGTAACTCGGAAGGGCTGCATTTTTGGACCCATGTTTATAGGAAAAAAAGTCTTATTTTTAGCTGTAGAATACGCCCTGAAAAGGTTCGGGTACATTTTATTAACACCCTGTATAGGTCTGGTCCTAATAACTTTGACCTCGAGGCATGAGGGTCACACGACTTCCAAATTCACTTTTTTCCTCCCTTGATCATGCCGTGATATATAGTGCTTCTCCGTGTTCCTGTGTCCCGATCCGTGGTGAGCGCAAAATAGAATTATATTTGGGTACAGTTTTATAATTGGTACACTCAAAGTATGAGACTACCAATTGGAATATGCGCCCCTCTTTCCCTCTCCAACCATTCCTCCACCTTTAACCCTTCCTTCACTTTCAACCCTCCCTCCACCCTCCGTGATCACCGGCTTTCAAATTTTCCCCACGCATTTTCAAAATTTTCACAAGAAAATGAATACAATTATTAATGCCCGAAATCTCCTCTGTATTTTTCCCCTCTCATCATCTATACAGGGTGTCTGGAAAGTCCCGGGAGGCCTCATAACTTTTGAACGGCTGCAGATAAAAACACCAAACTTGGGGGATGTTTATAACTCATTAGGAACGACTTTTTGGCGTACCCAAAAATTCCGGGGGTGCCCATAGAGGGGGGTTTCGCCCCTCAACTCAAAATTTTCAAACGGCAACCCCCATCTTGTGATACCTTGTTTGAAAGAGCATACAATTCTAAGACTTTCAGCGCAAAAACGCACGTCAATATCGTTTTTAATTTTCGATATATCGAAGGTCAAAGTTCGATTTGTACCCATTTTCAAAAAATCATTACTACTTTTTGAAAAGACGGAATTTAAAAAACTAGGAGTCCAAAATACTCTAAAAATCAAGTTCTATTCAAAAACAATTATGGCTTGGACACAACTGTAGTCAAAAGTAGGCTTCAGAGCCCCCAAAAGTTTTTGACATTTTGGCCCCTCAGGGGTGGATAACTTAAAATGTTCGGAAGCTGAGCAGCTCTTGATATTTGCTGTTTTGAACGGTACTTGTTGAAACAATCGAGGCAGATAAAGATGGACAGAGGTTGTAGAATTGACTCGAGAGTCGAAGTAATGGAGGGATAGAAAATGAGAGGGGATGAGAAACTGAAGTAATGCAAGCCTCGGTCTCTGATTGGTGGCAGTGGTTAATTAGTGGGTTAAGCCCGAATCACACTGCGCAAGTGGAGCTGAAAGTGAGCTTGCAAACTGTCTTGCAAGTCGTTGCTCAACAGTCGTATTTTCGTTAATTTTAAGGTTTTTCACAAAAATGTGTGCTCAATTTGTTCAGCATAACTTTAGAAATTGTTTGCTGATGATCTCCGACCTCATCGATGAATGGTGCACCGATGACCCCCACTTTCGGCTCACTTTCAGCTCCACTTGCGCAGTGTGATTCGGGCTTTATTGAAAAAGGATTCAAAAATAAGAAGACTTAATTACAGGGCTAACGAACAGACTGGGTCGCGTGTATTTATAAAGATGACAGATAACAGCTGATGAGCTGAGATTGCCTAGGAGGCCAAATAGTTCTTTACAAAGATTGCCGACGGATGGCGTTCATGTAACAGCAGTGAAATCTTATGTTTTTGGGGTGGAAAAATGTGGCCAAGATGTGAAATTAAATATCCTAGATGAATTAAAATGGGTATCTAATGTCAATCACCATGAATATAGCCTTTTGATCTTATTTGGGATATTAAGTAACAAAGACAGCCCTAAAAAATGATTCATTACCAAAAAAAGGTCAATCCAATCTTGAAGCTCATACAAACGCATGCACCGCATCATTAGCTACTAAGCAAGACAGAGAATATAAGTACTTGTTCCTATAATATCGAGCACTTTTAGGGCGGTCTTTATACCCTTAGAGGTCACACTAGACCAATTGACTCTACGTATGTGATACGTAAATACAAATGTAAAAACCAAGTTTGTACCTATTGCAAAATGATTCTTCCTATGTAAACTATGGACCTTTGAAACGTCCGGTACATTATTCTTAAGGGTGAACGACTAGATTGCATTTAAAAGTAAACTTCTAATCGTGAGTTTACTTGGTGTTTCATCGACCTTCGTCTTAGTGAGAGTCCCTATAATGAGGCTCTTGCAACATTTTGCTAAATGAGGTAAATGAATGAGAATGAATTTTGTGATTTTTTATCATTTTTAAGTGTGAAGGCAATGACAGAATCAAATAAACAAACCGGATTCACCTTCGTAGTAAATAATACAAGATTCATAAATGTTAACCAATTGCAGTCAAAAAAGGTATAAGTAGTATATAAAAAAGGCCTCACAGTGCAAATGCAACTTATTGCATTTGCATCGTGATGCCTCCTTTATATTTTGAATGTGGATGCCTTGAAAACGTTGTTTGACGGGCAAACACAAACCAAGAAAAAAGAAAACCACAGTACAAATAGTGAAATTTGCGTCGTGGAGACACATATAAATCTTCAATGTTTGGTTGCCCCCAAAACGTAGCTTGAAGGAGCAAACGCACAGTAGGAAAAAGAACAAGCGTTGCTTGATGGAACAAACACAAAGCGGATGATTTTACATTTTTAAAAAGTGTATTATTTTACTTAGGTGCACATACAATATGGTGCATACTTAAATACTATACTCAATGTGCGATTACAATAAAGTGCAACTTATCAAATGATAAATTTACAGTCCCGTCTCTCGATTGGCTTGACGAAAATGTTCGCAAATCTTAAACAGCAATCCCCACCGCACGATTTGGGAGTGTAAATACGAAAAAACACTTATTCCACGCACTTATCCGTTTTAAAAAGATCAATTTACAGTCTCGTCTCTCGATATAGAGCGATGGTTTGTTGAAAATGTTCGCAATCCCCACCGCACGTTTTGGGGGTATAAATGTCCCTAGTAGCAAAAATACTTGTATTGAATATTTGTATTTTATACGTAGATTTAATACGTATTTAAAACGTATTTAATATATATTTAATATATATTTAATGCACAATCTATTTAATACGTATTCAATATGTATTTAATAGTACATTTAATACGTATTTAATTTTACATATTAATACACGTATTAAACACGCATTTAATAGTATTAACTACGTGTATTAAATCCAAATATTTAATATGTATTGTCTATCATATTTAATATGTATTGAATTCATGTATTAAATACAAATATTTAATAAGTATTATCTTTCATATTTAATATATATTTTATATGATTCGTCCATTGGTGGATCCAGCCCATGCAAATGAGAGGGGGGGCGATCCCCCCCCCCCCCCCCCCGCATCCGCCAGTGGACTCATCGCAAAGATCAATTAACTGGAACTTAATCTCGAAACAGTCAACAGATTTAAAAATGGATGTATATTATCTATCGTATTGATACATATTTAACGCATGATTCATCCCAAAGATAAATTCGAACTGGAAACATATTTAATAACAGTGGGTCTAGTTTGACAGCTTTGACTCAATCGCTCAAGCGGCTAGGTGCAATTGTTACCTTTCCCATTCCCGATCGCCTCTCATAAAAAAGAAATATTTTCCATCTCATGATCATCTGAGAGGTAAAAATGTTGACACATTCCGCTGGGTCGTGTCAATAAATATTGATTTTTCACCCTCCTGTAATCTCTTCAAACCGCGAGAACTCGCTGACGCCAACTGATCTCATTCTAATGAGGTTCTTCGAGACCGGTGGGTGATGTAAAAATGATGGAGATGGATTAATCCTCTCTACAGTACTGCTACAGTAATGTGCAGTACTGCTACAGTACCAACTTCTTTACCCCTTTGACACGGATCAAAGACAAGGTATCTCTACTGATAACCAATTACCCTCTTCAAGGCACATCTTTTGGATATGCGGCCATTCTTACTTTAAGTGTCAAACATATAACCTCTCGTTCAAAAGGGGTGCGATAACAGTCCTTACCCAAATTAATAATAACATCCATTTCAAATGAAATTTGTCTATTTATTTAATATGTATTCAGTAGGTATTCAATACGTATTTAGTACATATTTAATTTTGTATTTGATACGTATTAAATACCATATTAAATATGTATTAAATACCATATTGAATTACGTCAAAAATTGGGACAAACCCCCCTATAAATACATATTTAAAACTTATTTTATACCATATTAAATAGAAGTATTTCTTATGTATTTTTGCTACTAAGGGTAAAAAAACACTTATTTTATGCACTTTTTCCGTTTTAAAAAGGTCGGCCCCCCATTTACATGTATTTGTACTCCGTTGTTATGTTACGTATGTTACTCCGGCTTAAACAGAGTTTCACACCGCAAAAGTTCCGAAGAAAGATCCTTTTCTTGATGCGTCATCTTGGAAAGTTCACATTTCTCCGCGCACAGTCTCTTCAAGCGATCCACATTTGCTTTGGCCGCCTTGATGCATAGATCGACAGCGAAACTTGTTTGGTTCAAACGATGGAAAAGGGGAGCCTGCATGATAAATTTACAGTCCCGTCTCTCGATATAGAGCGATGGTTTGTTGAAAATGTTCGAAAATCTCAAAATGCAGTCCCCACCTAATGTAATTGTAACGCAAGTAGGAGTTGAAACCCCTTTGTAAAAGTTGTCCAATTCTTCAAAGTAAACTTTCAAAGTTGCCCACTGGTCAACGTCAAGCGACAAAAAATTATTGGGTGCATCGAGTTTGCTAAGTAAAACAGTAACCGGAAAATTGTGGGCCCAAAGATTGCCAACGGAGATGGATTTGAGACCGGTACTTGTGAGGTCATATGTGCTTGATGCAAGTAGAGCGGGCTTATTTTTCCACTCGGGTGGGGTGAAGGGTTGATTATTGTAGTTGTTGTTGCGGGTAGACCCAGTCAAATCAACCCGTTCGATCAATATACCACTGTCCGTTCCGTCAGCCTTTGCCAAGCAGAGTGGTGGGTTGGTATGTGCTTTTGCTGGTCGCTTCGGGGGTTGACGGTTGCGTGCCTGGAAATTCTTGGGCGCCGAAGAGACCTCACTCTGCGCTGGTGCAATGCGTGGGCGTTTTGCAGGAGATGGTGTGGCGGTATTGTGTTCAGCGGGCTCAATTTGCGAGTTGAAAAGGTGTGCATTGTGTGGCCGCTTCAATCGGGGAGGAGTTGGGGCTGCACTGGTGTAGTTTTCATCGTCATCCAGGATGGAGTTTAGTAGCGAGTCAATGTCCTCCTGCGCGTTGTTAGTAAAACAAGACATTGTGGTAGGTCAATAGAGCTTGAAACTGTTGCTTGAGAATCTGGAGAGTTGAGTGAGTCAGGTGAGCACGGGCTCGCTCTTTTATCCTTCTACGAGCGAAAGCGAGCAAAAACTTGCGTTGGCTTCCTCGATGAATTTAGCAGCACACTCAAAATTTTAACTCATTTTTGTGATTGCAAGGCCGCCATGCAAGTTGAACAATTTTTTACTTTCCGTTCCGGACCGTCGACTCTATCGCAAAAACAACCGTTTTTATGGTGCCCCCAACAGTTAAGTTCAGCTTTGAACTCCTTTTTTTCCTGCCAATCTGGTGGTAATTTTGCCCAAATCCTTTCAATGTTAAACATTTTTAAAACCAATGTCGGGCCCATTCTTTCTAGTTCTTCAGTCGTAACGTCGGGGGCTTTCAACTTTGTATACACTGATATGCCCATGATGTAAAGGTGGTAAAATTCGACTTTGCATACCGCATTGAGTGAAAACGAGGCAAATCTTATGATGGGTTCTTCCATATTGTCTTTCACTTGCTCGATACAAATTGCGCAATTTTCTTTTCTACCGTAATTAATAACAGTTTGAGGGAGCCGCCAATCGTGACCACATCATAACTGTAATTTAAACTTGGGTCTTTTTTGGTATATTGGGGGGAGCGCGTCCCATACATAGGCCACATCGACAATCTTCAAAATCAAATCTGGACGAATTTGTAAAAATTCCTCCGGCGTTAAAGTTGTAGAAGTTAGTTTTCGAAAACCCTCTGCGAGAATTTTTGAAAACAAATTTGGAGGAATTTGTGAAACATCATCCCAAGTTAGCGTTGAATAAACTAGTTTCTTCTCCATGGGTGAGTAAATCAAAGTAGAAAGTCGCGCACCTTTTGAACGTTTTCTAAAGCACAGCAGGTGTGATTAAAACTACAGCAGGGGTGGGGGCGATATGCCGATGAACGCAATAGAGGTAGCTCACACAGGTCTTGAATGTTTGGATGCTTCAAAAATTGTTGAATCCACAGCTTTTTCTCCAATCCTTTGACAAGAATAACACTGGCCGCACGTCCTATCCACTGAAAAATATCGTGTATTTTCTCGTATGGTATATCTCCATCAGTTCAAATCAGCTTGTGAAAATTTTGAGTCAACCACAAGTTTTCTTTAGAATAGTAGCGAAGTTCCGGTGGTGTTTCAAACAGAAAATGATCTAAAAGTTTGCAATTGAGAGACGCCACTGCCAGTTCCTTTACAATAAACCTTTGGTCACTACTTTTGAATCCTTGAAGATCAACAATGACTTGCATACTGGAGCGTGATATAGCGAGTGTTGTATATGAGAAAATCCAACTTAATTTATAGGGAAAATATACGAGCTAATTTTGAATTTATATCACACAAGAGAATTGTGGCTTATTGAATTAAGAAAAAACGATCTCAACAACCCGTGGATCCGAAACCATTTTCACCCCTCGCTGAACTGTGTAAGTGATCAACAATTTCAAATGTGACTCTTGTAAAGGTTGAAATTACGAGCTGCCCTATTCGGTCACCAGCTCGCACGGTGTGTGCTGCATGATGATTCAAGTTGAACTACAACACACAAATTTCACCCCGATAATCTGAATCTATCAGACCATTGCACTATGGGCCAGGAAGGCATGCTACGCGAGAATAATGTCATTTTTTCAAGTGTCAATTTTTAAAATTCCAATGAAAGATTCGAGAAGTAGACATCATAAGGAATCAGAAAATACCCATATATCATGGTCTAGGTGCATATACGACTACACAAGCGAGGGGGGAAAATGGTCACCTCTGTAACATCCACGCTCGCTCCGCACGAATCAGGAAAGATAGCGCGCGCTCATTGTTGATCTCTGCGCTATTGTATGAGTCAAAATTTAATGAATTGATTCCAAATCATTATGGCAGATTTGTCAGAATGTAAGCTTTCTTTCGGTATACAAATCTTTTAAAAAATCTTAATTTAAACTGCTGAAAATGCGGTGCAAACATGGTATCCTTTTTATTTCGTTTTTGCGGTAATATTGTAAGTAAATAGTTGTCTAGAGTTTTTCGCTTAAAAGTGCTTAAACTTTTGCCGCCAGGTATTGATTCTACATGCCTTTATGACCAACTTCCTGCATAGTTCGTCTGCAACAAGTTGCAACAACTCTTGGAAAACATTTTTTTAAGTAACCGAACCATCCATAGAAAAGTGGGCAGAATCTCATTTTCATGATCGTTCCTCTGTTATTATGCGTAGAGGTATTTTTTGTCGTTAAAATCAGATGTTGTAACTAGTAATAATAACATTGCTTATTATCTTAGGTTATATTATGCCATCTGAAATTTCCAGTGTTGCCAAATTTGTAAAATATTCAAGTATTTTTAATTTATTTAAATGGGAAAAAATTGAATAAATTAAAAAGGGAAACATGATAGTCGTCCTTGCATTGCACTGCACAACAAACAATAAACTACACTCTTTGCCCACAATGGAAGCTGGCTGTGTTGCCAGATTTAAAGGAAAATTTGCGAGTTTCCATTTGTCTCATGGCTGGTGTCTCAAAGGTGTCCATCCAGGTACCATTAGAGTGCCCCCTTCCCCCTCAGAATAGGATGAAACTTTCAAGGATGATAGAACTAAGCGTCAGCTTTCAGAATATCTGCAGTTTTTTTTAATTTGGTCATCTGGGAGCAGGGGGCAGGGGGTCAAAGTCAAAACCTTCAATGCTCCATAACTTTTGAACGAAAAGAGATATTGACGTGAAGTTAGCGCCAAAAGATGATTCTTTTAAAGAGCTTTCGATTGGTGTGCTTTAATGTTTCGTTTAAAAGATCTTTGACCCTTTTTTTTATTTTTTTATTATTTTTCAAGTTTCCAAAAATCCGTTTTTTTGAGTTTGAAAAATATGCGCAATGAAGGAATCTGAACAAAGAACTTTCTTGAAAAAAGCCGATTCTCTAAGCTTTCAGATGGAGCAAACCGTGATGCCGAGAAACGTTTCGTTCAAGAGTTATGACCGCACAAAGTTTCAAATCTAGGCCAAAAATAGGGTTTTACCGACTTCCGATTCTACAAAAAAATGTGTTGCTCCACAATAATCGATGAAATTCATTGAAACTTGGTATATGGGGTTTTTTGGGTCGCTGGATTCTTTTTTGATATTAGTTTTTCAAAATTCCCAAATCCAAGATGGCCACCATAGTCATACTTATCGGCGGCCATCTTGGATTTGAGAATTTTGAAAAACTAATATCAAAAATGAATTCAGCGACCCAAAAAACCTCCCTGCCCAAATTTTCAGAAAGTTTCAAGTAAATGTAGCGTCAAAAATAATTATTCTCGCGCAGCATGCCACCCTGGCCCATAGTGCATTGAGTGCTATTACACCATGATTAACTGCCATTCCCGATCGCGAGCGTACATCGGCACGCAAATGGGGTGGCATTTGAATCCGAATGCCTGTTGGTATAACCGCTGTTGAGCCCGGCTCAATGGTTACGTTGTGTGTTGCTCTTAAATCGAGCCCGGCCGATCCCTGTGTGGCGTAAGATGGAATTGGGTAACTTTCCCCGTCTTGCATTAGCTTGAGTTTCACTTTCACCCCGTCCATTTCATTGAGCGATGATTTAAAACTGAGCTGCGCCCGCAGTAACATTTTAATAAGTAGCCACTGGTTTATCCTATTTTTTTTTTATTTTTTTTCGAGTAATTCTTTATGTACCCGTTTCAAATTTGACTCGTGCTCACTTAATGCATAGTGAAAGTGTGGTAAGCTATCCAAGTTGTCTCTGTTTAACACCCTTTTGTCATCGTGTGAACAGAGAGACTTTTTAATCATTTGTATCGTGAAAACTTCGTGCTTTTTACTGCAAATGGTTTTTTGCTTATGATAGAAAGTTTTATTTTGGAAAATACAGTCAATATAATCTTGGGGTGTTATACAATTTTTTACAGTCGATTTTTTTATGCCCTTTGATTTTTTTTATTGCATGTCTTTCCTCTAATGTAACGATGGAATACATTTTTGCCCTGCAACCCACAATAAATTCAATCGGGACTGAGTTAAATTCGTCCTTAAATTTATCTATTTCTTTTTTATTAATTGTATTGAAAGCGGGGTGATTTGTGGGATACTCGGAGGTGTCAAACATGTCACTATCATTCAAAATGTCCGAATAAAAATCTCGAGATCCTCTCAGATATATACCTAGAGAATCGGTGTCTCTGATGGCAAGAGTCATGTCCGTTCCATACATAGATTTTAAAAAGTCATACAAAAATGAAAACATTTTTAATTTTGCGATGTCCAGACATGCCTGCGAAACAATATCCGGTCTGTCGTATCGAAAAAACTTTTTAAACCTATGCACTGCCACGAGATTTTCATCAAATATAGTTGCTTTTTCGAAAAAATTGTCGGAAATTAATCGTTTAAAACGTTTCTGGTTTGTGACTATTTCAACATCTTTCCTTTTATGGACAGACTCTGAGAATTTCCCGTATATTGCATTATTCATTAGCTTGTACATATCTTTTTCAAAATTAGATTGTGCACTTTTTCGAAATTCTGTATTCTTTTGAATGAACGGTTTAATGAATGCTCTTTGATTAAATTCTATCGCATTGTGGATTTTTTTTTTTAAATGAGACCATGGTCGAGGGCTTGGCGCAAAGTGCGAACATGAATTACGTAATTAAATTTGTTGTCTAAGGTCGCCATTAATTTTGATAATTTTGATCGGGGGGGGGGGGGGGGGGGGGCTTAATGTTTTCAAAACAAAACGGTAAATCTGCATGCAAATCATGCAAATATTTCGGATAAATTAAATCGACTTCTAGTAAATATCCCTTTTCGTCCTCGTCTCGTGTTTTAAGAACGTCAAAAGTTACCATCTCTGAAGCCGATAGATAGCGGAATCCATTTAGCGGTAAAGGTTGTGTAAGTGCCCAACCGTTCAAATTATTGCTATCGAGATAAATGAATTGAGTGGCCTCTTCCCCCGCTTTCAATGAATATCCCAGATACTTATTCCTTGCTTGACAATATCTTAAATGGACCGCAGAGTAACCACCACGAATTCCCTTCATGGTTAAATATTGCATCGATAGCTCGGTTAAAAGTTCAATTGTCATTTTTGTCTGATACAAAAGAGCTTGCATACTAAATGAGGGTAGTGTCAAACACTATGCTGGATCCAAATTGTACTGTCTCAAAAATTCTTCTCTCAAATTTTGGACTAGATCCGCTAAAATGAGAGTGTCCAACTTACAATAGGCATCCGTATACTCACCTAAATTTTTAAATTTAAACGAATAAAAAACTCTGAGGGCGTGCAAATAATCATCGTCTGATATTTCTTCATTGTCGAGGTCATTTTTAAAAAATTCTTTAGGTGGTAACTCAGTTTCGTCGCAAATATCCCATGATTTGAAATAAGAATACGGATAGACACCTTTTCGTACTAGTAAGTGAAATAGATGGGGGTGGAAAATGACGTTTTGTGTGAATTAAGTTTTCTGAGGGGGGGGGGGGGGAAGCTTCTACAAGTTTAGACAATGACGCTGAGAAAAACCTCATCGTATCTACAAACCTATACTGAAAACCACCGTGTTTCTTCATAATCGTTATGTACTGCTCCTCTGAAGCGGGGATGACCTTTAATGTGCCCGGTGAATCGCTTAGAGCTTTAATAATGAAATGGCCGTCGTATTTGAGATTGTGGATGAAAATTGGTATAAATTTTGGGCGGGTAAAGAAGATATTGCATGTCTTGTGACACATTCCTCTCACGTTTTGTCCCTTACTACCATATAGCCCTAAACTAAGTACCCAATGATCGTGGTCAATACATTTTTCAAAATTTTCCATATGCTTTTCGCAAATGTAACAGATATTTGTGCTTTGCAGGAGATTTGTGCGTTCTGAATGACTTGGAATTATTGGGTTATTTACACTATACAAATCTTCAGTGTGAGTCATTTCTCTTTCGATCAAATGGAGACATTTTTCCATTGCATCGAGTCCCCGATAAACAATGCGTCTTCTGTTTGGTTCGAAAGTTGATATTAAATCAAAACAAAATGTTGAGACCTGATGATGTTGAAGCTTGGTTGAGGTTTTCCCTGAGGCTTGTGAAATAGGTACAAGAATTGCTTTGGTATCGATAAAAATACACACTGGTACTCGGGTTTTCATTTTATATTCATCAAACTTGAGAAAGTTACTACCGGGTGCTGGCATGATTGCTTTACCTACAGGGAAGTCCCTACACATGTTTACGTGTTCATTCAATTGTTTTTCAAAATTGAAATGGGACAAGCATCTCTTACAGAACCGTTTTTTCCGCTTATCTTTCGTGACTTGAGAAAGAATGAGTCTCGAGAGATTGGAAATTTCTGAAAAAAATAACCCTTGCTCCGTACGGACAGATAGTAGGTTTTTGTGCATTTTCCTATTTTCTTTACATACTTTGAGTGGGTATATTTTACCCTTCTCACCGAAAGAAAACACGTTTCCACCAATTTAGGGATTGTTCTTTTCAAATTGTTGGATGGTTTGCATCGAAATACTGTCCACTCCCGTGCCTTTCCAATCAAATGGGTCTCCAATCAATCCATTCAAAATGGCCTCTCTGAAAGAGTCTCTCGGGGTACAATGAATTGTAACAATCGCGTTCTTTTTAAGAATTGATTGGGGGAATGGAGAGCTAGTTTTTACTGCCGCATCAAAAATGTTGGTACAGTGGGTATTATGAAATTCCCTTTGTTTTTCGGTCAAAAATTTCATCAAACATTTTTTGCAATAATTGTATTTTTTCCTACTTCCTTCCATTGTTTACATGAATCGATCAAAATTTTGTATAAACATGAAGTGATTATTTACAAATAAAAGATCTCGGGTATCGGTTTTTTGTGTTTAGAAATTCTCATTGGAAATATGGTGTCTGTTTCTTCATCGTAGGAAAAAACGTTAATTGAAATGTTGTTTAGCTCTTCAAAACGCAAAATTTTTTCGATTGGCATTGGAAATTCTAACCAAATGTATTGAAGTTTAAAAGCTCCATCTTTAAAATACGACCATTTCAACCATGGCTGCTTTTTTACAAATTTTGCGCAAACCGCGTATTTAAAACACTTGTCCCCCACGTGTTGAATATTGACGACCGATTTACAGTTTTTGATTTTATCTACATGACATTCACCCGAACCTCTAAGTGGTTCAAAAATGTACAGTGTCACTGCTAAAAAATCGCATGATGTCAAAACCCGATTTGATTTTTGTGTAAAATTTTCCTCTGCGGCGGTTTTGATATACATCGTCACGTCATTGCACACTTTCGCTACATCCGTGCGGTTAAAAAGAGTGAAGGTTGGAGAAGTGTGTTCTGTCACCATTATTTCTTGTAAAACTAAGTGTGTATTAGTACAATGGAGGTTAAAAGTTATTTTATATGATTTTTGGAAATGAAGCATTAGTCGATTTAGAAAAAGGACCACTTCGCTTTGGATAAATGCTAGGAAAGACATTATGTCCGCGTGCATATTATTTAGAGTAAAGCGGAATACATATTGATGTCTGAAAGCTGAGTTTATAAATTCAATCATACTGATTCGATTATTCACTTCCAGCTTAAATTCTTGACAAAAATTACTCATGTATGGATTTTATTTTTATTTTTTTAAAAACGGGTTTATGATTCTCGATTTGATTTTTTTCGCGCCTTATTTCGATTAATATTGATTCGTCCATTGTAATGTTTTTTTCTCCTATTTAAAAATACACACTCTGAAAAAATTTGTTTTTTTTTAACCATTTGAAAATGCATACTCTGAAAAATCGAAGTAAACTTTTTAGCTTTGGAGAGTTTCCTAATCCAACGATTTGGAATTTTCGAGTGTAAAATTATCAATCGTGATTTTCTCTGTCCACAGTCATTGATTGATCAAATTTGAATGCAAACCAAGGTGTTGTATCATTATAATAGCAGCGCGCATCCAAGATCTTGTTTTTTCAAACAGGAAGAATGGAATACGGTTTTCTAAAAAGAAAATCTGGATCTATGCCTTTCACATGCTAAATGATTCGTACCAAAGGATGATTGCTACTGTGGGACGACTTTTTTATTTTAAAAATAAAAATTCTTACGAATACGATTAAAATTGTATTACTCGAATCGGGAAACTCTTTTTTTTCTCTTCGTTGTACAAAACGAAATTTTGAGTATGCTATTTTTCAAAATGGTGTTGTTTCAACGTTGCAACTCTGTAACAAAGTTTTAAAATTAGAAGGAAATTCCACTTTCTGTTTTGTTGGTTAGTGTGCTCGGAAAAAAAGTTTGAATTTGTATTGTTTACCGAAAAGTAACCCGTAGGTTAAATTTCTTTGGCTCTTTGACCCTTGAGACTATTCCACCAGCTTGACACGCTGAAAAGCGTCCCAACAAACGTTAAAAGGTAGAATCGTCTTCGCTGACTGCGCTATGTACAGTGGAATTTAATCTCGCTCTAGAACGGACCAACCTGTATGTTAGAATCAATTGCTTAAACAATACAACCCCTCAAACGGCATTTTTGCAATCCAGCGACAGCTTATTAAAGTGTCCTGTAAAAAGAAAACTTTCTTGCTAATCGCGGCCTTCTCCAATGTTTTTTTCAAGAACGCTATTTTTTTTTAAAAATCAACAAAGTTTTACTCTGTTACAAAGTTACAAAGTTGAGCTTTGTGAAAAAACTCAACAGTTGGAACTTCGCGAATTAACACAAGACTCAGAGCCTCGCGAAAAAACACAAAACTTGAAACTCCGCGGAAAAAACACAACACTTTGAAAACTAGTAAACACTGGGGAAATTTAACTTCACTGTTAAGAAAGGATCACTGCGCAAGTAAAGAGGGTGGCTGTCGAGCCAAGAGAGAGACTTAGGATTGCATGGGAAAGCGCTCACTTTATAGAGAGGTAGGTGCATTTTATCGGTTTTTTTTTTTCGAACTCGCGCGTTTTAGAAATGGGTCAGTAGGTGCGTTTTTTTTGTTACGTTTTGAAACGGGGTGAAAGTTTATGGTTATGAATGAACGTAGAGTTTCGTCTAGACGGTGCTTCTGCAATACACAGCGGTGGGTTGGAAGTGGGGAATATTGATCTTTGGGGTGGTGGACTTGAAAACTTGCGTGTCATGTGTGGGTGACCGCTTTCTGCTTCGAATTGTTACTCGCATTGTGGTGGGTTGTTTTGAAATGCTAATTGGTCTGCTTATTTTTTTCCCCCGCTTTTGCGTTTGCTCGTCAGACCTCATTTTATTGCCATCCAAACATTCAAGATTTAATTAAAGCAGCACGATGCAAATAATACTGCGTGCCTTCATTATTGTTTCTTTTTCCCTGCTTTTGCGTTTGCTCCTTCAAGCAACGTTTTCAAGGCATCCAAACATTCAAAATATAAAGGAGGCATCACGATGCAAATGCAATAAGTTGCATCTGCTCTGTGAGGCCTTTTTTATATACTACTGGTATAATTGGTACAACTAACAATCATTTGAGCTTGGAAAGTTTATTATGCTTCAACGTTTAGCATAAACAAATTATACGCTTTCGTATGAATCAGTTAAACATGACCAGTGTTTTGTATCACAACTGTAACTGAAACAGCTACCAAGTAAAAGAGGAACACTTTATGGAAGCTGACTGAATACAGTTAGCTGCATCTGAGCTTTAAATTGTCCTCGCAAAGAAATTACAAAATATCCCTGGTAAAATTAATCAGATAAATGTCATCATGTTGACAGTTAGCATGAGATTTGAGACCTGACGTCAACAATGTCAACATATCAGCATAATCTATGTTGACGTCAACACGACGACATGTTGACGTCAACATGATGTCAGGTCTCAAATCTCACGTTAACTGTCAGCAAGCTGATTATTTTTACCACGGATTCTGGATTTTTAAAAAAAAATACTAAAAGTAAAAGCTTCTGTCTTTATTATACTATTTGGGGGGGGGGGGGGGGGGGGGGGAAGCACTGCATCAAAAAAAGGGCTCTTTTCAAAAGTTCCATTTTTAAGTCATTGGCAAAATGCAAAGCTCTCAAAAGTCCCCAAAACCCGATTAAAGTCCGAGAGAGAGGTGTTTCCTGACTCTGAATTTAGCAGTGTTCTCAATACTGAGTTTGATAATTTTTATGGTGATTTTGAGACTTTCTTGAGTTTTTAGGCGCTTTGCATCGCTCATGTAGACACAGCCAACCGATTTCAAGCTAAAATTGTCGATTCTGGCCGTTTTACAAGAAAATCGCAGATTCAAAAGTTTCGCAAATGTTGAAATCCGACCAAAAACCCTCTCGGGTGCAAAAAAGACGGCAAGTCAATAACTCTGTTCCATGCAAAAAATTGTTCCAATGCATCATCTCAAAGGTGTGATATCATCGGAACGTCAACTCAAAAAGCTCTTCACTTTTTCACCAATTATTTTTGACGAATCTTTGCAGAAACAAAATTTGGTGCCGTGAGTGCGAGGGAGACTCTTCTTCCAAAACCTCGAGAGAAAACACCACACGAAAAAAAGGGAAGACGGTGTGGTCAGTTTCAAGATACTCCAGGCTTTACCAAAAACACCCCTTTCCAATTCATCCTCTAAAAGAGATGATATCATTGAACGACAAGGCAACCTCGTAAAATGCCTTTAAATGAAGGAGTTTGAAATGGTAATTATTATAGACGAATTCAAATGCAACCTTTAACATGGCTTCTTTGGAGTGAAGCAAAATGACAAGATAAGCGAAAATTTCAATTTAAAAAACGGAAAAAACTTGCCGTGCTTGGCCGCTCAAGAGAGAATGCACTGTAGTGATCAATTTAGCATTTGGTGGGCAATCAGAGTTCACTCACGAGTAATGTGGTCTCACTGTTTTCACAAACTGAGTGATAGTGTTCGGATCTCATGATCGGCATTTGCATTTTTATTAGAGTATCAAAATTTGTTTAAATTCAATGAACTTTTGAAGTCTCAAAGCAAATTGGAGCTTTGGCATTTGCATTTTTATTAGAGTATCAAAATTTGTTTAAGTTCAATGAACTTTTAAAGTCTGAAAGCAAATTGGAGCTTTCGCTCGTTTAACTAAACGAATTTTCAGTGATACTTTCCGTATCCATTAAATATTAGCAAGTCTTCAAAACTATAGGGTCCGACTTTGCCCCTTAATCTGGTTTTCCTTTCTGTTCTTCTCTCTTTTGTGTTGGAGTGCAAAAGAGAGCTAGGAGCGGCCAAGCACGGCAAGTTTTTTCCGTTTTTTAAATTGAAATTTTCGCTTATCTTGTCATTTTGCTTCACTCCAAAGAAGCCATGTTAAAGGTTGCATTTGAATTCGTCTATAATAATTACCATTTCAAACTCCTTCATTTAAAGGCATTTTACGAGGTTGCCTTGTCGTTCAATGATATCATCTCTTTTAGAGGATGAATTGGAAAGGGGTGTTTTTGGTAAAGCCTGGAGTATCTTGAAACTGACCACACCGTCTTCCCTTTTTTTCGTGTGGTGTTTTCTCTCGAGGTTTTGGAAGAAGAGTCTCCCTCGCACTCACGGCACCAAATTTTGTTTCTGCAAAGATTCGTAAAAAATAATTGGTGAAAAAGTGAAGAGCTTTTTGAGTTGACGTTCCGATGATATCACACCTTTGAGATGATGCATTGGAACAATTTTTTGCATGGAACAGAGTTATTGACTTGCCGTCTTTTTTGCACCCGAGAGGGTTTTTGGTCGGATATCAGCCATTTTTTGATTGGATAAATCTAGTTTTTTATACATCTCTCAAAAGGAGGGTTGGATTTTTTTTTTAATTTTTTTTTTTTTTTTTTTTTTTTTTTTTTTTTTTTTTTTTTTTTTTTGCTACATTCAAGTTTTCACGTTTCCGGGGTATCAAACAGAGTTGCCAGGTCCGAGCCACCGAAAACTATCCACGCCGTTGCCAGCATGAGGGGAGCGTGGACAGTTTTTGTCCAAACGTGGTCGTTTCTGTCCACGTTTGGCAACACTGGTCTCATACATCATCAGAGTCCCCCCGTGCGCACTAGTCTACTGCGCATATGTTTAGAGCTTCGTATGAATCGTATGGCGGACCAGAGGCGACCGAGCCATAAAGTAAGAAATAACTTAACCTACAACGACTGGGATATGATTTTAGTATTTACCTATAATTTTTTGAATTTCTACATTTCTTAATTCTTCTCGAATTGTTCCATATTTTGCTAACCCAAAAAAGAAAAGTCTTAACCCCCTTCCTATCTTAACTTGTGAACGACTGAATGGAAAGTACCGAATAGCGTATCCAAAATATCCGGGGGCGTCCCTTGGGGGGGGGGGGGTTCGCCTACAAACCCAACATTTTTAAACAGCAACCCCTATTATGTGATTACATCGTGAAAAAGAGCATAAAATTCCAAGAATTTTGGCGAAAACCGGAGGTGAAAATCCAATTTTTTCATAAGTCGAAATCTAAACACATCAACCTGTAGTCAGCACCAAAATGTTCAGTTTTGTGTGCCTTTTCGAGACATGTATCACTCGATAGGGATCGTGCCTCGGAATTTTCGAGGCAGCCCACCTGATGAGGCGTAATTTTTTTGAAAACTGTAGGTGAGCTGTATAACCAAATGAGGACTAAATTTTTGCGCTCGCCGCATTTATCTGAAACGTACTTGTTTTTTTTAAGAATATTCTAGATTCCTAGTTTTTTTAAATTCTGACTTTTCAAATGGAAGAAATGTTTTTTTGAAAATGGGTCCTAATCGAACTTTGACCTTCGATGTATCGAAAATAAAAAACGATAATGACCTTCCCTTTCCGCCAAAATTCTTAGAATTGTGTGCCCTTTCTAAAGATGTATTACAAGATAGGAGTTGCTACTTGAAAATTTTGAGTTAATGCCGAACCTGAATTCCCCCCCCCCTCCGAAATTTTTAAAACGCGAAAAGTTTGTTTCCTTTCACTGAGAAACGTTCCCCGAGTTTCGTTCATCAATGTTTAGCCGTTCAAAAGTTTAGATGGGGGGGGGGGTGGACCTTTCTTACACCCTGTCTATTTATGCCTCAATGCACTGTAGAATGAAATTATTTCAAGCGACTCCGGGCAAGCGAAGCTGGCTCGAAGGAATTGATTCCCCATGGCTGTGTTGACATAAACACAATTCATGTTACATGTAACTGAACACAACCTTATTTCCACAATCATCTAGATGTGCTGTAGAATGAAATTATTTCAAGCAACTTCCGTGGGCAGGTGAAGCAGGCTCGGAAAAAATGATGATTCTTCATCACTGCGTCGACATGAATAAATCTTGGTTTTTCTGGCAACCCAAAGTCCATTTAAATAGGTCAGCCCGATAGCACTGTAAGTGTAAGTGTAGTTGTTAAGTCTTTGACTTACATCATTATTAAGGTGTTAGATAATTATTACTTAGGGAGATTGAGAGAGAGAAAGAGAACGACATCTTGACAGTTATACGAATTCCGATATATTATATAAATGCACATGTATCAGCTGTTGGCCTAATTGGCAACGCAGGTGTGCCAACTTAACATCTGACGGGGTTGCTACCAACTTAGCATTTAGGTTACTACAGTTCTCCCCAACATAATTTGAACAAAACAGGGGGGGGGGGGACTTGATTCATAACAATATTTACAATAAATAACAAAACAATGACTTCGCTAATCGTCAATTAATCTATGACTAGAATGATAATAATAAGAAATAAAACATATTCTGATGAATTTTTGTTGGCAGCAACTTGTTCTTATGGAACACAACTTTTATTTTTAATTTGTTTTAATTTAGGAATATTTGCTTTCAATAATTAATTAGAAAAACGTTATCTCGGCTTCAGGTTGTTCATTTGATTGTTCACTTGATAGTTCATTTGATTGTTCATTTGATCTCGATGGTGAGTATGGTTTTCTTGGCTTCCGCACCCTAGCAGACCTCCGAAGTCCTCTTGCTGCTGGCGTACTAACATTAGAATTAGACAAACTTGCTTGGTTACCTGTAAGTGTGGGCTGTTCGACAGGGAATCCTAAGAAATCTGAACCAGGAGAAGAGCCAGTAGGAGTAGAAAAAGCTGAAGAGTCTACCGGAGATAGTGAAGGTGAAGGTGCCTTTCCAGTTGGCGGGGGCGAAGCCTTTGGACGTTGAGGTTCCACAGTTACCTTGGGTGAGGCGGTTGGATTTGTTGGAATTGCTGGTTGTCGCAAGGTTACAGTCATCTGTTCTTCTTTCCTTCCTCCCGGAGTAAATGAAGACGAAGAAGTTGAAGGGGCGTCATACAAGGTAGATGAAGGAGATGGAACTTTTGGTGAAGTTGACTTTGATAAGGGTTGAGCTCCCGAAGTGTAACTTGACAATTGTGGCAAAGACGTTGTATTCGTAGAAAAGTCAAATGTGACTTGCTTCCTTTTCTTTGCTTTCACTGACAATGAGTCATTGGGTTGTTGTTGCTGTTGGTGTGGGTTTTCAACCTGACAAGATCGAAGCTGATTTAAGTGCCGCTTAAATTTATATCCTTCGTCCAATTCAACAAGATAGTGAAGACGGCCCAAAACTTTGTCAATCCTCCCAAATTTCCACAATTTGTGACTTTGGTAAACGCGAGCTTGAACGCGATCACCAATGTTGAAAATTGCTGGAACAGGCAATGGTTTCGGTTTAGGATTATACATACTTCCAAGTTTAGGTTTTACTAAGTCGAGACGTGTCCTAATTTGACGATTGAGATACAGTTCAGACGGAGATTTCCCACAAGATAGGGGCGTAGCCCGAAAACGGAACAAGATTTCACGTAATTTTTCATGGATCGTCCCAGGTTCTGATTCCATGGATTTTAGCTTTGATTTCAGAATCTGGACGTATCGCTCGGCCAACCCATTTGTGGCAGGGTGTCCCGGGGCGATAAATCTTTGATCTATTCCACGTTCATTGCAATAATTAGAGAATTCATCGCTGGTGAATATTCTAGCGTTGTCTGATACAAGGGCTTCTGGAAATCCATGACGGGCAAAAATTTGATTTAGAAGGTCGATTGTAGATGCTGATGTTGGAGTTTGACGTTGAGCCACAATTTCCGGCCACTTTGATTTAGCGTCAACGATGATGAGGAAGTTGTGACCA
>VMOF01000111.1:132671-216712 GCA_011764245.1 Trialeurodes vaporariorum
CCTACATCTCAAATACCACCAAGCAGCAAATTTTATCAAATTTTGGTAATGTCATTACACCACAAGACCTGTGGTATAGACCCAACATCGAATGGCGCGCGGAGCCAAATACATCGTATACGTTCATCATGTCAGGTAATATTGTTTTGATTATTTTGATACTTACTGTCTGAGTGAATAGAATCACATCGGTACGAAACTTTCGAATAAAGCTAATTATCGAAAGAAAGTAAAACACCATTCGTAAAAATGAGTACACCGCCAACGACTGATAACAATTTCACGGATGAAAAAAGGAATTTGATGCTTGTATAGACAACATTGCTCATATGAGTTGACTGATTCTGACCGAGATCATTCACAAATGATCATATATGCTCTTATAAGTGTTATATGTATGAGTTGGATACTAATTAAATAAAGACAGTAATATTTAGATGACTATGATAATGGCTAGTCAGGCCATAACTGTATTTTATACACATGTCAGATAGATCAGTGACAACAACAATTATCACTAGCGGGCGCTGCATAACAGTGCAGACCTATACACATAACAATAAGTACATACAAGGGGTGTCTCAAAAGTCCCCAGACTGCGCATTTCATTTGAAAACTAAGCTATAGCTATAGAGTTGATCTTAGTTTCATTGACAAGAAAAAGTAAGAACGGAATTGATCAAGTCAAGCTCATTTTATTTGAACGAAAATTGGCCGAGTTGCAGCATTTGAAAAATCGTCTATGGGTTTTTTTGAACATTCTTTTTCCCTCCTGAAAATAAACCTATTGAACTTTTCCGTTGCTTTTTTTCCCACGAAAGCCATTTGATCACATCTGAGGACATCAGGCGTAAACCGTTTAGCCCCGATTTAGCTTCTTGCGATTTCTAAATCTTCTCAAAATTTAAAAAGCTCCTCTCAGCATGCGATTTGAATCAAAGAACGCAATTAAGACCGAAGTCAACAATTTTTTCACAACCATCCCCACAGAGGAATTTAAGAAGACCATTCAACAAAAATGGGAAAAAACGTATGGAGGAGTGTATCAGATTTGAAGGTAAATACTTTGAGAAAAGGAAGAGGTTATTACAGGCTCAGAAAACACCTGGAATGAGGACTAACCGAACTTTGTTCTTTTTTTTTGTAAAAATAAACTCTGTTTAAAAATAACCGTACCTAGGCGATTTTCTTAAACAATTTATTCAAACTGTCATAACTACAGCAGTTTTCAAGCAAATGATCTGATCTATGGTCTTGGTCGATAGATAATGAGGCTATCTATCAAATGAAACCAATATCAGCTCTATAGCAGTGTACGTAACTTTTAAATAGGAAGCACAGCCTGGGTAATTTTTAAGCCACTGTTTACATTATAAGCACCAACGAACCCACAGGGTGTCCAAGAAATGAGTTCACACTTCTTGTATGAGGTCTTGTCGGCATCTCCAAAATTTATCATGTGATTGAGACGGTGCCGTGATAACTTTTGCTCGGCACCACTTGAGCTTCAATTTGAGACTAAAGCATCAAAAATCCATCTCGATCCATTTCCCATAAGGCCAGTGCTAGGTCCTTTCAAGAATTCATTTTCACTGAAAAAATGTACACCTTTAATAGTCTCAATGTTAGAGGAATTTAGCATATGTGCGCCAAATTTCATGAATATAGGACGGTTAAAACTGTTTTTACAGCCTCTCAAGGAAAAATGTGGCCTTCTTTGGCGAACCCATCTTTTAAAATCCAAACCACTAATTAGAGTTGCAAAGGTATTGGAATTGCTATAATTGTTAGTAGTGAACAAATTTGAATATTAATCCAATATCAAACTCTGACCGATGGCGCCCCTGGTAAAAGTAACAACTATAAGGACTATAAGAAATATAATCTACAGTCATTTAGTCGTAAATTGTTTTGTAACTCTACGACAGTCACTCCATTATGTTAGCCCGTACCGACGACAGTCAACTGAGTTGTCACTGAGTTACTCTACAATTTGAAAATGATCAATCAAGTGTACTCTCTGTGTATAATAAAAATGAGTTCTTCCTACAAGACGCGTTCGTCAATATAATTTGTAATTTTTAGTGATAAACGGCCAACTCGTTACGGCCGTTTGCCATTAAAGACGCTTTTGGAATAGTTAAATATTTCCATCAAAGACTGCTTTAAAATGACACGAAATTGTAAATGGTGTCCCAAAAGTACCGAGACTAATACTGTAACTTCAAAACCAAACAAGCTGGCGTTCTCATCTTGATCGCGCTTAAAATACCAACTTATTTTCTCTCAATTGAGCTCAAGATGATCACATTGGTCTACGCTTGACAACATTACGGCAGTTTGAAAAATAAAAAAAGTTGACCCCGTAAAGGGTTTTTAGCATATGTATATTTTCTCGTTGCAATAAACCAAGCGTACTAAGGGGTCCGATGCTATCTTTCTTAGAGCACGACTTAGTAGCACCAAAAATACTGTTTATAAACATCACTACTATCGTCTAACCCAAAATGAGACTGATGTCGCTCATTTTCAGATCACATGGAAGTCTGATCACAACAGGAGACCAGTGTTTGCCATTGAGTTACAAAATTCACATGAACACGCGCTTTAAGGAAGTTTTCATCAAACTCAGTAGTGAGTTAGACGGATATAGAAGTGGCGGATCCAGGGGGAATTTTCTCCCCCAGAAGTATCAAATGTTGCCATTTTTCAACAGACAATAGCTCCACATTGCTTCTTGCGACGATTCAAATTTAATAGGCGTCCCCCCCGAAAAATTTTCTCGGTCCGCCATTGCGATAGATATATTTATAAGTAGTATTTTCGTTGTAACCCTTTCGGTGTAACCCAGTCATGCTCTGAGAATAAAAGCATCGGAAAATTTAGGGCTTAGTTTTTCGCTACGAGATAACATTTGCTAAAAAACCTATAAAAGGGGTCCACTTTTTATTTTTCAAACAGTCATAACTTCGTAAATGATTTTACAAAACGTGCTCATCTTGAACTCAATCGATAGAAACTGGGTTGATCTTTTAAACATGACCAAGATTAGGGAGGTGATTAACGAAATACGGAGGGTTGGATCGTTTTGGTATCGTTAATTTTATCGTTTACATATAACCTTATGTGTGGCTCAACTGATCGACTCGTTTTGAGCCCTTCGTAACGATTGAAACGGACGAAAGGAAACGATGAGTCGGGGTCTGTCGTAATCTCAATAGTTTGAAGTAGGAAAAGGTGAGGCGGGGATCACTTGCGCGATCGAGTTGCGCAGAAGCAAGCCCATTTGATTTTATGCAAACGATAACGGTAACGATACCCAAAACGATCCGATCCTACTAAATCACCTCCCAGGTTGCTAGCCTCTTAAGTTTTGAAGTTACATCATTAGTCTAGATACTTTTGGGACATCGCCCTTTGAGGTCCGTGCCACCCTTTGTTCACGGTGTGAAAATCACGACAAAATGTATTCCACTCATTCCATTATTATCAATCTTATTCTATTATTCCACTATTGCTGTTTTCTCCACATTGCACCCTTTTGCTCAAAAGCTGATCTGTTCACACCGCCATCTATTTTCGTTGTATTTTACACTCTTAGTTCTCAAATAATCTTGTTTGTACTATCTCGCACGCATTTTTGCGTGTAAACTTAATACCATGATAACATCCGCCGTAAAGTCAACATTTTGCTGTCCATCATTTCATGGAACGATGAGTTTTTGGATTAATTCACGGCTTGGTCTGCTGTTTTACACGTCCCGTGAAATGGTTAGATTTCTGCTCTCCACTCCGCGGAATGGCCAGTTTCTAGTTCATTCCACAAACTGATCAGCTGTTTCTTTCAATCCGCAGAATGGTTAATTTCACAGATGGGGCTTAACATATACACGTCGAAATATTAGAATGAATGTACAGATAGTTCCGAAGAAATTCAGCATTGCTCCAATAGCATAGCATTGTCTCAGTTTTGAAGTGCTGGGCTTTAAAGGAAGTTCAAAACTTATAACGTTCTTACCAGGAGTGTTTAGAGTGTTATTAAGTAATGCCTGCTGCCCAAATAGACACCCGGAAAAAAAATCAGGGAATTCGTTTTAATTTATAAATTGCAAACATGATTTCTTTGAGATCTGCAGAGCTTGACGTGCCTAACCGTGCTGCCCCGTTCAAGAGAGAAAAACAAATCTGGGTAGTCGGAAATATCCCAGAGATGAAAATTCCGGCAGGAAAGACGATTACTTCATACACAAGGCCCAAACCTCAGAGACAACAAGGTAAAGTACGTTCAATTTTACCTTAAACGAAACAATATTAAGTTATGAAAAACGGTCTCATAAGTTCTTTGTATTAGCAACTGAGAATAACAAATTCAGCTTAATCTATGGAAGTTTGAAACAGTATATTCCTTCAGGTGTACAAACTAAACGAGTCATCGAAAGCAGGGGTTTGAACCGCGTCCAAAAATCGGTTCGGTTCGGTTCGCGGTTCACGGACATTTGATGAACCGCTTAAACGGTTTGGTTTGCGGTTCAAGAAATTTTGAAAATTCGGTTCGGGTTCGGTTCGGGTTTTTGAAATCTGCTGAACCGGTTCAAACCGAACCTTAGAGTGGTTGCGGTATCATCCTGACTAGGTCGCGACGTCGCCTCAAAGCTTCGCCTTCTGGCTCATAGCTCCATAGGTCCGGGTCTCGGATGGCGGGTTCCGCCGGCCTCGGTTTCCTCTTCAAGACAAACAGGCGTTGGCGGCGGCCACCGGTCTCGGTCCTCTGGCACCCATCGACACGGGGAGTTATGCGGGCGATCCACGCCCGGGAGCGTTTCGTTTGAGGCTCGTTTCGCCTGTGTCGTCCGTAGTGATCCCTTGAATAGCGAGGCTAAACTGCGAACACCGGCCCAAGAAAGCCCCTGATGCTACCCTCGGGATTTCGAATCGACTCCTTAACCCCTGGAGCGATCATCGGACTTCAACTATGCAAGCTCTCCGCCGAGAGCTCACCGTTGCATCGGTCCGGTCTTTGAGCGCCGTTAAGTCCCCTTTCCTGCGCTCGGACCCACTGTCACTCGCAAGCCCGGTAGTCCAACACCGCGGCTCATCACCACTGGAGCCGAGTCGGACCATCTACGCACCAATCGTTACGGTGCGGCTTACAGGGCCGCCGGGGTATGTTCTCCAATGATGCCACCTCCCTGTCCAGTTGTCTTTTCTGACGTCGGGTCTTGATACTGTCGCAGCGATCACCCTCCGCCCCGCACCCCCGAGCCGTCGACCCCCGGGAGGAGCCTCGGTCTTGCGACCGACTCGGACGACACGGGCTATGACTGAAATCGTCGAGGCTAGTGCTTTACCCTGCACGTGCTCCCTCGGCACTATGGTGCCTAAGTCGCCAACATAGGGGTCCATGTTGCGGATTCGTCATTCAGCGAGCTGAACGCGTTTTGCCCGGGGGCTTCCAACGTCGCTCACCGCCCAGGGTCCCTGCACAAACGTGACCGGGCCGCTGTTTCCCCCGGTCGAGCCTCTCGGAGCGTACGCATCGCTCGTGCTGTCCCGGTCGGGCCTCGGGTTTCCGGCGACTCCCTGCGAGTCATGCGCCGGTCGGCTAACCGGAGCGCGTTCGCACATCACGCTACGGCCGGACCGCGTCCTTCCGCTGCGTGCTAAAGCTTGCCCCTTTCGCTGGAGTTACTTCAGGATAGTAACTCCTGCCCGCGTTCACCAAGATGACAAGGAAGCCGGGGGCAAGGCCCACTCGCGGAGGACGCGACAATCGTCCGTGCACCTGTTCTCAACCTCTGCGGTTCAACTGCAAGACCGAGCCTGTACCTACTCCGGGGTGAGCGCGGGCCTCGGCCTCCCCCGAGGGAGAGTCACACGCCGAGACCCGGCACGGTAACAGGTTATCCTACGGGGAGAGTTTTGCCCACTTGGTTCGGGGGACGGCATACCCGATGCCAAGCTCGCCGCGAACGGTCGAGTCTGATCCTCGTCGCCGACCGGCCGCCGCTGCAGTTCGGGGCGTTGAGGGTCCCCGGTATCCACGGGCCCCCACGGGGAGGGGGTGCAATTCGCCCGCAAACCGAACCTTCGATGAGCGAACCGCTCCGAACCGGTTAAGGTGAGTCGTAAAAAAACGCTCTGAACCGGTTCAGATGGGTCGTTGTTACGTCTTCTTTCGACGTGCCTTTGCAGTTTGGACGCTTGCTTTCCAACCATTTCTACACCACATATTTTACACTTGCTGCTGTTCCTTTTTTTGTCGAAATTAAAACAATTTTGAATTGGGTGAGCCATTTATTTTTAGAGTCTATAATTGAGACGGAAGAGGAAAATTAACATTTAATATGAAAATGTGTAACTCATATAAACAAATGATGAAAAAATAGTGTCTTTCTTCGCGTGTACGAGGCAACGATCGCATGCATCGCAATCTAAGAGAAGAATCTCAGGGGATCGAAAATTTTAAGCAGACCGCAGAGACCTCCTGTTTAAAGATCACTCGTCTCCACTTTACTTCAAATGTTGAGTCGCTTGCGAACCGGTTCAACTGCTGGTTCGGAGATTTTCAAAACATCGGTTCGGTTCGGTTTGTGGTTCGGAAAAATTTCTGAACCACCCAAGCGGTTCGGTTCGCGATTCATGAAATTTACCAAATGTGGTTCCGGTTCGGTTCGCGGTTCATGAAAATGGCCGGTTTTGAGCGGTTTACGGTTCGCGGTTTGGTTCGGTTCAAACCCCTGATCGATAGAAGTAGGTAAGCCTTTTTTTCACTAAAGATTCGAGATACCGATATATTTTGAAAAAGCGATCATATCATTCTTGTAGTTACTATTTTGCCACTTCTCTTTCTGACGTGATGGAGCCTAGATTCTGGCAAAAACTCTGTCAATCTTTTTATTTTATTTGCTTGTTTTGCTATTTTTACAATTTGCGTTCCTTAATTTTCTTCACATTCATAATTGTTATTAAATAGCTTTGGAATACAAAAGCAAGAATAAAGGTCGTGATTTATGACAGTTACTGCGATTCGTGGCATTTTTTCTCATCTGATCAGTGAGATCCAAATCCAATGATGCACGGATTTCTGGGATTCTGAAGAAGAAATGTATTAATATAGTTATGAGAAACTGTGCTGAGATCTGTTTTTACAATGTATGCGGAAAATACAAGTGGTTCTTTTCGCCACTCTATTCGCCAATGAATTGACCGTGGTGGCTACCGCTTATAATGTCATATCTTTAAAAAAACGAAAACAAAAAAACAAAAAACGAGCCCTCAAACACTGCATTATTTCATTAACTGCTAAGTTAAATATTCAAAACTATGCAAAATATAAAAGGAAAATTCATTGAAACATACACACCCACATCTTTGTTAAAATTACAATAGCTTATCGAGCAATGCTGGATCAAAATAAAGAAAAAAATATATCTAAATTATTAATGATATGAGAGTAGAAAATACCAGCGTTGCACTTGGACTAGAATGATAATTTTTGATCGTTGAAACTGTGAAATAACGGATCAAATCAATTTCAGATTCCAGCTAAAACAAGTTAAGTATAAATATGAGAATCTGGATTATAATATGATGACTAGAAAAATTGTGGTTTAGGTTTAAGAGTCAAACTAATGAGTACAGTAATATGAGGGTCGTTGAATTTGTAAGTTTCTCATTCCAAGATCCACAAAAATTGACAAAATTTATTGATCTTCGTCTCAAAATATTTATTAAGATATGATATTTTGAAACCAGCAAGCTAAACGGAAATATAATCGGACTTAATGCGGCCGAACGGAAGCCGCGGGAACGTGCCCAAACGTAAGTCGTTCCCGACGTCTGCCTGCCTCCGCTAGATTTTAAGTCCCACAACAAATAAGAAGCTTTCCGTATTAAAAAATCTAGATGAATAGTGGTGTGAATAGAGCCAACTGAAATATCAAGGCAATAATCTTCTTGTAATGAATGCAAAATTTCAAAGACGGTGTCATGAAGATTATCTTAAATCGCACTTTGAACCGTGCTGTGCCATCTCTCGTTTAGTTTGGATGTACTAGTTGCTTTTTTAGTCGTCATTGGCGTCAGCTGTTCTATTTATAGGTCGATTTTTGAGTTGATGAGAAGAAAAATGTGATTTTCTTAAACTCCTTATTCTCTCGATTCGTAATGGGTTGCCTTTTAGTTTGGATTTAAATGTTCGGAGTTTCATTAAATTACTTGGAGTTATTTCATAGTTCTTTTTTGATGTTTCCTACAACAATCTTTCGTGCTAAGAAATTTTGATTTTTGTTGGTTCGAGTTGGAAGTTATGTCATTTTTTGTGAGTAATTCGTTATTTTGTATTATTTAAATATTTCCGAATTTAACCTCTCGCAGCAAGCTTTCTTTCCTGAGACAGATTTACTCATTTTAATCTCCTAAAGTGGAGTGATCTGAGGTAAATTTGTGAACCGATGAGTGTATATTCTTATTCTTTTGAGATATTTGTAATCGCAGAAAATTAGAGAGGAAAGTCACTGAGAAAAACAACTTTGAATGTAGTGTTGGATTAAATATTTACTTATAAATCACGAATTGTCTGGAAAATACGTGCTCGGTTTCCTTTTCTGAATTTTTTCTGCCTTGAAACAACGTTATCAGGAACCGTTAGTGTGCATTTTCAGGCTGATTGTGTGTCACGTACCAGTTTCCACATTTCAAAAGCAACCATAATGCAACCTCTTAATTTTATTGTCGTGGGACTAATTAATATCTCGTCCTCCTGGATTGTCAGTACTTATGGAAAGTTAAAACCCCACGTCATCGTTAGTTTGCACCATCCAAAGTCTTTTGGGGATCATCAATCCACCAAATCATTTGGTTCCTGTCCCATTGTCTCACATAGCATTCATTTTCAACGCTGCTCGCAAGCAAGTTTCCATCTCCAGTGTGGTTTCTCGCCCCAGGACTATCCGAAGGTACAAGGATTACTTAGTATTTGACCAGATTACTGGTCTTTGAAGTAAATCATCCAATTTTTCTGAAGAATTCACCTTTTTTTTTTTTTTTTTTTTTTTTTTTTTTTGGTTTCTATCATTTTGGAAGCATAAATTGTGCAGCAAGAAGCATTACATCATAATGAACCAATCTTTTAATAACAAGTGGCAGCAGGTATTCCCAAATTTTCAAATTTATTGTAAGCCTATCCAGCTACATATAATTCGGGTTTAGAAGAGCTTGTTGTCTGCCATACTTTCCCCTCATTGCAGTCCAAAGTAATACAGCTTTGATGCGTGAAAGTAAAAATAAACGCAGTGATTATTCGTCGGTACGGTACCGAGGTCTAAGCCGTTATTTGTCGGTACGGTACCGACGTCTAAGCCGTTATTCGTCGGTACACCGTACCGACGTCTAAGCCGTTATTTGTCGGTACCGGAAAACTTTTTTCTACCGCTAACTTGGCTAAACTGGGAAACTTTTCTCTACCGCTAACTTGGCTTTACCGGAAACCTTTTTTCTACCGCTAAACCGACAAGCTAACGCCATATATAGTAATCCTTTGTCATTATGAGAAGGAACCGCGATAACGTAGTGCGTGACCGCGGTGTACTGACTCTACTATTTATCAACCTCACGCGTTATCACAGTCAACACACGAGACCTAGGGAAATTTTGCGCTTTTTCCGGCTAACTGAGACGGTCAATTCGTTTTGGTGAGGTGAGTATCTGGCATGTTTACAGTTACACGGCTTGCTCAGTGATAAGAGAAGCATCTTAGCAAATCATGGAAAGTATTTTACGTATTTTTTTTTAAGTATTTTAAGTATTTTAAAGTTTTTCTTTGGAGTTTAATGCTCATAAAAAGTTAATTTTGAAATTATGGTTTTAGTGCTGTATTGAAGTGTATGCAGAAAGTGTTTGTCCGATTACCGAAAGTACGGTTGGTGTATAAACTACAACTATGTACCACACATAACGAATCCCTATTATGGCAAGTTGCTTATTCGATTGTTTTGTTTCTTCTAATTTTTTTTCTGATTGAAAATTGGAAAAGGAAACTGACAAATGAAAAATATTCATTCTTGTAACATGGTTGGGACTTGAATGCCTACCTACTTGTTGTATGAACTTTTTTCTAATTTGACCGTGTATGTATTTTTTCGCATGTTTGCATACCTACTTGTTATATTTGACGTGATTTCAATAAACCAAAGAAATTTTCATGATTCAGTTTTGAGTACCTTTAAAACGATTCCTTATTAAGTACCCTCATTTCTTGTAAAAAAGTTTATGTCACAAAAAAATCCAAAACCCTCTGGGTTTAAAAAAAAAAAGCCGGTCTAGTTTAAAAGAACTTTTTCTTAGGGATTGATACAAAAAAAAAAAAAAAAAAAAATTAAAAAACAAAAATCTGCTCCTAAATCTGATTAAAAAAAAAAAAATGCTAATGATATGTGCTGCGATCAAGTCTCAGGTTCTGTTTCATCTTTCTTCAAGATTTCTTGTGACCACAGGTGTCATTTTGGGCTTTACATTGCGTTTTACCGTCCAAACATTGAAATTCGGTCGTGTGTGTGTGTGTGGGGGGGGGAGGAGGGGGTCTGCCAATATTAATCGCTGAAATACGTTTGATATCCGATGCGATCAAGTCCCAAGTGCACTCTCTTCCTACCACTTTAATCTAAGGTGCCCTTTAATAATGGGGGGAAAAAAACTTGAGCCGGCAATTTTTTTGCTCCTATTCCTTTGCTGATACCAGCGCTGATCTACGGAGGAATGTTAAACTGCGTTTTCCCGATGCAAATTAAGTAAAAGTGGATTCAAGTGAATGCTAATTGTAAGTATGATCGTTGACCATATAACATTTTTCTGTTCACGAGAGAAGTAGGACCATTTATGGTATCAAAATGTTCATTTTTGCCTTTTTTGGTTCAAGGTGCTCTTAAGTAATTAAGTTTATTACAAGAATTTATAGTACTCAAGGATATTCATTGTACCATTTGAGTCATAGCCGTGATGTTTAAATGGTCCATAACCAATACTCCAATAAGCGTCACTCCGATATAGCCATACATCCATACTACATGGAGAATTGGTTGTGGACCAGTATGGACCATTTATACTGGGGATAGCATATCCTCTGTTCATCAACGGTTTCGTATAGGTAGGCCATCTTCCACTCATTTTCTTTAAAGCCATAATATGTTACATTTATTAAAATTGTAGAGTAGACTGGTAAAATTTTTGTCTACCTTTCATTTAATGAATCACGGGTCGCGATACGATGTAAAATTTGAAACGGGATAGACGAAGGAAGCAAAAAAAAGGGCCAATTTTTTTTCCCCCCAATTTTTAAAGGGGCCCCTTAGTTAAATGGGGGAAGAGAGTGCACTTGGGATTTGATCGCATCGGATATCAAACGTATTTCAGCGATTAATATTGGCAGACCCCCTCCTCCCCCCCCCACACACCAAAAAACGCCCGAATTTCAATGTTTGGACGGTAAAACGCAATGTAAAGCCCAAAATGACACCTGTGGTCACAAGAAATCTTGAAGAAAGATGAAACAGAACCTGAGACTTGATCGCAGCACAATCATTCGCTTTTTTTTTTTTTTTAATCAGATTTAGGAGCAGATTTTTTTTTTATTTTTTTTTTTTTTTTTTTTTTTTTTTGTATCAACCCCTAAAAAAAAGTTCTTTTAAACTAGACCGGTTTTTTTTTTTTTAAACCCCAGGGGGTTTTTGGATTTTTTTGTGACATATCAAGCTGTTTTTGTAGTCAAAGGTTTTGTTTTGTTTTGTTTTTTTTTTCATGGCATTCTTTGAGCAACGACAGAGTCAGAGGCGGCGCGTGCATTTTGGCATCGATGCATTTCTTTCTTTTAAACCCCCTTGTGAAATATTGATTTGAGAGAGTGCGCTGTGCAGCCCTATATTTCTACCCTTTTCATGACTTTGAAGGGACTGAATGAAGTGTTGCCAGATTGCAAAAGCCGCCTCTGAAGTGAGCGCAGAGTGACTGATTTCTGCTCTTAGAAAACAGCTATTTTCAGTACTGTGGTCTAATCTCATAATTCCCAGAGAGAAACCAATGAATATGATAAAAATTTTATGATGCCTCATTATGAGAAGGAAATAAAACATAGGTATGCTGAATGTGAAAGTAAAGGTATGCAGAAACAGAAACCAAGTGTTCAGTGCTCTAATAGATTTTTTTTTTCACGTGCTTTCAATTAGCAGTGTTCTCCTTTTGTGACACGGTAATCTCACTAAAAGATCCCAGAGCACGAGTGACTCACCGGCCCAAAAAAACAATTTGAAAGAAAAAAAGAAACGAAAAAATTTTGTTAACGTTTTACAAAAAAGGGGCGAAACAGGAAGGAGAACTTTGCCCGTATTAGAAAAAAAAAGGGAAATTTTTCACAAAAAAAATTAAAATTCATGGAATGGGCCGGAGCCCCCCCCTTTCAAAAAGTACAACGAACTTACATTTGCAAGTGTCCGACGAAGAGTGGATACTCGTTACAACAGGTTGGTGGGGAGCGTTGCGGTCGCCCGTCCCAGGGTGTCGAACCATGGATCGCTACAGCGGAAGGGAGCAAGATGCGCCTTCAACTGCAACGATCCCAAATAGCAACACACGGAGACGAGCAAACACATCACTCCTCACTCCGTTTGCTCGACCATCCACCACGTTACACTTTGAGGGCAGCCTCCCCATTTGCATAGTAGTTGGACCTTATCCTCGCCGTTTATTCACTGTGCGTGTTTTGAAGCTGACAATAGCTCGAATATAAATTTATTTATTTATTATTATTATATTATGAATATGCAACAAATTACGAATGAGTGACAAAGTAATCATCCCTTACACAGCAATGTCAGTTAACCCCTTTTCTTTCTTTCTAGGACACTCTGTCCTGGTTATGTCTATCCATTAAATTTTTCCCAAAATTCTTCGGGGGGGGGGGGGTTTCCCGGTCTGCCCCTTTTCTGCCAGCGCGCATGCAAAATAAAATGTTTTGATAGGTAAGAAAATAAACAAACCATTAGATTGATTCTAGCTTGCTTCCCCTCGTTTGTTTCAACCTCACATCCAAAATTAAGATTAATTCAGAGGAAATTGGTTTAAACAAAAAAGCAAGTGTTTTAGAGTGGTTTTTGGACACATAATTCTAGTACAACTGTCCAGGTGAGTAAATGTCGCTTTTTTCTGTCATGGTCCGTTTCTTAATGGCGAAAAACCTTGAAGAAACATTTACACAGAATTCTGTGCCTACGAGCCACTCTGAAACATAGCACTTTCTTTTAAAAACCAATTTCAGGTGCATCTGTTTTTTTTTTTTTTTTAGTTTTTTTTTTTTTTTTTTTTTTTTTTTTTTAGCTTTTTATGTTAAAAAAAACGAGGCAAACAAACTTGCCTGTATGAAATTGTCGGTAAGATATTTTCATCAATAAAATCATGGCTGCCCCCCACGGGCGTGCCGGGGTTTTCCGGGGGGGGGAGAAAAGATTGCAATTTGACCGCCCTTCAAAATTATAAAATTGAATATTTTTTTTCGCTTGAAAGTCCCCCTGATTTTGCTACCTTTGGGAAATACATTGCTAGAGAAAACCCCTTTTTTTTTTCCTTTTTTTTTTTTTTTTTTTTTTACGTTCCCCAAATTTTTGCCGCCCGAAGAAAGGGAACACCCCCCCCCCCCCCCCTTGGCGCACCACTGCAATCCCCCCGTGGTGCCTCAAAAGCACGTCCTGAAATACCTCACAATACCAAAATTTTTGTGATTTTGAGGCAGGAAAAATGGACAACAGCAAAAAACCCCCAAAAAGTGTGAATCTCAAGAGTCACTGTAGAAGCTTTTGTTTTGTGGCTCACTCTATGAGCCTGATCGTGAACTTATATCAAGTCACGAGCCAATATTCAAAAGCAACAACAACATTTTTATTTTTATTATGATTATAAACAAAATTTTAGAGGTTGGCATATTAATCTCATACAGTCCAAACAATAATGATGTGCTGTATTATTACTATTGTATTTTATTTAAAGATAAATAGGTACTTATTAATAAGAGTGCATTTGAGTCCCGCATGAATCACAGGTTCATCGAAAGTCAAAAATGATTGTGTGAAGTCCTATCATTTCTATGCCAAAATTGCTTGCCTGTTTGAGTTATCCTCCAAGTTTAAGGTCATTGTTTTGCGAAAATAGGTACTTGATTCACTTCCATCTCTTGTTGCACTCCAATTAGAGCAGAGGATACTGTGCACAATCACAGCGGACTCCGTCTCCCATGCGTAGTGAATAGATTGCATTTGGAGAGAAAACAAATACTTGTCTCTTTGGTTTGCTCGTGTAACAAACAACTAATGTTTCTTTTGAAACCTGATTTGCAGTAAAATGGGGTTTTTGATTCCAAGACTATCATTTGTTTTTTTAAAGTTAATTCATCGATGAGACTCAGAACAGCGGAAACTACTTTTTGGAAATGCAAACTTTTACTGTTGGTGGTAGGTATGACCCTTGTGGTAAATTTTAACTTCTTATTGTTGTACTTGAACTTCCTAATTGCCTGTAGGTACGCACTGCTATTCTAAAGAGTACAGACACAGGCGACAAGCACTCAACACAGAATGGAAAGTCTTTGTTTATAGCTAACTTATTTGACTACGCCATGTCAGGTGAAAAGGCATTTTAGCATTGTTTCTGGCAAGGGTTTGTAGATGAAGGTCCACTGGCTTTGAAAGCCATTTATCTAAAATTAATAACAGTGAGAATGGGTCCATAGCCACTGACATTATTTCAACTACGCCTGACAAAAAAACTGCGCATGAAATTCATGAGAATATCTGCGCAATTTAATTTCCACGCAGCTAGAGTTTGATTTTTAGTGGAATGCAAGCCTTGACCCACTCTTGAGGCTAAGACAACCTTTTCCAGTCCAGCATAAAATAAATTTATCACCAATGAAGAAACTGGCATGAGAAATTGGTGTTGCTGGGTTTCTGAGAACAATGTATGTGCAAACCGCAAACAAAACCCCTGTAGTTTTTTGGATTGATTACACCCCAAATCAGGTTTCAAAAGTGAGCAATTTTTTATCAGTACTTATTCACCACAGGGTACATACCTACCAACAGTTAAAGTTTTCAATTCCAAAAAAATAGTTTCCACTGTTCTGAGTTCCACCAATGAAATTTAAAGTTAAAAATGAGTTTCGGAAATGATAGTCTAAGACTCAAAACCACCATTTACTGCAAATCAAGTTTCAAAGTAGAACATAAGTTGGCTGTTTTACTCGAGCATCAAGAGATAAATACCTACATTTTTGCTCTCCAACTGTAATTTTTACTTTTTACTAAAGTTGTTGCATGGCCAGAAAAGTCAACATTTAGATCGATTGATGACTTACCGCAGTAATTGACGCTGTAAGCTGATACAGCTTTAACACATCTACTGCTTCATGAAAATAAGGAGTTGCATCTTGCAAAGGAACAACTATAAGTAAATTTTAAATCACTACAAGATGCTCACCATACCCCCACTGGGAGCTTGCAAATTTCCGAAAAAAGTTTCCGCAGCTCTGAGTTCCATCGATGATTTAGCTTTGGAACTGAGTTCCGCAAATGATAATTATAAATCAAAAACCATTTACTGCAAATCAGGTTTCAAAATAGGACACTAGCTGGATGTTACACCAGCAAACCAAGAGCTAGTACTTGCCTACATGTTTCCTCTCAAACTGGAATGTGTACACTACCGGGGTGGAGACGGAATACACTGTGATTGTACGCGGTTTTTTTCCTAATCATTGAAGGGAACAAGAAATTGAAATAAATCAAAGTACCTACACAACACAGGGACAGAGAGATAATTCAATCAGGCTAGAAATTCTGGCGCAGAAATAATGGGACTCGTAGGCTACGTGGGACTGCACCGAATTTTCTTACATTTCAGATAAGCCCATAAGATTCAGGTGGGACTCGGATGAACTGATGAAATAGTATCGCACTTCCCCCACCATCAAATTGGCACAAGAAAAAGACAAAAGCAAGAGAACAAGTTTACAATGCAAATCAACTGGAAACAACTACTATTAACTTTTGCCCCCTCTAGGGTGATAAATTGGGTTAGGTCATGAGCTTCGAACTCGAATTTCACGGCTTGAAACTGAAAGAACCGTCACCACAGAAATAACACTATTGAAGAATTTCTTGCTACTGTTTTAGCCATTTAAGTTACTTTGGCCCGTTTTACAGTCTTAAATTTTTAAAAATCGAACGAAAACCGTGGGTCAAATGTCAGAATAAAGATACTTAGCCGTTGTTGATGTTATGCAGTGTTACGTGATTTGATTTGTCCCTGGTGTCAAGCGGTGATGGTGTGGACTTGTTTCAGGCTTCGGTCTGTGGCAACACTGAAGGGTGGTCTGATTGGCCCATGCTTATTTTCGAGTTTATTTCCCTTTCAAGTGAATGAAATAAGTCAAATCTTCGGAAGTATCATTTCCCCGTCATTCTGAATCTATCAATATATGGTTATCTAGGGTTTTGTGCAGGCGTTTACTCTGTGGGGTGATTTTTGAATAATTTGGGTTTTTGGGGGTCGATTCAAAATTGAACCGTAAAAAAGACGGTTTTCTAAAGATTTATTTTTGCTTGAACCATGAATCAAAAATCAATTCATACCATCTGATAGATCTTTTTGGGCCCGTTTGGCCAATAGGGGGTTATGGGGGTTTTTAGCGACGGTATAAGCGGTATTTAACCGAACATGCGAGAAACCTGCTCAGAGCCTTTTTTTCGATGTTCGTAAAAAATATAAGTGGTCCCCCTAGCCAATGCTTTGGGGTTTTAAACTTGACCGGGGTGGCTATCGCCACTTATAATTATTGAAATTTTCAATTCTTAAAAATACCTCCAGTACCCCCTAACCCGATCCAGTTAGCGGTAAAAAAAGTTTTCCCGTACCGACAAAACGGCTTAGACGTCGGTACCCTACCGACAATAAAGGCTTAGACGCGGTACCGTACCGAGAATAACGGCTTAGACGTCGGTACCGTGTACCGACGAATAACAGCTTAGACGTCGGTACCGTACCGACGAATAACGCCATCCAAAAATAAAACCAGCCTATTTCAATATTTTCCTACAACAGCTCACAATTCAGTTTTCATCCTTAATATAGTGCTCATCAGATGTTGGAAGGGCTCTCTACTTGGAAACTGTCTCAATTTTCTTCCTCAGTCAGAAATTCCGAAGGTTCACTCGTCTGATTGTTTTAACGTGTGTACTTACTTACTACTTACTGCCTTATGGTTGAAAAAGTTGTACAAATTTGAGGCTGAAATAAGAGACAAGGCATGTCTATCTACTAATATTCAAAATGCAACAGAATTTTGCATCCTACAGTTTTGATTCATGAACATGTCAACAGAGCCTGTGAAAAACAAACTCAAAGTTGAAGCTTAAAAAGCAGTGTAGTTCAGAGATCTGAACTAATAAACCTCCTTGAGTTGGCTTTGGCAGGAGAGTTTTTGAGATTATTGTATTTGAAACGTGATTTATCCAATAGGCTGGCCAGAGCACGACCATTTTGAATATGCGGTTCTGACAAGTAGTGGTGCCTGCTTCTGAACCGCATCAAAGCACATCGGTGAGCGGTTGCTTAGAAACAAGTTGAAATTCTGTGCTAACCAACTTTTACCGATGCGCTTTGATGCAGTTCGGAAGCACGTACCGCTGCTTGGCAGATCCCCATACTCAAATGGTCCAGCTCTACTGCACATCTGCGCTCGCTGGAGGCCGGTGAATACACTAAGAATGATTTGCATCAGTCAGCCTGGCGGAAGCGTAGAGCCTACGGTGCACTAAGTCCACAGTCAAAGTGAACGGTAAAATCACTCTTGATTCATTGATTTTTTTCCCTGAAAGTTGAATACTAATTACTTATGAAAATTTGATTCTCAGTTAAAACTCTCGGCTCAAGATCAGTTCCTAATAGTACAGTTCCCGTGTACTTTTCTTGTATATTTATAGTACGTACTTTGAATTTTTTGGGTTGTGATTAAATTTTTGTGATTCGTTTACCATGTCCCTTTATTTTCAAGACGGGATCTTGTTTTAAGGGTGGGAGTGTACCAGTTCCTCACGCGGTCTTCTGAATTTCCGCTGGAGGTATTGGAGATCGCGCCACGAATTGGCAACGCCAAAATTTGGGGTTTTCCATTCGATTTTTATTACAACCAAATCACAAAAAGAAAAAGTAAAATCCACAAAAAAATCAGTCTGAAACTAATTTGCAACACATGTGGCGGCAGGCAGTCAGCTTCTTGCGTAAAATGTCTCTATGAATCGTAAGAGCACCACCACAATAAGAGTGTGCTGTTCAAAGAGTACTTAGGATGAATAAAGAAATGACACAAACCACATCTGGCTAAATTACCCTTTCAGTCATAACTATTCATTAAAAAGTTGGTTCAACTTTGGAATTTGCGCCTTTGTTTTTACCTTTCTCAGATCTTTTTAGCCATTTAGATTGTTTAGTTGTGAGAACTCTTCTGGAAGTCCTTTTGTAAATCCCTGAACTTTAAAAGTTGTGGAAGATTGGCGGCTTTAGCATGACATCAGTTTTCCCCATTTTTTAAACATCTACATCCTGAAAATGGATTTACGAGCTAGCAATCTTCCTTAAAAAAATCATCTCTTAAATTCATTTTACCGTCATTATGTACCCTTTTCTCTAAATTTGAACTCTTATTTTGAGTTTAGGCCGAAAGCGCGTTTTAGTCAGCCTGTACAAGCAATCGAAACGAATCATTGATTACTCTTGGGAACCACGTCTGTACAGCAGGTAAAATGCAAACAAGTTTTTTTCATGCATGTGTCTCCAAAATGTTCGAGTATCGCTCCTCACTACAAACAGCTTGCATAATAGCTCTTAAGACATTAAAATTTCGTGGAAAGCATTACATATCCTGCTCTCTTTGGTTTTTTTCAAACTGGTAAACATGAAAATCTGGAACAATTTTTTATCTGATATATCGACCTAGGCTCTTTTAGTTTTAAAATATGTTACTATTTCTGTGTCAATTATAATAATCAATTGTAGTGGAATCAGAGGCGGAGCCGTCATTTTGGGTCGCGAGAATTCGCTTTTTTAGCGAATTTCAGAAAGTTTTAGATTTGTGTTAGTATGTGCATTTTCGAGGTGGATCATGCAGGTGAAAAGAGGTCCGCACGTCAGGAAGCGCGGCTTTCTCATCGTGTTTATATTTCACGCGCGCATTAGCTTTGATGCACCGAGGTTAGGTTTCGGATTTCAAGCTGGCGTGAGATCTAACTTCGGTGGTTGGGTCTATGAGCGCGTTCGGTATAAGCAGTTTAGACGGTAGTTATGACGTCTTTCCAGTGATCGCCGTCAGAGTCTGTCCAACGTGAGAGGAGTCCAAGTCTGAAGCTGAAGTCTTATCAGAATTCAGGGAAGTCTTAAGCGGGAGATTAGGTCAATGCATAATTGCAGGGAGGATTAATTAAGGGATTCGGAACTAAGGATCATATCAAATCATTGATAAAAGGGAGACTAAAGGAATTTTGGCAGGATTTAGTCAGAAGTTTCTTTGTTAATCGGGAATAAAAGTGTAATTTTAATGTTAAACTGAAGTTCTTTTTTATCACTTAACCAATCCGTTACTTATTCTAACAAAGCTCCGATGAACTACGCCAGCCCCCGGTGAACCGTCACACTATTTACAATGCTATAAGAAAATTTGGTTTCTTTTATAGTTACATGCAGTGCTGCGCATCAGATTGTAGTACTCTGCATTGAGTGTGTAGTATGGGATGGATAGTGGCAGAATCATGCATGTCCGGGAAAAATTGAAACTCTCTGAGAATATACACGGAAAAAAAAGATTAGTGAAAATAACCATACGGATACCTGATTTTGGCACCTGCTAGATGTTATGGTCAACTGGACCAGAAGTATGGTACATTTACCGATACTTTGAGTAAATTCGACTTGCAATCAGGTAACATCACTTATAGTACCTAGTCAAAGCATAGTATATTTTTGGTTAACATTACCATAACATCTAGCAGGTGCCAAAATCAGGTATCCGTATGGTTATTTTCACCGTAGTTTTTTTTCCGTGTACAAGGGGTGTCCCAAAATTATTGCACACTTTTGTCTGGGGGGCGACCGAAAGCTGTTATCAAAAAAAAGGTTGAGAGATGTGATTGTCCTAGTAACTACCTACAAATCAAGATCAAATTCAGCTCTGTAAGTGAAATATTCACTTAGTCACAGCGTGTAAATCACATGTCGAGCTGACCCCTCCAGGATTTTTAGCATGCTTTTCAAGGAAGAAAAAAAAGAAAAAAAAGAGAATTAAAAAATCAAAAGTTCTCACGAGAATGAAAGGAGGAAGAGAAGAGAAAAAAGTGGCAGCTTAATACAGCGTCAAAGGGCAGCAAAATGCAAGCATCATATTTTTGTCAGTCCTGGGTGAGATTCTGCTAAATTTGCTTTAACTATAAAACCACTTGATTTCTTAACTCTCCTTTTTTTTAATGAAAAACTTGCTGAAAATCCTGGAAAGGTCGGCTCGAAACGTCATTTTCAACACGCTGTAACTCGGTGAATATTTAATTTACAAAGCTGAATTAGGTCTTGATTTGTAATTGAGTAAGTAAGTGAGTGAGTAAGTGAGTGAGTGAGTGAGTGAGTGAGTGAGTGAGTGAGCGAGTGAGTGAGTCAGTAAGTAAGTAAGGAGGAAGGGAGGGAGGGAGGGAGGGAGGGAGGAAGGCAGGAAGGAAGGAAGGAAGGAAGGAAGGAAGGAAGGAAGGAAGGAAGGAAGGATGGAAGGAAGGAAGGAAGGACGGAAGGGAGGGTGGGAGGGAGGGAGGGAGGGAGAGAGGGAGGGAGGGAGGGAGGGAGGGAGGGAGGAAGGGAGGAAGGGAGGAAGGGAGGAAGGGAGGAAGGGAGGAAGGGAGGAAGGGAGGAAGGGAGGAAGGGAGGAAGGGAGGAAGGGAGGAAGGGAGGAAGGGAGGAAGGGAGGAAGGGAGGAAGGAAGGAAGGAAGGAAGGAAGGAAGGAAGGGCCGGGCTCAGGCTCACCGGCAGAGGCGCCCGCATGGGGCCTAGGCAAAGGCTTGACAGCTTCATAGCTTCATAGCCGACTTGCACCTCGAGATTTGGACCTTGCTCCTTAACTTCAACGCTAATGATATTTATCATATTTTTTCCACAAGGCTCGGCAACCGTCTTAGAAGCCAATGGAAGGTCGTATCAACGACAGTGGCAGACGCTACCGAACACGGAATTTTTCGGAGCACGCACGGTCATGTCCCCATCGAGTTGGGCTCTGTTGTTTTAATCTCCCACTGATAGGTAGCGCTGGCAGTAGCGCACACTATGAATGATCCATGATTTTAATCACAACACAGCCGAATAGTGAGGACACGTTACTTACTGGGTGGCCATGTCACCCCCGCACCCTGCATCCTCGAAGGGCCAGGGTAATGGGGTGGCATGGCCATCCACATTCACAATGACTGACATTTGAGTGTCCTCAAATATCAGTCATCTCCGGTGATCGAACCCAGGACCTCAGTACTGGCAGCGAACTGCCTTAACAACTACACCACTGAGGCTGACTCTCTTGATTTTTAAGTAAATACTAGGACAATCGCACCTCACAAACCGTTTTTTGATAACTGCTTTCGTTCGCCTTCCACACAAAAGTGTGCAGTTCTTTTGGGACACTCCTTCTAGGTAACCTATCACACCGCAAAGGACCAGCTTGAAACCCTCCTAGTTTAAGAAACTACCTAGAAAGGATCAACAAGCTGAAAGCCTTAGCTAGAAACCAAAGAAAGAGAAGGAGGTCGCTTCAACAAGCGCTACTTCTTCATCAGGTGCTACAATTTCAAAACTCAAAAGGGGGAGGCCAGACTCCAGTACTCCAGAGTCTTTGAAGAAATATAAACCAGCGCAGAAAAAAGATAGGAGCGAAGAAGCTTCGAAACCAACTTTTAAAGCTTTCAAAGGCACGAGAAATAGGAGCTTTACATCTTTAATCCCTTTGCAAGCACCCAAAGATCACTAGTCTATCATTAAAAACGAACTAATCGAACGTCTGTACGAACCTGACGTTTCGAAAGTCCGGCAACTCCTGTCAGACGTTGACTCGGGCGATCAAACACCGTTCGAATTTTTCTGCCACTTACAAAGCCTTTCTGCAAAAGCTGCTGTACATGACAATTTAGTGAAAACACAATGGCTCCACGTTTACAAAACTTGGTCCAATCTATCTTACAGTGTCAACCAGACACTGTCTTCGTAGCCCAAGTGGCTAAAATTGCAGACAAAATCCTAAAAAGCATGCACATCCCAATGCATGGTAACCGTAATCAGGCCCGGATTTACCCTTTTGCCTCCTGTGGGCGAGGACGAAAGTGCCGCTCCCATCGTTTATTTATCCACGAGTGGGGGTCTGGGGGGACACCCCCAGGAGATGGGGGGTCTGTGGGTCCTCCCCCAGAAATTTAGGAAATTTTAGAGCTCTGAGATGCAATTCTGGCCAATTTTCGATGAAAAAAAATCAACCCCGTAGTGATCTCGTTTCCCCGCTTATTTCCCCCTCCACTCCGCATCAAGATGAGAGCGATCTCAGCGATCTGCTGATCTGCATCCTTTGAGCAGTAATTTGCACGCACCGCCACCCGCCACCGCGCACCGAAAACACACTCGCGCTCGTCATGGCCGTGGCTCGCGGGGATGGAATACTTATTATTTTGTCATTCTGAACTCCATGTTGGCAGTAGGCCCTACAGGGATAAACGCCAATTAAAACATCTTAAATAATAATTATTTTGTCATTGCCCTGGGGCGTGTCCAGGAGGAGAGGGCGCATGTGGATACCCTTGCCCTGGGCGTCACTCTCTGAGGGCGGCAAAATTAGGGTGAACAAGCAAAAAAAAACAAAACAAAACAAAACCAGAAAGTGTGATCAAAGTTAAAACTTTGTCTCACAAGGCGGCAAAATCAGTGTGTACAAAGAAAGACAAATGCAGTCATCAAATTAAAAATTTTGATGGGCGGCGAACCGGCGATTTGGAAAGGGCGGCAAAATGTCAACCTCCCCCCACCTCTGGAGACCATGGCACCCCCTGTTATCGCCACACGTTAAGAACTAAAATTTTGTTTCACCGTAGAATTTCTAGGCTTATTTTTTCTCTCTTTTTTCCTTTTTCTCTTTTTTTTCGTTTTTTCGTTTTTTCCCTTTTTTTCATTTCTTTTTCCTTCCCCACCTCACTTTTTTCCGTTCACCGCCCAAATTTGCCGCTCCCAGAATTTTGCCGCTGGGGACAGCCGCCCTCTCTGCCCCCCCCCCCTAAATCCGGGCCTGACCGTAATCACCCGTCAGTCGGATCCACTGCATCTATTAGTCCTCCTGAAAATCAAAACGAAATAACGAAGACTCTTCAATTGATTCTCAATCGTTTGGATAATCTAGTGATACAAAACAATCAGTACCGTCCAAGGTCTAGCAGCAAAACCGTAAACTTTCGATTCAGAAAAAGGTCAAGCTCAAGGTCTTTTACCAACAATACAAACGGTCTTTGCTACTTCCACAACAAATTTGGTAAGGAAGCGAGACGTTGTGTTCAGCCGTGTGGTTTTGCAAAAAACGCACAAGGCAGCCAGTAAAGGTTTCAACTAGCTGCCACGAGTTCATCCGTCTCTTCATTGTAGACAAAATCATAGGTCAGAAATGTCTTGTAGCCACCTGGTCAGACGTTTGTTGTTTCCCACGCAAAGGGGTCCATCCAGCTACCATTAGGAGCGGCCCCCCTCAGAAATGATTGACATTTTCAGGAATGATAGAGCTAAGCGTCAACTTTCAGAACATCTGCAAAACTAATTGTCAGTTTTGAGGCTTTGGACGGCTATTTATCGGTTGAAATGACTACTATGACCCTTAACTTTCCTCCACTCCATTAATCTGCCAAATAATGATATTATCGCCACTGCCGTTGGACTTTAGAACACTATCCTGTCAATCTCTAGAATAATTTGTGAATATCCTTCGAACATTGGAATGCTCCACGGATATTCCGAAAATATTCTATGCATAGTAACTTTTGACACGTCAACATTCTAGGAAATGGGAATATGCACGGAATATTCGCGAACATTGTATGAATGTTCTCAGAATATTCAAAAGACTCTCTTTAGTATTCTCTGAATATCCTACGAATATTAGTCTGCTATCTGGGAATTATGAGGTGCATTATTTTCTTCAAGTATTGAATTTATTTGTGCACGACTCGCACCTGTAGCAAATTAAAGAGAAACTGAATGTTTGTTAGCTAATTTTGTTGTTATTTCAGTAGTTATTTTGTGTTTCACTTTTCTCAGTACTTAGTATTTTCCTAAAAGTTTACTTCTGTTGCGTGCCAACCTGCTGCCATTTTGACACCTTGATCTTGAGCTAGGGTTGTTAGGCGCCAGCCTTGTAAACCCCCCCCCCCCTTCCCCCTTCCCCCGATACTTTATTCGAACTTAGCAACTCCGCTGACAAGAAATCCGTTAGATCTAACGGGATCGCCAAGCATCGAAAATGAACTGGTTCGGGGACACACACATCACTGTCACCAGTTACTTTGATTTTCAACGTCCTGCTGATCAGACGCATCAATTTCCACGACCAACGTATTTGTTTGAATAAATATAAGTTGTGTCTTATTGATTAAAGGAAACGTACACCCAAAAAATCGTAGTTGAATCAAGCATGGTAATCGAGAGAGGGAAAAGAGATATGAATGACGGTGACGGTGGCATCCGTTTCTCAAAATTCGACTTTGTTGCGAAGGTACAGCCGCCAAATGATCCGGCGCTGACGTCATCTACTCTAACCGCACGATGCGGTATACCATTGCGCTTAATGGAAAACGCAGCGACCGCACCGTTCCCCCTCAGTTTGTGAGGTTATCTGCTCCCGGGTAAAAATTGCAAAGGACCAAACTTGAAGAACAGAAAATTTTCTTTCCAATTGTTTATTATTATTTTTTTTTTGAAGATTATTTTTAGCTGAGATATGAACGAAAACGGCAAAATTACGGACTCAGTTCCTATGTCTGACTTGCCATCTTGAAATTCTCAATTCACCGAAAATGAGGGTTTTTCGGCCAGAAAAAGCATATAACAAATTTTAATGTAATAAACCGATAGGAAATTTTGCGTTCTTTGATTTTACCTCTAATGGTTTTTTACTATAAATTGGCCTTTATTATTGAAAATAGGAAAAAGCTACTGCTCAATAGTGCGTGTTGAATTTAAAAAAAAAACCAACATTTTACTGTTTTCATTCGCATTTTCCGGGCCAATGGCTTACCGTAGGCAAAAAACTCAAGGGACTCTATATTTGAAGAGCGTAAAATTCTGTTTGTGAATGGGCCATCAACAGTTTTCATAGGTAGACTTTGAGTGGCTAGAAAGACGGCTCTTTGTGATCGCGGAAAGTCAGGAATTCGAACGAAATCCGAAGTTTTGCCGTTTTTGTTCATATCTCAGCTGAAAATAATCTCAAAGAAAAAATAAAAATGCAGTTGGAAAGGAAATTTTCTGTTCTTCAAGTTTGGTACTTAGCAATTTTTACGTGGGAGTGCCAATAACCTCACAAACTGAGGAAGAACGTCGCGAGCGCCGCGTATCCCACTAACAATAAGCAATGGTACCGCATAGTGCGGTCGGAGCAGATGACGTCAGCGCTGGATCTTTTGGCGGCTGTACCTTCGCAACGTAGTCAAATTTTGAGAAACGGATTTCACCATCACTCATCATGTCTCTCTTTCCTCTATCGATTAAGCCAATGTTGTTTTCAAGTTGTACTTCCCCTTTAGCATTATAACCTCGAGTGAAATTTACCCTGCTCATTATTCATCACAGCGAATCTAAAATCGCGGTAATACCACTTCAGGTGAATGATCAATATGTTAACTCATTCAGGTAGTGGCAAAGAGCCTTAAAATACTATAGAAATTTGACTGTGAACTATTTCAATGAAATAGATTTGTAAACTCAGTAAAATGAAGCAAATGCTAATTTTACTAGTCATTTTTGATAAAATTTGCCTTATATTTGGCTAATTTGACGTTTTGGATTGTTTTTTTTTTTGTCAAAGTTTTTCTAATTTTATAATTTGGATTGTAAATTTTACAGCCTATAACATTGTGACTTTTGCAGTTAGTACAGCTGTCACGCCAATACAGCTATGAAAATTGTGAAAGTAACAATGTGTAGGATTGTAAAATTCACAATTCAAATTGAAAAATTGAAAATCCAATTTGGAAAATTAATAATTCTGAGGAAAAAATTTGCAATTCAAATTGTAAAATTAGCATTAAGTGTAGTAGGTTTTATTAAAAATAACTCTTAAGATTATCATTTTCTTCATTTTACTGAGTTTACAAAACTACATTAAATTGTTAGTCATTTAATTTTTTCTCGTGATAGCCGGTGTGAGGCAAATGTATAATGGATTTTATTATTTTAGGCGCATGATTTTAGAAACAACTGACTGTTACAGCAACGATGCTCATTGTACCTTTTTCATTTGTCAACTTATCCATTATCAGTACTTGGTTCGAAATGGTATATCTCAATGATTTCAGGTGTGACGATGAATCTCGCGAGTATTTCTCGTCAGAAAATTTTTCGAAAAAACATGATTTGGGCGATGTGATAGCTTTTAATTTCTTTCACACGCTGTGGAATCCTAATGTCACCTACCCTGAGGACGATCCTGAAGACTACGAGCATCTGTGCGAAGGAACAGACTGATCGATAGAATTTTAAGCTTGGTTGAATTAAAGTCTGTTATTCACTCCGAGAGAGAGTATTCATTAGCATCCTTGGAAATACATTTTTTTAAGCCCACATTCTTGGTCCTGTTAAAATAAATTCTTATGGAACAGAACGAGTATTACTGTGACCATAGAAATAAGTCGCATCTGAACACCAACAAACGCAAGGTGATAAGGATTAACAAAATTGACAAACGTTCGTTTTTAAAGTCTGAAATTTGAGTAAAACTTTTCATTGTGAAATCATTAAAATGGAAAACGCTTTTTTGCAAAGCGGGTAAAACGGTCTACCGTAAAAACAAATGGACATTATGGTGATGATAGAGTCAAGTTCTCAAGTATCTGAATCCATCCATTTTTCTGAATAGGTCCACTTGAATTTGAAAGCTCGGAATTGTTTTTTACGCTTGGAAAAATAAAATAAAAGAAAAGGCCTAATAATTTGGCACCCTGGGGAACGCATCGAGCCCCAAAATTTCATTCTCGCCAACATTTTTCAATGGCTGGGTTTAGCCCCAAAAGAGTAAGCAAAAAATGTGGGAAATTTTGTCTTGAATATGAAACTCCTTATTTTTTTTTTTTTTTGCAATTGAATCATTTCTTCACTGAAAAAAATGCGAGAAACTATTGCTTGCTGCAAACACGCTCTCTGCTTCTACCACAGCTATGTTTCGTGCTCAATTTCGGCTGAAAAAGAATGAAGACCGGTCACTCTATGCATTATAGGCAAAACATTTGGGGCATTTGGGGCCCGCCCTGGGAGGCCCCCCTAAATCCAATATTTCAAAGAGAGACCCCTTTTTTTATTAGCTGATTTGCAAGAAGACAAAATTCGAAGACTTTTAGCGGAAACCGAAAGTCAATATCGTTTTTAGTTTTCGATATGTCGAAGTTCAAAGTTCGACATGGACCCATTTCCAAAAATTCACCCTGCTTTTAAATGATCCGAATTTAAAATACGTTGGGTCCAAAATGCTCTACAAACCTCGGACTTTCCAGAAAAAAATACAAATTTTCCGAAAAAATTAATCAAAAGGCGTTCCTGAGCCCCTAAATATTTTTAAAAATGTTGAAATTTTCTGAGGCTGTACAAAAAAACGACTTCGAACTTCAAAAAACGCTGTGACATGCATCGCTTTTAGATGAGGTACACTTTTTCAGGGGGTCAACAATTCTGAGGCCTCCCACCGGGGGCAGAGTGGGGGTCACGGCTCCCCAAAGAGCTTGATTAAAAATGGGGGTTTTTCGCCCCTCGCATATTTTCTTGAAACTTTGTATTTTGGTAGTACTTGATATAAGTAGTTTATTTCAAATATAGTTTTTCTAAAAATAATCAGGGGGGAAGTTACAGGGGGCAAAGTCCCAGCTTTCAAAAATTCGTAACTTTCGCGTAAATCATCCAACTGAAAAGCCAAAAGATGTGGACTGTATAGCACTCTTGACTCATCTAAACCAAATTCAATTTCAATAATTCTTGACTTAGTTATTGTCATTGTTGTGGTTTTTAGGCCACTCAAAAGTTAATTAAAGTGAAATAAGAAAAAAAACGGCATTTTTTTTTTTTTTATTTTGACCGGATGAAAATATGTTAATTCTGTTTAAATTCTGCGTAAAACGAGCCCAAGTAGAATGTGTTGAGTATAAGCAATGAAGGCAATCTTAATATCTCCATAGCAACGCCTTACTAAATATTTATTATTGTTAAAAATATTTTTCTTAACCTATTACACTCTTGCCTCTCACTTCAATATTTTATTTAGTCATCTTATTTATCAGGGTTATGGGCCCAGACCCGCGTGAAACATTAAAGTAAATTATTAATTATTTTGATTCGGTGTTCGGAGTTTAATTCGGTGAAGGAAATATGGAGGTGGAAAGAGGAAAAGTGCCACAGTTTGACGGTACAAATTGGGACAACTGGCGCTTTCGGATTCTCTCTGTGCTGGCAGAGAAAGACTTAGAGGCATACGTCATGCAATCCTTGGAACAATTTATAGAATCTTTAGACAAGGATGCGACAGAAAGGCAGACTACCAGTGGAACTCTCGCGTCATTGAAGGAAACTGTTAAAAAAATGATCGAAAATGTAAGGCAATACTTATTCAATATGTAAGTGATTCTCATTTAGAATACATAAAAGACAAAAAAATTGCTTATGAGATGTTCAATGCATTAAAGGAAGTATTTGAAAAAACAGGCACTCGCAATCAGCTATTTTACAAAAAAAAAATTGCTGGCATTAAAGTTTGATGGATCAACCTCTTTACAAACTCATTTCTTAGCCTTTGATAGATTGGTCAGAGACTTGAAAAATGCTGGTGGTACTATGACTGAAAGTGATATGGTGTGCCACTTGTTGCTTACTTTACCTGAAAATTATGACAACCTAGTGACAGCAATTGAAACCATTAATGATGAGGAATTAAGTATCAATTTTGTAAAAACAAGGTTGCTAGACGAGGAGCTTAAACAAAAAGGAACATCAAGTTTTGATACCTGTGAATCTAAAAATGTTGCGTTCTACGGTAATTCTGGAAACTATTTTAAATTTCAATGTCATCATTGTGGACGTCGCGGTCACAAACGAGACGCTTGCCGACTATTACAAGGTAAAAATTTTCAAAAAGAGCGTCATTTTCAGAACAATTGGCAGAAAAAACAAAATGCTAATGTGTGTTTTGAAGAATTCTCTGACATTCTTTCCGAAGAATCAAATTCGGATGATGATGAAATTGCTTTTCTATCCGACACACTGCAAAACCCTCACGTTTCTTCAAAATGGTTTTTAGATTCTGGTTGCTCAGACCATATGGTTACTGATATAACTTACCTCACAGATGTTAAATCTTTAGAACAGCCAATTAAAGTGTCTATTGCAAATAAAGGTGGCTACATGATTGCAACGAAAAGCGGAAACCTGCTAACTTTTTGTCACACAAACGGTAAAATGCAAAAAATTCGCATTACTGACATTCTAGTCGTTCCACATTTACGGTACACTTTACTCTCCGTGCGGAGAATTGTACAAGCAGGCTTTCAAGTACTATTTAAAGGAAGTGTTGTAGAAATCAAGAAAAAATCACAATTACTTGCTACCGGTCATCTTGTGGGAAAATTGTATCAAATGGACTTTATCATGTCCGATTACGCCAACATGACTGAAACCACGCGCGCGCAATCCAACTTAGATCTTTGACGTAAAAGATTCGGTCACATTTGTAACGCAAATTTGTTTAAATTATTTCACAAAAATATGGTGGAAAATTTAACTTTGTCCTCCTCTGATTTCACTTCTGATTTAAAAACGCCATGTGAAGGGTGCATGAGTGGCAAACAAGTCCAACAGCCTTTCAAAACCGTCAAAAAAAAATCATCAAGGCCCCTTGAACTTGTCCACACGGATATTTGTGGACCCTTATCTCCACTAACGTGGGATGGAGCTAGATATTTCATCACCTTTATTGATGACTTCACTCATTTCACTCACGTTTACCTACTATCTCACAAAAGCCAAGCAAATGAAAAGTTCCAAGAATTTTATGCGATCGTTACTGCAATATTTAATGTGAAACTTTCTCGCCTTAGACTTGATAATGGGGGTGAATATCGTTCCCGTCTGTTTTTACATTTTTGCAAGAAAAATGGCATTGATCTTGAGTGGACGATCCCAGATACTCCACAGCAGAATGGAATAGCAGAGAGAATGAATCGCTCACTGCTTGAAAAAGCAAGATGTATGATCAACAATGCGCAAATAAATACTATGTTTTGGGGAGAAGCCATTTTGACAGCTTGTTTCCTATTGAATCGAAGCCCTACTTCAATTCTTCAAGAACCAATCACCCCTGCTGAAATGTGGTATAAATATAAACCAAATGTCGCACATTTAAAAGTGTTTGGCTGCACAGCGTATACTTTGGTACCTGCCCGAAAGAGGACAAAACTAAGTTCCAAAAGCAAAAAGTGTATTTTCGTAGGCTATGCCAAAAATGGATATAGATTGTGGGACATTGACACTAAACGAGTAATAACATCCCGTAATGTCAGATTTGACGAGACCACTGTTAAGCATGAATTTCTTCCATCCACAAGTCCCTACTACGAAAAAGAAAACGAAGAAGAAGAAAATAAGGAAGAAAACCAACAAACAAGGGAACAAGCAGAAGAGAATGAAGAAGTAACAAAAAAGGCAGAAGAAGAACACATAGAAGACATGTCAAAAAAAATAATACTGAAGAAGACAAGCAAGACACTCAAGAACTTGCAGAGCCTCGTAGAACATCCAGAATTACAAGAGCTCCTGATTGGTATTCTGATTCCAACTACTCAGCAGTTGTCTTAAGCGTTGAAAATTTAGGAGTTGACGATGAGCCTAAAAACTTCAAACAGGCAATGGAATCTCCAAATCACAAGAAATGGATAGCAGCAATGATGGATGAATATCAATCTCTAGCCAAAAATTGCACATGGGTTTTGGTACAACCGCCTCCGAACAAGAATATTATAGGCTGTAAGTGGGTTTTTAAACAAAAGAAAAATGCTGAAGGTGCCGTTACTCGTTCCAAAGCTAGGTTAGTGGCAAAGGGATACAGTCAAATAGAAGGAGAAGATTTCAATTAAAAAGTTTGCACCAGTCGCAAAACTTGAAACCGTAAGAATCATTTTAGCTCTATCAAACCAATATAATTTCCGTCTCGCACAGCTCGATGTCAAAACAGCTTTTCTTAATGGGCTAATTGACGAAGAATTATTCATGCACCAACCAGAAGGCTTTTCTGACAAACATAACCCAGAATACGTTTGTAAACTCAAAAAATCTCTGTATGGCTTAAAACAAGCACCGCGTAAATGGAACGAGAGGTTCAACAATTTCCTATTAAAAATTAAATTTCTTCGATCAACGAATGATTACTGCTTATACATTAAAATTAATGAAAACTCAAGAATCTTTCTTGTTGTTTTCGTCGATTATATAATTCTTGCATCTAACTCCACTGACGAAATTGAAGATCTAAAATCAAAATTAAAAACAGAGTTCGAAATGGAAGATCTCGGGGATTTAAAATATTTTCTAGGAATATCTGTCGAAAGAAATAAGGAGTGCGGCACTTTGAAACTCGATCAAAAGGGCTACATCCAAAAACTTCTGACAGCTTTCAGCATGGAAGACAGTAATGACGCAACCACAGCCATGGAAGTGAATCTACGTTTGCAAAAAGAAGGACAGTCCTGTCAAAATATTCCCTACAGACAATTAGTAGGAAGTCTAATGTATCTGATGCTGGCAACAAGACCGGACATTTGTTTCCCTCTTAATTACTTGAGTCAATTCCAAAATTGTTACAGTGAAGAGCACTGGATACATCTCAAACGTATTTTGAAGTACTTAAAATGTACACTGAATCTTCAACTGACTTTCTCAAATAGTGACAATGGTCTTCTTAAAGGATACGCTGATGCGGACTGGGCGAACGATGTGTCTGACCGAAAATCAGTCACGGGATACATTTTCAAACTATTTGACAACACTGTCTCTTGGTGCACGCGGAAGCAACAATGTGTAACGCTTAGTTCTACAGAGGCAGAGTATGTTGCCTTGAGCAGCGCAGTTTGTGAAGCACTGTGGTTACGGAAACTTCTGAATGATCTGCATATTGAACTCCTAATAACTCCTATTTTTGAAGATAACATCTCCTGTATCAATATCGCAAAAGACCCTGTCTACCATAAACGCAGCAAGCACATAGATGTGAAGTTCCACCACATACGTGAAAACATTGAAAAGAAACTAATCAATTTACAGTACATAAAAACCGAACAGCAACAGGCAGATATTCTCACAAAATCCTTGCCGAAGCAAAAGTTTCAATTTTTAAGGGCTGAACTTAAATTGTTGTAAGCAAAAAATTGTAGTAGGAATGTTAAGATTGAAGGGGGGTGTTGAGTACAAGCAATGAAGGCAATCTTAGTATCTCGATAGCAACGCCTTACTAAATATTTATTATTGTTAAAAATATTTTTCTTAACCTATTACGCTCTTGCCTCTCACTTCAATCTTTGATTTAGTCATCTTATTTATCAGAATGCAAGGTGATTTTTGCTGTAGAGTTATGCATTTTTGATTGAGCGAAAAACGAGCTTTTGGGGGTACTCAGTACCCATGAGCGTTCGATGGAGAGGTTCAAGTCAAATAAAAAAAAATAAAAAATTATATTTTCTGGATGTACGGATTGGATATTTGAAAAATGAAAATTGATATCAGATGGCAAAAACTCTTAGAAAGATATTTGATCCTCTTTATTTTGGTCGATACGACGCGTATTAAGCGACATAATCGCTCCACAAGGTGGAAAAGTCAGCCCGCTACAATAAAAGCGAACTTTATATTCGATCGAAACAGCCTAGTATAGATCCTCACGCACACTTTCCAGCACAACGTGCTGGAATTTTCTGCTTCTTTTCTTTCTTTTCCATTCTTTCTTCTCGTGTTTGCCTCTTTTCTCCTGCAAGTCTCCTCTTTTCCTTATTTATCTTCTGATTCTTTTCGCTTTTTATCGTTTTTTTCGTTCATTTTCCGTTTTTCTTCAACTTCTTCATTCGCTCTTTTATACGCCATTCTTCTATGGTTTTCCTCTTGTCTTTTTCTTCGTTGCTCGGAATCTTCTTGAGAACTCGTCTCCTTCATGTTTTCGCGTTTCTTTCGTTTAATTTCATCTCTTTTGTGACTCTTTTCCTGTTGAGAGTCATAATTTGTCCCAAACATAATTTTTTAACTAAATCCTTAGGAAAGATTATATTCTCCACATTTTGTAAATGTTTAAATCTCGCCCCATTTGTTTAAATTCATGTGTTTGTTTTTCCAAAAAAAGTTATCGTTTTGTAAAACCAAGGAGGCGTCAATGGAATGTCGTGATTAGTTTTAAAAATTAGGTTTAAGAATTTCATTTTAAGTGAACATATTTGAATGAATCGTGAGATGAAACAAATTGTTAGAATTTTAAATCAGAACAATTTTGAGACTGTTGATTGTAAACTTCAAGAAAAAGTTCCTATGTTTGAAAGTCAAATGGGTCTGTTGCAAACTTTTGCTACAACGATTAAGAGTGTTCGATGTAATGTAAAATCACCTGAAAAGTCCCTTTGTGGTATCAGAAAGTCATAAAATGCAATAATAAACTCACAAGAGGCGTTTAATGAAATCCAAGATGACGGAGAAATATCGAACAAGTTGTATACATGCACCACGAACATCCAAGGATAGCCAACCTCACAATATCGATCACAACCAATCACAATGTAAAAAAACACATAACCTCTACCTCCAGTGAGGTTGTCAAAGTTGGCCATCCTTGGATGTTCAGGGTGCATGCATACAGATTGCTCGATATTTCTCCGCCATCTTGGATATCATTTAACACCTCTTGTGAGTTAATTATTGCATTTTACGACTTTCTGATGCCACCAATGAACTTTTCAGGCGATTTTACATTAGATTCAACACTCTCAATTGTTCTAGCAAAAGTTTGCAACAGACCCATTATTCAATAAGAATAGATACGTATAAGTCACGATAAGGTAGTCAAGAAACTCTATTATGTTTTAAATTGTTTTTATGTTAAATGCTCGCTTCTAAATCTTCTCTTGTTATTATATGGTGCAGCTTGAAACTTGCTCTCAGCCAACCTGTCCAATTGTCTGATAGTTATTTTCCAGTTGTATCAGGTAGCAAATTTGTGATCTGGACAATCACATGTTTGTGACCAATCTTTAAACCTTCATTATTTAAGCGCAGCAAAGAACGTATTACTTTAGTTTTTAACTGAATTGTTTTTTTTATTCCAATTTTATTCAAAATTTGTCATGTCGTGAGATCTCAAGTAAATTGCCTTTATAAAGATAAATGCTAGGTAGGTGATTATGATCCTCCAGCGGAAAGAAAGTAAAAATGTTTAAGTATGTTTTTCAAATTAAATGTGATGAATTTTTTTTAGTGAATATGTTACAATAGTCATAAGTTCAAGTCAAATAAGTATTATAATTTTATAAGCGCTGCCAAATTAAGGAGGCGTGTTGAGAGTCATAATTTGTCCTCGCATTGTAGGGAAAGACGGCAACGCCGCACTGCTGTGTAACAGCTGAGCTAACCTATCTTATGTAACCTTGTCGATCGTGATCACGTCAAAGTTGGACATCCTCGTCCTCATTTTATATTATATCCCATTGATAAAATGTCGACCTTTTGGAGAGCGCACGTCTAATAGACGTCGTCTATATTAGATAAAAGTGGTAATTTTGATAGTGCAGGGCCTAAAGAAGTTGCCGTTAAGTTAGATTCGGGTGAAAGTTGAGAGCACGTCGGTAGATACCTGCATTAAATACGAAGACCTCACTTGAGGATTATTGCGCCGCATATCTTTAGATTGATTCAATGCCATTTAACTTGCGCTAGAACACATGCTGTAGGTATTTACATAAGACGGGCGTTCAATAAATCATTGCACCCATCTTGCCATTTCTAGAAAAATCGTCCGATTTTCAAAAACTAAAACTATTATTGAAGCTCAGGGTATACCTGACAAGTTTCCGAAAACCCGGACCCGATCCGCGGATTTGCGCCTGAATGCGGCGCGCGTTTATCTCTCGCACGCGTCTAGCCTCCCGCCGAAAATGAGCAATGCCTATTTCCGCTGCTCGGTATACACAAGATTCTCCGTTCAGAAGTTAGTGAAAAATTATGCAACATGAATGAAATCACATTTTTATAATTTGAAGTACTCTTTTTACTTTTCAACGTAGTCTCCTTCCAGTTCAAAGCACTTATCATAGCGAAAAATGAGCTCTCCGATGGCGCGTGTGCGTAGAACTCTTTTGACTGCATTGAGAAAAAAGTATGCACAGCTTCCTTCACATCCTCCGTCGAATGAAAATGGACACCACCAAGCTCCGTCTTCAAATACGGGAACAGATGATAATCCACAGACTGTCCACTGATTTGGTGCATCTTATCTGATCTTAATTCGTTTAGAATTGGAAGCACATGTGAGCTTAGTGAATTCGACCTAATACGTAGCGGGAGCTGTTAGGTATCGTTTTCGGCGGGAGGCTTGAACCCCGCGAGAGATAAACGCGCGTCGCATTCAGGCGCGAATCCGCGGATCGGGTCCGGGTTTTTGGCAACTCGTCAGGTATACCCTGAGCTTCAATAATATTTTTAGTTTTTGAAAATCGGACTATTTTTCTAGAGATGTCAAGGGGGGTGCAATGACTTATTGAACGCCCCTCGTATGTTAATCTAACACTAGACTCTCGACTGACGATGCTACCAAAAGAGTATCAAGTTTGGTTCCATGAATAGCTTCCCGGATTTCAAATTGAAATTCAATAAAAACTGGTCTTTGAGGTGATTCAAGCCAAGAAAATAATAAAAATGTTTCCTATTTGACATCCGTGATCTCCATCTTTAGAGCTTTACGTATCACAATGAATAATTTAGTGTGCAGAGCATTGTTTCCTCTTCAAACTCAACTTTATTTGGTCACATTGGTTATCTCATTCTTTCATCAACTTTTTGGTGAAGCAGATCCTTTGAAAAAAACTCCCCAACAAATAGAAGAAGCCTTAAGGCGGTGGCGTGTTATACCTGACGTAATAGATGCAGCTCCTAAAAAAGCAGTAAAGGTGAGTTCTGTTCTCTAATATTCATTACACCTCCTAAAAACTCTGAAACTGACAGACAAAAGGGAAGTTCAAGTCAGTAAGACACCAAAAATGGATCTAGGACAATCCATCGCCTCGGGAAAGAAGGGTGGAAAAAGAAACGAAGGGGGGGGAGGGAGAGGGAGAGAGTGAGAGAAAGGGAGAGAGAGATAAAGGGAGAGGGAGAGATGAAGGGAGAGGGAGAGAGAGGCCTGCCCAGGACAAATAATGGAATTGAAGGATCGCACAACTCCTTGCTGTCGGTCACCCTAACTGCGTTCCACCCGTCCTAGTGGAAATTTATTAAAGCCCTTCAGAACGAGGAAGTATAGGCTGAATATTAAGAAATGGGACGCTGGCGATAAGGTAAAAGCTTAAAGAAGTAAAGATGCTGAAGTAACCGAGAGATTGGAAACCATTTGCGCAGACTTTCAGAATCACAAAATAATGGATTACCAACGCGCAATCGCTAAAAACATTGAATTCTCCAAAGTATAATGTTTATTTAAAGATTTTTGAGAGCCAACTTACACAATTTTTAGTGAATTTTTCTTAAAGATTTTAAGAGACAATTTCTAAGAGCTTTTAACTTTCAAACACTTAACTTAAATGATAATGTTTACTTAAGGATTTTTGAGAGACAACTTATACAATTTTGAGTGAATTTTTCTAAAAGATTTTTATAAGACAAGTTCTAAGAACTTTTAACTTTTAAACACGCCCAAAGTTCAAACATAAATCTTTGGCCAGTCCTAAGCCTGGCAAAGTGTGAAGGAAAGTTTAACTGGTATTCAAAACTTTTGTTACGGCGATGAATGGTCCCCGCGATGGATTGTCCGGCGATGGATTGTCCGGAGACCACCAAAAATGTACGAATTAGGGAACAAAATGGTTATTTTCAGAAGAAAGAATCTTGCAAAACTATTCAAGAAATACGATTTAAATTTTGAGGTATGCATATGTATATTGATTCACTTGAGAGAAAATGTTAGTTTGTATTAGTATGATTCAGGTATAAGTTTTTAGGTGATAACTTTAGGTTTGCAAATTACGAAAAAGCTTAAAATAGCAAGTAAAGATATTTAAGAAGACGTTGGCAGTACTTAATTATTTGATTTATATGCATTAATAATAAGATAACGTGTTTCACACCTTAATAACGGTTCAGTAGTGGACCTGTAATTGTTGGACTCTTCTAGGTCTATTATGAATCGGAAGTTTTTCCAGATTTTGGAAACAAGATACATGCTGACGATGCGGAGAAAGAACCTTATATGATCGAATGGGATTCAAATGAAGAAAAATACTACTTGTTGCTGATGGTTGGTACGTACTTTACAACAGTCTTTGACGATCTTAGGTTTTCTACCTTTCATTGCGTACCTGTTCTTATTCCTAACGAAGCTCTCCGTGTAGCTTTCTAAATCGCGATATTTTCAAAATGTTTAACCTTCAACAGAAATCATGAAGTTTATGAAGAGAGTTGACTATTATAGTTGTAAGAAATTCTCTTGTTGAGGAAGACCGAAGGCCATCCTCGGGAATTAGGCCATAGGCCTGTCCCTGAGATGAAGGAAGGTTGGTATTAAGAGAGTAAATTACACTACATTCTTTACCTTATTGTTGGTGTGGCCCGGTGGCCACACATAACTCACTACCAAAATAAATATAAAGAACTAAGTTTCACCGTTCGAGTGAAACCCCCAAAGGGTTACTCACATTGTTAGATTTAAAGGTAAAAACACGATTCACGAGAGTACGAGTAGAAGAGCGAGCCAACAGACATTGACTATAATGTGAGAGAGGGAGCCGGTTGCCGAGCTCACTTCGCTCTCCTTCGCTAGATGGCGCATCACCCTTATTAGAAGTATTTCCATCGGGCGACAAGGTGACACCGGTTTTATTCGGTATGGTTATCTCCAAGGTATATGGAGAACAGGTATGGACAACACTCGACTCAAGGGGCGTGACCACTTGGGAAAAAGCTACTTCGCCGCCATCTTGTTCCTATTTACACCGTGTATCTTGCATTGTTGTTTGTGGTTAGGTTTGAAGGGGAAGTTTATCTGAAGAAATACTTTATTAATTTGAACAATGAAACGTAAATTTTATCTTTAAATGTTAATGTTGTGACTATAGAATGGATTAACATCATCAATTACGTTGTTCACTTTCCTTTTCAAGATATGAAATCTAAATTTGAATCGCGCGGTCAGAAAAATGGCGGCGGAGGCGCTTTTTTCACATCCAATCAGAGCCAACCTCGGAGTGTTGTCCATACCTGTTCTCCATATACCTTGCGTTAACTCCGATTTTGCACCAACTGGTGCTCTTTCGGGATAACCGCCCGTCGAACCGATGCTGATTCAGAAAGCCGCGAAAATCATTTCGATTTGAAATGGTAAATATTTACTTTACGCACTTTTCTCAGTAATGATTTAATTTTATTCGAGCACCACTGAAAGGCTTCCTTAGGGCATAATTAATGACAAGAAAATAATGGCGGAAACAATTTCTGTAGTATTTACTTAGTTTAATTATTACATATTTGATTATTTAAATAGAGATTCTTTTGAGCAACCATTATAATCTATCAATAACCAAACCTTATCTAACGTAACTTCACAGGAGTATTGGTTAAGTAGGAGACACAAAACTGATGATAAATTCCGTTATTTTCACTATTATACTCATTAAATCGTTATTTATTACGTTTCCGCCGTTATTTTCTTGATATTTATGGCCGAAGGTAGCCCTTTAGTGGTGCTTGAATATAATTAAATCATAATTGAGAAAAGTGCGTAACGTTAATAATTACGGAATTATACCTAGATATTCACCTAGAAATGTATATTCAGTCATTTAAAAATTGATTTAATTTGGGAAGAAAAGAAACTAGTTTTCATTACTGGTAGGGAGCGAACCCGGGTCCGCAGGGTCCACGAGCGAACACTGTTCTACTGGGCCAACTGAGGCCGGTGCAAGTGAGCGTCAATTTTAACGTAAATAAGCATACCGTTCTGGCGCTGAGCAACGACAGCCACCAATTGGTGAAAAGTTGGATATAACCATCAAATATAACCCGGTCTCACCTTGTCGCCCGTTTGCAAAACTCCACCCTTAGGGGCTGGCGTTATCTGTCGGCAGATCCATAGCATGATTTACTCTATCTCACAGGGGTGGTTCTCTACATTCTGAACAGTACTGAGTGCTTTAAAAATTAGCTTCTCTTCGTTTGCCAAAAATTTCATCAGTTCGGATTTCACCCGCACAATTTTGTTTCCAAAGTTCGGCAACGAAATTGTGCGGGTGAAACTTCAGTTCTTAGAACATTTGAGTAAGACGGATATTATCAAAGGACTTCTGAATAAACTTAGAAAGGTACAAAAATTCCGAATCGTCATGAGTCATTGGAAAGTTCCTTCAAAAATTATGTCGCGGTCATTCATGATACCCGGCTCATCACTTATATCCTCAGTACATTCATATCTGATTCAATTGCGTAAAAAATCACTGTCACTGACAGTGGTGCCCAATCAATATGATCCATAGTACATTCATATCATTGATGACAGTACGGATACTGTAGCGATTGATGTTACCTCGAACGAGCTAACTTTGAGTCGTTCACTCTTTGTACACATAATTATTATTTTTACAATATTTCTCAGATACCTCGTAATTTTTTTCTAGATCCGGATGTGCCAACCCAAGCAAATCCAGTTCACGGCCAATATGAACATTTCGTTGTAGGAAACATACAATATGGAAACATGATAAGAGGAACCTACTTATCTGATTATGTTGGGCCTCATCTACTTCCACAGACAGGTTAGTTTTGCATGTGGCCAAAGAAGTTATTTTTCTGGTGCAGGAAAACAATCTAGGAGATCGTGGGACTTTCGCTTTAGATGAATGCAAGTGTTGTTGGGTTAAATAATTAGCGACGTTTTGAAAATGGAACGGGCTACCACTCAGAGCCAAAGGGTTTTATTAAAAGAATTAACATGATTTTCTTAAACGAGAGGAATCTAAAAGCATCCGCGCATGAGATCGTCCAGCACCGTTACAAGCACAACAAAAAGCGCAAGGTATTATGGGTAAAACTAAGACTTAGAATTAGAGCCGCTAGAGCGCAGCACTTCCTTAAAGAGAAAATGCTAAGGAATGCTCAAATACAGGTTGTCCGAGAAATGAGGTCACGATTTTGCTGTGAGCGCCTGGTTGATTGTAAAAATCTGAAAAATTCAGGAATAATATATTATCCCTAAGCGACTTCAGAGAAAATGCCAAGCCCCCTCTCCCCCTTAAAGAGGGGTTACTGCCCCAAAATATACCCCGTGTTGGCGTGTTACCGATATATCACATTCCTCAAAGGTCGGGGGCATATTTTATTTCATCATTCAAAAGGGCTTGAAATTTTTTTTCATTTTTTTCAGATTTTCGGTAGCAACCCCCACTTTCAGAGGCCCATAACTTCGGGTCTAATTAATATTTTTTCAAAAACTAAAAAGTTTTCGAATCCTCAGAACGCCTTCTTACCAACGATTTGCCACACTTTATCATTTGGAGAGAATAAATGGGGCGCGGAACCCCCCCCCCCCAGAAATTTTTTGAGTTTGGGGGGCTCTAGCTCAAAAATTCAAATGTGAAGGGGGTCAACTTGTAAGTACATCAATCAAAAGGTCTTAAAAAAAGAAAGAAGTTCATGCTAACACGAAGTCGCTACGATGCGTCTGTCCAAAATGGCGGCCATTTAACAATTTTGGGGCGGGGGACCGTCCCTTCCTCCAAAATAATATTCCTCCATCGAGTGATACACCAATCGTAATGTCTAAGAAAAAGAAAGAGAATGACGCAAACCGGACGTCAATATGATGCTTGTATCCAAAATGGCGGCCGGTCAAAGTTTTTTGGCTATAGCCTTGCACGGTCATAAGCCTGAATTACTTTGACCGGCCGCCATTTTGGATGTGAAATTTTGAAAGCAAAACACGATCATTCGCAATTATTTAAATTTAATGGACAGAACTTCAGATACAGGTAGCATATTTGAGCCTAGATAACCATTATTGGAGGGAAGTTTGACGAAAAAAAAACCTAACCTTATAAAAAGTATCGATACTTCCGATACTGAGCTCTCACGGTTGATATCGCATAGTATCGATATCGTTGAGTATCGATGTCAAGTATCGACGACTATCGACCAAAAGTATCGATACTTTGAAACTATCGATGTAGTATCGACATCCCTATCAAAAACTTGACTTCGTTCCGATTCATGCTCTACTGGTACAGTGCTATCAGGAACGAAAAGTTCTTTGACTATCTTCTCCCTCTCTCTCTCTCTCACTAACAAATACAATAGACGATAAAATCGCCTTCAATTTTACGTTTATGCTTTTCCACACTGACAAAAAAAGAGGTGTTACGGAAACACCTATTTTAGTCGTTCCAATAACACAGCGTTTTTCTGCAGTAATAGTCGTCCCAAAGGTTAGTTTTGCAACCCGTCGATGTAGCTTGAACAGTTTGTAAAGATGCTCTTTACACATCGATAGCAGTCTGCTGGTTTGGCAGCTAAAATGTAAATTTAAATGTTTTTTAATGCTATTTCAACCAAAACCGTATGTTGAAGCAACATCGATTTTTATATGCTGAAATGACATATTGTTTTTGTAACACTGGCATCGAAATTGTTTAAAATAGTAACACAATTTGTCAATGTAACAAAAGATTTTAGTTGAATTACCGTTGCAATGGACGTCAATTAGGGCGATCCAGGACGTTGAATCTGCATCTTGTAATATGTTGATTTAACATTATGTGGCTGTTGATTTGATAACGTCATGGTATGCTGAATTAGCATACTTTAAGGACGTTGAAATTGCGACCTATGATATGGAGACTTTTATATTAAACGTTTGGCATTGCATTTTGGCAGAGGGGGTTATAAGGGTTGAGAAAAACGAAGCCGACTTCCATTTTTCAAAATTTTCAAATTCAAGATGGCGGCTATGGAAAGGGGAGACTCCCGTGTTGCTCGAGAATCGCGAGAATCTCTCATTTTTGGAAAGCTCTCTAAGGCTCAAAACCTGTCTTTTGTAAAGTTTAATGAAGCAACGTGATTTCCCTTAATTTCTCCCACATGGTACTGCAAAAAAAAATATACACCTCATTTTGATAACTCTAGAAGATATTATACATAGGCTGTCTCGTAAATATTCGGACTGACGCTGTAACTCAAAAACTAAGCAACTCATTATCTAAACTTGGTCTCATTCGAAAGATGGAGTTAAAACCAATCGATTGAGATAAAAACCAGCTTATTTAAACTAAAATTGACGAAGTCATGGCAGCTTGAAAATGGGATGTACGAAAACGCCCTACCGTTTTTAGAGCATTTTTTTCTTCTTTTTAGAATTAGCCCGTAAAACTTTCTATGGGCTCTGTTTACAACGAAAACGACTGGACAACTTTGAAGACGACTTGACAATTAACGTCTAACTTGACTTGGCAACACTGCCTAGTCGTCGTCTGACTTGAGCAGTAACGATACAGAATTGTGTGACGAAGAAAGTCAGTTGCACCGCGCTTTTCCTGCCCGCAAGTGATTTTGAAAGTAACTTGGATGATGCACCAAAATAACGCCAAACCCCACACTTCGCACGCTACCAGTGATTTTACGGCAAAAAATGGAGTTGAGATGATCAGACATCAACTATATGGTCTGGATTTAGCTCCCTGTAATTTCTGGCCAGTGGCTATTCCCGGAATTAAAGAAAGCTCTCTGCGGCAAGCGATTTGAAACACGGGCAGCAATCAATCCAGAGTGAAGTTCAGAAATTCTTCTAAAGCATCCCTAAGCAGGAATTCAAGAAGACTACATGGTTCAAAAATGGAAGGAACGCATGGAAAATTGCATAAGATTCGAAGGGAGGTAAATACTTTGAGAAAGAGCGAGAGAAGCTTGAAGATTCAGAGAATAGCGGCGATGAAGAATGAAGTTTGTAAATTTTGGTGAGAATAAATTGCTTTAAAAACGGTGGGGTGTTTTCTTACATCCCATGTTCAAACTGCCATAACTTCGTCAATTTTAGTTCAAATAAGCTGATTTTTATCTCAATCGATTGGTTTATTTTTTCTTTCGAATAAGACCAACTTTAGCTAAATAAGTTTCTTCGTTTTTAAGTTACAGCGTCAGTCCGGATATTTACGGGACAGCCTTTGTACTTTGAAGATCACCTTAAAACCGAGAACAAACTTATAAATCTGATTGCTTTACACACAAACTATTCTTCACATCTCATACATTGCCTCAGAGGAAATGCCTCACGCTAACACGGCGAAGTGCATGCAACGAAGATAGCGAATTTCACGGATCCGAATGAGAAGTGTAGAGAGACAGCGATGACTTGCGGAGGGAGAGAGTGGGAAGTTGGAGAGACACAGAGTGAGAGGGAAGATGATAGATATAATAAAAGGAAGAGATTGAATATGAATGAAAGGGAGAAGAAGTAACTCAGCAATTGAATGATAAAAGAGAGAGAGAGGGGGAAAGCAGCCAGTAGGACAGCAGAGAGAGAGAGAGAGAGAGAGAGAGAGAGAGAGAGAGAGAGAGAGAGAGAGAGAGAGAGAGAGAGAGAGAGAGAGAGCAAGTGAGCAAATGCGCGAAAGAGAGAGAACAGTCTCTATACTATTTTAACAGTACAGGGTCTTTAATTTTAACGTTCTGCTCCAAAATTGAGGATGAAGTTTCAACATCTTCAATGTTACTCTAGCAGTAGGGTCTTTAATTTCAACGTCCTGCTCCAAAATTGAGGACGTCGTTTCAACATCCTAGATGTAATTTTAGCTGATTAGCATGTCATTTTAGCATACGATTTCTTTGTTGCAATACATGTACTAACAATGTTAACTTAGCATAGTGGGTTGTCGCACATTTTTTTAACATCCTGAAAATGCTAAATTAACTGTGGGGACCGTTTTTACAGCACCTCTTTTTTGCAGTGCATGTACACCCATTTTTTTGAGACGACAACAGCTAATGACAAATCTGTTCTCATCGAAATTAATTCAAAAGGAGTGAAGAGGGGGGAAATGAGAGAAAATGGGGAATGAGAGGAAGACTTGCCGTGACCTGTTTGGATTGTGAGTATTGATGTATGTACAGAACCTTCATCCTGTGTAAATTGAGTGATTACACACAGATCAAGCAAGTCCCCTCGTGACTGGGGCCATAAACTAGGAGGAGGGCATTTCCTCAAATTATTTTCATCCGAATTGGGAAGGTTCGGAAAAATGTTCAATATTTCTTTCGCGTTTACATTATTTTTTAGGTATTTTAAAAACAAGCTAGAAACATGATTAATGAACTTTGCATTCATATCATTACAGGTTATCATCGATTTGTTTTTCTCATATATGAGCAACCTGAGGAGATGGAATTTTCTGAGAAAAGAATAACCTGGACGTAAGTTAAGAAACTCCTTTCTTGAAATTTAGTGGATAGGATATTCAGACTCATTTTTGCTTTTATTATTTGTCACGAAAAGGCATGCAATTGTTTCTATTTGAAGGAAAAGTGTGAATTTCAAGGAAAACTCAGCGAGAAGAAGGCTGATGTTGATGAAGACAAATCGCGAATATACTATGGATTATTTATAGTGAATGATCAGTGATGCGACCCAATGGTATAGTAAGTGGGGCGGGTGGCAGTCCGACTCGGATGAAACTATCGCAAGGATGACACTCTTAGCAAAAAGGGAGGAAAAATGAGGAGACAAGGAGAAAAGAGGAAAAGAGGAGATTAAAGGGGGAGAAAGAAGAAAAAACAGAAAAAAGAGGGAGCACGGGAAGGAAGGAGTCACAAACGGGAGGAAAATAGGTGGAAAAGAGAGCCTGCGTAAAATATGGAGTTACGGGAAAAATTACCACCTTCGCTAAATAATAGTGTCACCCTGAAGTAAGAGGCTGCCACTTTGGACGAAGAGTTTCACCAAACAACTGGAGGTGCCACTCTGAATGGAGAGTGGCATCCTAAAGTAAGAGAGTTCTAGAGGGTTTCACTCTAAATGAAAAGTGGACACCTAAAGTAGTAGGATGCCACTCTGAATGGAGAGTGGTACCCCATAGTAAGAGGGTGCCACTTTGAATGGAGAGTGACACCCTATAAAGTAGAAGGGAGACACTCTGGACGAAGACTATTGCCCTGAAGCATAGTTGGGTGCCAGTCCGAACCAGGGATGGCACCCTGCAGCAGGAAGTTGTACCTCTGAACGGAGAGTATGGTACCCTGGCTGGGGCCCGATCAAGTTGGCGAAAAGCGACTTGACTTGAACTAGCATATCCTCGCACTTTGCTCACCAAACAGCATTGATGCCCCTGAAGTCAAGCTCTGGTGTGTCTCAAGCTAGAGTCCCTGTAATCTGTAGGTATGTAGAGAGGAAAGGCAAGTGAAACCATTGGACGAAACCGTCATTGGATGCGTTTTTGCACATTGGTTTACATTCTGAGTGTTGTTGTTTTTTGGTCCAGTGCAAAAATTATAGTACCGTAGAGTTTCTAACGGTGTAATCTTTTACTGCTCCTGCTGATTGACATCTATTTATGCTTTTAAAAATTCTTTTGGGAATTCGAGGCGTGCTGAAGATGCATCATGATTAATTAACAAGTTCTTCAACAATTGTATCTTTCATCCGTAAAATACTGTTGGACCTCTTCGCTTGTAAACAAATGAATGCAAACAATGTGGCTCTTGCAAGCTTTTGTTGTAAGGAAATGAATAGTCCACTTGGATGTAAAAACCAGCAAAAGTCACGGAAATCTCACTGAAAAAGTCTAAAGTTCAGTGATAAAAGCACGAAACCGCTCTAACGGCAAGATCGCAATGACGCTTCAACGCTGGTATCATGGGAGATTTCTGTCTAATTCGTCACTTTCTCCACGGAAACACAGAGATTTGTCTCAATTTAGATACTTAGGGATCTCCCATGATACCTGCGTTGAAGTGCCATTTTGCCTGATTTTGAGAGTGAATTTTGTGATTTTTCAGTGTGCTCATCGTCATTTTTACAGGTTTTTATGCAAGAATCAACTCGTCAATCCCCTCGAGCAAAAAGTTGCAAGAGCCCCATTGTGGAAAACGCACCCAATGAAAAAAGCAGGGGGAGGTACCAGAAGAACTTTCGTTGGCCATGATAAGATTGTGTACAAATAAAAATTAAAATAATAGATAAAATTAAAAAAAAAAACAAAAACAAAAACAAAAAAAACAAGCAGGTGTTGGAAAAGCGTGCCACTAAAGTCTGAACAGTTTTAATGTTTTTGCTAGCAATGATATTTAGACACCATTCATCAGAAAAGAACCAAGTTACATGGAGCTGATCTCAAGAAAATTTAGTCCAAAGTTGAAGAGCTAGCTTTTAAACAAAAAGCTTGGAATTACTAACGTTATGATTTCATTCAACTACAGTGTTTTGTTTTTGCATTTTAACACCGGCAATGTGGAATTTCGCATGCACGAAAGGTATTCAATTTTAAGCGTTTAAAGTGACTTGTTTTTGTTTTTTTTTTTTTTAACATGCAGTAAGTACTGCATGTTTTTGTTATGGTTTTGTATCGATTTTGGCCATAAACTTTCTGCGTAAAAATCGAAAATTTTCGGCTTGGTCGCAAACATGCGTTGTCAAATTTCCGCGCGTAATGATCGCGTCTCGTTTTACGGTGGATCCCGTTCGTTCGAATATATATTGCGGAGCGGCAACGCCAAAAGTCGCCCTATCCTTTAACTTGCTACAAAACGAATCGCGCGCCATATCGGATTTTCGATATTCTTCGGTCCGCCGCACAATGGACAGAAATCAAATCTTTGGCGGTCCAAATTCGATCCTTTCAAAATTGAAAAATTAGTATTTTAGCTGGGTACTATAGTTGATTTTAAGGGGTTTATTTGGCTCGGTTTTTCTATCCTGGCTTGTCCCATATTTATTGGAGAGTATAATTTGGTGGATCGACAATTCCTGTCATATCTCGTGTCTTTGTATTTTTGACCACTTAGGACTCGATTTGGATCCATAGTGCGCCATTTGAAATGTTTGAGTGAGGTTTTGACTGAGTATTGACCCTAAGTTTTTCATAAGGATTTGTCTCCGTTATGAATAAAGAATAAAGGTAGTTTCATTATTATTGTGTCTGTGATTACCAACGAGCTATATCTAGTTCGGAAGCTTTGGTAAACATGCGTAACCGCCTCGGATATTTTAAGGTTAGCGATTTGTGAAACCAACCGAAGTTCCCTATCTCCGCAAGGTATTTTCGCGTGTTTTCAAACTCTATCAGAGACTTTATAATTAGAATTTCTTTATGAACTGTGCGTGTTTTCTGACAATCAAAGCCTTAATTTCAGTTTCTACTAATTGAAACACTCAAGTTCTTCATAGCTTTCATTTAATTGGTCAGATTCTACAGTGTTTTATTGCCTCGTAATGCCGTAACTCATTGCCTTTCTTGGCATTTCGACGAGTGAAAGTGGTATGTTTGTGGTGGTTTTTCAAAAACTTTGTAATTTGACCTCTCTCAGCAAACTCTTTCTTCCTGAGACAGATTTTCTCATGTTCATCTCCTAAGTTGAGTGATCTGAAGTAGATAACTTCGTTAACCGATGAGCGTGTTCTTTGATCCTTTTGAAATGTTTGTGATCGCAGTGGTCTTGAGAGAAAAGTTACCGAAAGGAAAAAAAAATCAAAGGGTGGACCTTTACAATTCAGACCAATTGTACCTATGCTTGCATAACAGTCATGGAGAGCAGAACTATTTAAATGTCAACACCAACAGCAAGTTGTGTGATGCATTCATTCAATGATAAATGGTGTCGACTGAAATAGTGGGCTGAGGTCGATCGGAGAGCACCCATTTCACTCGACTCATCTCTTTTGCCCAAGTTGATTGAGCCACTCGTGAAGTGAATTTTACCACGAGGTTTGGTTGAGGTTTGGTAACAACTTTTTTAAGTATTTATTTACTTAAGTACAACTTTCCGACAAGATGAGAGAGTTACAATCACACTGTTCTATAATGGAATGTCAGGTGAGTAAAGCCTGAGAGGGGTGTTCCAACTAAGAAGTCGACAATTGAATCGTAACTAATTAGACCTAAGGATTCATGATTTACTCACGAGTTTTTAGTAATATCTACCAAATATTTATTTAGAGCTAGAGTATCTTAACTATCAGGCTTAGACAAGTGGCAGGGCTTGCTTTTTCATTGCATTGCACCAGTACACATCCGTGAGTGGTTGTGTAGCACAGAGTTTTGACTAATTGATAATCACCTGCTCAAGGATGCCCTTTGATGCAATGCAGAAGCAGGCACGACTACTTGTTAGAACCTGATACTCAAAATGCTTTTGCTTCTGCAAAAATTTTTCACCATCGGTCAAAACTTCCGCCAATGACCGCCTCAAGACTTCTACGCTACGCAGCATATTTGTCAACCTTTGATTACGAAGTGCAAAATCGTTCCAGCAAGGATCACTTAAATGTTGACTTCCTCTTCAGGTTTCCCGTTTCAACAGCCAGCTATCAAGGTATTCAACCCATATTTGATTTCGAACTATCGTCTCGTCATGAAGAAACGTTACATCAAATTTCAACGTCTAACGTCAGTGATCGTGACATAGCTAATGCTACTTCAACTGATCCAGAATTGGCTTCAATCCTTCAACAATTGAGAGATCCAGAAAATGATTCTACTTGTCTTGAATACTCGCTTGATGGAAATATTGTCTTCAGAGGTGAAAGAGTTTTCATTCCTGCTAGTTTAAGATCCAAAATCTTAAGTGAAATTCATTCAACGCATCCAGGTATATTCAAGATGAAACAAATTGCCCGTCGTTATGTGTACTGGCCATCAATCGACGCCGACATTGAAAAACTTGTGAAGTCGTGTGAAAGCTATGCTCTTACCCAGAAATCTCTGAAAAAAGCCCCTGTGCACAAATGGGAAGAGCCTATCTGTAATTTTGACAGAGTACATATGGATTATGCAGGTCCCCGAAATGGTCATCATTTTCTAATAGTAGTTGATGCCAAATCAAAATGGCCTGAAATGAAAGTGCTTACTAAAGCACCCACAACTGATGTTACAATATATCACCTTGAAAACAATTTTTCTCTTCACAGTTACTCGAAAATGTTGGTAGGCGAGAATGCCTCAATTTTTTCTGATTCTAATGCTACATTTCAAAACTATTGTAAATCCAGAGGAATTTTTATGGCATACACAGCTCCCGGTAAGCCATCAACTAATGGGCTAGCTGAAGGATATGTCCAAATTCTAAAATCCAAACTTGCAAAAATGGACAATGAACCTGGCGATATCCAAGAGAAAGTGAGAAAGATTCTCCTTGCATTTCGAGCAACACCTTTGTTGGATGGAAAAAGTCCAGCTGAACGATATTTGGGACGTAGAATTAGAATCCGCCCGATGCCATTCGACCGTTCCATCCTCAAAAAAACCTTAGCGAAATGAAGAGTCCAATTTGTCAACTTCAAGTTGGAGACAACGTAATTGCTCGTGTGTACACTCGCAACAAACCCTCTTGGCGTCTAGGAACAGTTCTTCAAAAATTTGGTCGGCTACATTACCTTGTGCAACTTGCCAATGGATACAAATTCAAGCGTCACATTGACCAATTGAAGACAACTTGTCTGAAACCTAAACTTCAAGGACAACCTAGCGCATCTGAACGTTTCATTCGCCCTGACGTCCAAAAATGAGGATTCAGATTTTTCAGATTTTATTCCTGATATGCATCCAGTCTCGGTCCAATTTCAACAAACTCCTAGAACAACTCAAACTTGTCCACCCTCTACGAGTCAACATTGCGCTTCCACCTCTAGAGTTCCAGCGGTGAAACCTACAGTTATCGATTTAACCGAAGATAATCAACCTTTAGTGCAAAAACCTCCGTCAGTAGGAAGAGAAAGAGGAATTAAATCATCCAGTAACCCCCCCCCCCCGTAGCCTTCAAAGCAATCTATTTCGGTTGAGCGTCCTGACAGAGTTAAGAAAACTCCGTTTCATTTGCAAGATTTTCAATTATGAGTTCCTTATTTATTGTTTTTTCTTTTGTAAGTAAAGTAGCTAATTATGTTTTTCCTTTTTTAGGGGGGAAGACTGTAGTATCTCTGACCATCAGCTCCTTGCGGGTTGCATAGCTGTTAGGCGTTGCCCATCTGAGGGACACGCCAGGTGTGAATCATCTCTCTGTATATCATTATACGAGGTGTGATCAAAAAGAAACCGAACTTTTTCCACTGTGTGCAGAGAAATAATCCAATTAACGTTTTCTTGGTCTTATCTGATAGCTAATAATCTGACAAACACGCTGGTTTTCACGGATTTGAATTATCTTTTTTTGTTAGGCCGCAATATTGCTTTGAATACAGGGTGTTTCTGTACAATCTGCGATGAGCGTTATCATGCTGGAGAAACCACGAATTTTCGGCCCACAGTTCTGGCCTTTTTCGGCGCACATTTTCTTCAATTCCACGCAAAACATCATTGTTATAATGGCGATTCACAGTCTGAGTGGGGGGGGGGGGGGTAAAAACTCATGCGAGTTGCAGCAAAGTGGGTTTCCCGGTTACTGACTCAAGATCAAAAAGCTAACAGAGTTTTAATGAGTCAAGAGCTTTTGGAGCGCTCAAATGCCGATGCAAGTTTTCTAAATAAAATTGTCACAGGCGACGAATCATGGGTTTATGGGTATGATGCAGAGACAAAAGCTCAGTCGTCACAGTGGGTTGAAAGGTCGGCCCCTAGGCCAAAAAAAATTCGCCAAATCAGAATAAAAACGAAGGTTCTGTTGATAGTTTTTTTTGATGCGCGAGGTGTCATCCATCACGAGTTTTTACCCCACCCCCCCCCCCCCCCCCCAATCAGACTGTGAACCGCCATTATTACAATGATGCTTTGCGTAGACTTCGAGAAAATGTGCGCCGAAAAAGGCCAGAACTGTGGGCCGAAATTCGTGGTTTCTCCAGCATGATAACGCTCATCGCAGATTGTACAGAAACATCCTGTATTCAAAGCAATATTGCGGCCTAACAAATAAAGATAATTCAAATCCGTTAAAACCAGCGTGTTTGTCAGATTATTAGCTATCAGATAAGACCAAGAAAACGTTGATTGGATCATTTCTCTGCACACAGTGGAAAAAGTTCGGTTTCTTTTTGATCACACCTCGTATATTCTTACTTCGATCCGAACTGACAGCTCGTGTTCTCTGTTTATTTTCCCTTTTCCTTATAATTCTAGTATATATCAGAAACCTAACACTTTAGGATGAAAATGGCCGACGAAATGAATTTAATCCTGATATATTAATGCATTATTGTAACTTTTCTCATTTTATAGAAAATATGGTGATATTCGGAGATTCAATTTTTCAGCTAAAGATTATGCTGCCAAATACTATTTGGGACAACCTTGTGCTTGCAATTTTTTCATTTCGGAGTATGAACCTTCCAGAAAAAATGCAACAAGAACTCTAACGACAAAAATCTGGAGATACCCCTATGGAGGATAGCATTGTCGGAACCATGGACAACCATTCATTTTTTATGCGTGAGAAATTTTTGGGGCCCACCTCACTTAAATTCTCAGAGCTTCCAAAATAATTAAATGAATTTAGAGATAGTGAACCAAATTCATGTACAATTTTTTCCGTGTTACTATTTACCTACTTCGTCTAATGTAAATTATTGGACTCGACCTTTGAGTTTGATGTAGAGTCATTAATGTGTGAGAAGAAAAAGAAATGTAGACAAATTAAGTGCCAATAAAGGTGTTTTAGTTTGTTGAAAAACTCAAGCTTGCTCGTTGAAATAAAAATTCAGTGAACGAAATGGCCCTTTTTAAATGTTTTGTGAAAGTGTAACAAACCAATATGAGGACGTAAGTATTTCGGATTCCATTGGGAAAAAATGAATTCAGAAAGCTTGCGGTTTGTAAATGACTGCAATATAGGCGCTCTGGTGTATTGATTACTCACAGAGAGAATACTTTTCTTTACTTTTCGATGGCACGTGACCTTTTTTTTTTTTTTTTTCTTCTTTTATGAAAGAGTGTCAATTAAGATCATTCATAGCATGATAAGAAATGTTTGCACCAAACTTGCCCCTCCTCTATCATTAATAAAATTGAATTTTTAGTGGCTCATTCAATGTGTTTTTGCTGAAAGTTTGTTTGTTTTCCCTTCTAATTAAATGCTGGAGTCTAGAAAAACTGTGTAAAAGCAAAATAGACGAATAATATTTATTACAGAGCGGCTGCGATAGCTCAAAAGTTTAATCTAAATAGTATTCAAGACAAACATGTGTAATTGAAAATGTCTCCGGAACATTTTAAATCGTTACTGCTATGCCCTTACTACTTTAAGTGCATAGCTCTTACGGCAATGAATTTGCAAAAATATTTTTTAGCGGCAGTTTATTTTATGCCGTTTTTAAACTTCTCTTCTGCATACGTCTCGAATAGGAATTCAACTGATATCAGTAGCTCTTTGTTGGACTTTGGTATAATTCCAGATTTATTGCGAATACCTCCATCTCATACCCTCAAGGTCGTGTCATTAATTTTGCATGGATCTTATTTCGAAAAAAATAAGAGCTTTTAAAAGTACTTGTCTGCTATTTTAGAAACATTGGTTTCAGGCCTCTGAATCGAGTCGGACCGTGAACTGAAAACGTCTCTGTGATTGGGGAAGATTTTGGGTCAACATGTTGTGAAAAGGAAATCAGGGTGGTATACTATAGGGATGAAAATAGCTTTGGTTGATAAAGCTCGATAGATATAGAATGCAACGAAAAAAAAAAGCAAAACAAAACAATAAAACGGCAAAAGCAGTGAAATTGATGTATTTTAAATAAGTATGGGCCTGAGAGGCCCGCATGTCAGACATTCGTGTAAATATGAATGGTCAGGCAGACTAGGGTTAAACCAAATAGCGGTCCGTGGGTTCGAAAAAAGGGGGGAAGCTTGAAAAAATATGGTGGCTTTTGTCTCCATCCGTATTAAAAAGGGGGACTGAGGAATTACGGTATATTTTTCCTTTGTTTGCGCTTTATTTTAGAAAAGTGGGATAGCTTGGTCCCCAACGCCCCCAAAAGCTCCCCCTCAAACCACCAGTGGATTCGTCTGACCCCGTGCCGGAAATCTATAAATTTGGCCTCATGACCCCCAAAACTGTTGACTTCCCTCAATCAGAAACCTTATGATAAAGGACATAAAAAATTACCAACTTGGGATGGGAAAAAATAAATAAAAATAATTAGCTGTTAGGACGGTGTCAAATGTCCATCCATGGGATGCCTCGAGAAAAAATTAGAGAGTGGTCTCATTCTCATCGTCACTACCTCATAGTAGTTGCTTTTAAAGTTGCTGTGGAGGTCAAATTAATCTGCAAAAAACACCGAAAAACGCGTTTTACCCGCGATTTTGCAAATTTCCGGCGGAAGAGAATCAACTATTTCTCGAGTTTCGGGCGAATCAAATTTAGATTTAACCAAACCATCTTATGAGAAATTTTATCTTCCGAAAAATGAAACTAGTCCAATTTGCGAGCGTCAGTTTAATTGTTTTTATGCAAATTGAGGAGAACCGATCGTGATAAAAGTCGTGTGTAAATCCTCTAATTTAAGGGGAAAGGGGGGTCACCGCCCCTTTCTTGCTCGTTGGGAAGACTTGGGAGCTTAGAGCTTACTTCAGAAGTGTAGGCTCACCTAAACAATAATCTTTGGCAAATTTTCAACTTTCGTTCGTTTAAATCAAAACAAAACTTGCCCACGACTTATTTATTTTGCTTTTGAAGTGTTCGTTGTTTAAAAGTGAACACTTGAACTCATTTCTTCCAGGTAAAAATTTTAGCAACATAGCACCATCATGGTGCTAATTGGAATGGTGCTGGCACCATGAGCACCATGCAATCCATGGTGCTAGCACCATGAGCACCATGCAATCCATGGTGCTAGCATTATGAGCACCATGCAATGCATGGTGCTAGTACCATGAGCAACATGGAATTCATGGTGCTAGCACCATTCCAATTAGCACCATTGTATCATACTGTTCTCAACAACGCACTCTAGGTGAGAAAAAATAAAATGATTCTCATGTGTGCCGTCAGATACGCAGCTGCTGTTGCAGGGTACGTTATGTCTGCAGACGAGTCTGAGGCACCATTCTGAAAGTTATTCGATTATATTTGGAACGATTAACGGTGCCCGACCCGGGGCTCGAACCCAGGTTTCTAGCGTGCTAGACAAGTGCTTTACGCTTTGAGCTACCAGAACATATATGGAGGAGGGCTGTCAAAACACTATTATACATGAGCACTATGGACTCCATGGTGGTAGCACCATGAGCACCATGGAATCCATGGTGCTAGCACCATGAGCACCATGAGCACCATGGAAATCATGGTGCTAGGACCATCGGTCATGGTGCCAGCATCATAGCACCATGAGCACCATGGAAAACATAGTGCCAGCTTCATCGGCCATGGTGCTGCGTTGCTAAAATGTTTACTAGGGAAACTGGATAAACGAAATAGTGTTTTATGGTGGAGTCACACTGATTTTAATTTTGAACTGGAACCCTGGAAAATGTGTAACACATTCTTGAGCTTATTTAGCGCCTGAAGGATATGTAATGGTCTCCTTTACACTTCTCCAGCCCCTGGATGTTATGTAATGGATTCTTGAGCTTTTGTGGTGCCTGGAGGTTAGGTAATTGATTCTATTATATTTCTCCAGCCCCTCGGAGTTATGTAATGGGTCATTGAGCATTTGTGGCGCCTGGAAGTTAGGTAATTGATTCTTTTACACTTCTCTAGCCCCTGGAAGTTACGTAATAGATTATTGAGCTTTTGTGGCGCCTGGAGGTTAGGTAATTGATTTTATTACATTTCTCCAGCCCCTGGAAGTTTTATAATGGATTATTGAGGATTTGTGGCGCCTGGGAGTTAGGTGATTGATTCTATTACACTTCTCTAGCCCCTGAAAGTTATGGAATGGAATCTCGAGTTTTTGTGGCACTTGGAGGTTAAGTACCTAATGGTCTCCTTCACACTTAACCAGACCCTGGACGTTATGTAATGGATTCTTGAGCTTTTGTGGCGCCTGGAGGTTATGTAATGGTCTCCTTTACACTTCTCCAGCCCCTGGATGTTATGTAATGGATTCTTGAGCTTTTGTGGCGCCTGGAGGTTAGGTAATTGATTCTATTATATTTCTTCAGCCCCTGGGAGTTATGTAATGGGTCATTGAGCATTTGTGGCGCCTGAAAGTTAGGTAATTGATTCTATTACACTTCTCTAGCCCCTGGAAGTTACGTAATGGATTATTGAGCTTTCGTGGCGCCTGGAGGTAAAGTAATTGATTCTTTTACACTTCTCTAACCCCTGGAAGTTACGTAATGGATTATTGAGCTTTTGTGGCGCCTGGAGGTTAGGTAATTGATTTTATTACATTTCTCTAGCCCCTGAAAGTTATGTAATGGAATCTCGAGTTTTTGTGGCACTTGGAGGTTAAGTACCTAATGGTCTCCTTCACACTTAACCAGACCCTGGACGTTATGTAATGGATTCTTGAGCTTTTGTGGCGCCTGGGGGTTATGTAATGGTCTCCTTTACACTTCTCCAGCCCCTGGATGTTATGTAATGGATTCTTGAGCTTTTGTGGCGCCTGGAGGTTAGGTAATTGATTCTATTATATTTCTTCAGCCCCTGGGAGTTATGTAATGGGCCATTGAGCATTTGTGGCGCCTGGAAGTTAGGTAATTGATTCTATTACACTTCTCTAGCCCCTGGAAGTTACGTAATGGATTATTGAGCTTTCGTGGCGCCTGGAGGTTAGGTAATTGATTCTATTACATTTCTCCAGCCCTTGGAAGTTATGTAATGGACTCTTGAGCTTTTGTGGCACTTAGAGGTTAAGTACCTAATGGTCTCCTTCACACTTATCCAGACCCTGGAAGTTATGTAATGGATTCTTGAGCTTATGTTGCGCCTGGAGGTTATGTAATTTATTCTATTACACTTCTCCAGCCCCTGGAAGTTATGTAATGGATTCTTGGGTGTCCGGAAGTTTCGGCGCCGGAAATCTCGGCGCAAAAATTTCGGCGCGGGGAAATTTCGGCGCGGGGAGATCTCGGCGCACGGAAATCTCGGCGCCTGATTTTTTTTCAAGCGGTAAAGTTAAGTAACGTCGAGTGAAGTTAGTACTTGGATCGATTATGGGGAGACCGTTTTTTTCTTCAGCAAAATCATAATATTTTCAACTTTTCCTTCACATTTATCCTCCGGTTAGTTTTGCTTCACTCTTGAACGCATTTATAACTTTCCAAATAGAGGGGTGGCTAGCCATGAGGAGAGAATTTAAGGTGTTATGCCACCCTTCTACACCGTTATTTGTCCTGGTTGACGACGTTGTTGAAGCAATTCCACATCTCGACAGGAAAGAGTGGATTGCGGCGTTTGCCTCTTCTGTCTTGCCATCCTAGCCAGGTGTCTTCAAAATAATTCAGTACTGGGTCCATGTATTGTCCATTATTTTCGTAGAATTCGCTGCCCATCAGCTCTTCATATGCTTCATACGTAGACTCCAGTGGAACGAAAGCTAGGGCGGCAAGTTGGCGAATTTCGAGTGCAAATTCCGGATCGGATGCATACCGCTGCTGGAGGCCTGTCGTTGTCTGAATGTGACGCCAAATTGATTGGCTGAAATGAAAAAAACATCCCCTAACGAGGCAGAAAGGGAACACTTCCATGGCAGCATTTTCCACTGCTTTTTCAAAATCGATCATAATGGTGGTGGGAGACAACGATGGATTTGAACATAATAAAGCTGTAAATAATTTTTTGTACGTTTCGGTGGTTCTATTAGGAAGGAGTGCGTAAACCAAAGGGAAAAAAAAAATTATGAATTTTCTGAGGAAAAATAACGGTCTCCCCATAATCGATCCAAGTACTAACTACGCTTGACGTTACTTAACTTTACAGCTTGAAAAAAAAAAAAAAAAACGGTCTCCCCATGATCAATCCAAGTACTAACTACACTCGACGTTACTTACCTTCACCGCTTGAAAAAAAATCAGGCGCCGAGATTTCCGTGCGCCGAGATCTCCCCGCGCCGAAATTTCCCCGTGCCGAAATTTCCCCGCGCCGAAACTTCCTAGATTCGAATTCTTGAGCTTTTGTGGTGCCGAGGGGTTAGGTAATTGATTTTATTACACTTCTCCACCATCTGGAATGGAGCTAGCACCATCAGTCATAGTGTCAGCAGCGTAGCACCGCCAGCACCATGAGCCCCATGGAGCCGAGCACCATCAGTCATGGTGCCAGCAACATAGCACCATGAGCACCATGGGCACCATGGGAAGCATGATGCTAGCACCATGAGCACCATGATTTCCATGGTGCTAAAATTTTTACCAGGGATATCATAAATAATGTTGACAAATTCCAAAGACTATTGGTCTAGGTGCGCCTACACTTCTGAAACTACCTCTAGTAGACCCCTTAAATACCCTTTCCTGGATGTAATCATTACTTGATCACCTGATTTATACCGAATACTGCTTCAGCATCGATTTTTGATTTTTCAGTAATTTTTAAGCTTATGGACGGACATTTTCAGCTATGCGGGAGGGCCGGAGGGGGAGGGGTTTTACCTGCCCCCCTTAATTGATGATATGACCAATTATGGATAAGCTGTAGTTAGTAATAACGTTTATTAGGGGAAACTGTATGAAAAATTAAAGTTTGAAACATTTTTAGGAGAGAAGCGTGAAATTTACTGTGAAATGGCCGCCATTTTTCTTATGACCGCCCTTGGAGGCCGTAAAATGGTCGATATATGGTCGAGAAAGAACATCAATCCAATGGTAGATTTGACGAGGTGGAACACGAATTTTTACATGAAATTGACGAAAAATTAATACTTGAAAATTAATTGTTAGATAACTGAGGATAGAATTGTCGAACGGCCGCCATTTTGGTTTTTACGGATCGATTTCTGGACTTTACATAATCGAAAGTCGGATTCAACGCATCTAGACGATGAGAATGAGACCACTCTCTAATTTTTTCACGAGGCATCCCATAGGACACCTTTTTTGTACATTTGACACCGTACTATGTACACTTGAGGGAAGATTCATGAGGCTCGATTTTGAGGCATTTCAAAAAATGCCCCTAAAAATATATCAATGAGCATGCGGAGTTCCTTTCTTAGTTTTACAAACCAAAAACATTCTTGACTCTACTTGGTAAGAAAAAAATGGACCAAAATTATTAGCAAAATAAAATGAGACATTTGTTTAGACGCCAGTAACGGCGGGTTATTAATTTTAGCGCAGAGATTTTGCCCACTGTCAATGACAGTCTACCGGAAGTTACAATCTTCAAAACTGTAGTTAAACATGGAACAGGATTGAGCATAATGCTCTGTTGGTCTTTTGTTTCAATTTGTAAAATCCGATGTTTCGTACACTAAATTTTGAAGTATTCAGTTTCATTTGTTCATTATTTTGTTGTAGGCAACATATTCTTATGGATATTCGCCGAATTTGGGAAATAAGATTGATGCACAATATTTAAAAAACAATCCCTATGTGATTCTTTGGCCTTTTGATGGGAAAAAATTTTACACCTTGATTCTTGTGGGTGAGTCTTTTATCCCAGTTATAAACACACCTCTTCCACGTGTTAGCGCCAAACTATGTTTCTCAGTTCATACTCGCTTCCAGCAAAATTATTTGTGTTTTGCTCAGAATTTGGTTGATTTTTTTTTTTTTTGTTTTTTTTTTTTAAGCGTGCCGTATATATACGGTACGCTTTTTGTTTTCATTTTCATATCTAATATATAGGTTGCATGCTTTGCTTATGACAAAACCTTGGCGGGAAAGGTTTGAAAAATTAAAACCGTGTTTTCTTAAAACTGGTTTCATTAATCGTTAATTTATTGCTGCAATCCAGGAGGTCTCGGTGTCTATTTTCTTAAAATTGTAAAAGTTTTGGTATTCCTGTTAATTTAAATAAGTTATTAAGCGTCAAAGTCGAATTCCTTTGAACGAGCATTCCGTAAAGGTCCAGCAACGTAAGTCATTTGTGCCAACCTATGCGTAAAAATTTCCCAAGGCAGGAGGGGGGTGGAAACATCTCCCGCAGGAACCCTCTTTGCCCCTCGCCTTTGGGCTCCATCGGTTACAAGATTTCTCCACGGTGCATTAAGCGGTCGGGTCGCGTAGGGTCTAAAGACTCATAAATGTGTCAAAATCTGTTTGACGAGGGTTTCGGAAAGAAGTGACGGCGAGGTATTGATGCAGAGCGGCAGGGGTATAGAAAAGAGAGGGACTCATTCATATCCTTAAGTAGACCTGTTTAGTGATGACTTCACGATCAGAAATTGGTTCCAAACAAATGCTCTATCTCTCACTCTCGTTGATTTACCTAGAAGAAATCAGATCCAAATTTTTGAACGCAAATTCATGCTAGTTAAAGAACAGTTTTCTCAAATTTTATTGCACCATTAGATTCCACGTATTTTAAAGTATCTTTTCACTCTGACATAATTCCTAAAAGATCACAAGCGAATTTACAATCACAGTTATACCGAAAGATGTTCTACGTTTTGTCCTCGTCTTACTCACGGTCTCTTATGGGAGTATCACCGCCATGGCACTCAATCATTCCAACTTCTCTTCGTATCGAAGCTATTGTTCGAGGTATAACACATGTCGTGATGGTGCTGATGAGCCTATATCCTAGAATTTTGTGCTCATAAGAAACTGTGAGTGTTACAAGGACAAAACATAGGACTTTCTTCGATATAACTGTGATTGTGCATTGATGCGCGATGTTTCAAAAAGTTTGTGGTAGCGGGCTCATATTTTATCACTGAGAAAAAAGTGGCTGTTAAAACTGTAAGAATAGAACCATAGATGATTTCGCCTTATTTCAATCATGAGACCTATCGTTGCTATAGTCAGCGCGCTTGAATCTACACGAATTCCGATTGTCTCTATGGAAATTTGATTATTTCTATAATGAAAAAAGCGCGGGAATATACTTATATCCTATCGGAAAATTCATTGAAACAATCGGAAAATTTTTTTAAGGGACGTGGAACCCAATGGTGTGATAAACATAACTGGTGCAAAGAACATGTTGTTTACTAGCACTTGTATTTGAAAATTTGGATCGTGTTTCATATGGGAAAACCCACGAGAGCGCGAGTGAGGCGGAGCCTTTTTTTGGAGCCAATTTTTTTCATGACGTCACACTAAACAGGTCTTGGTCATTGGAAACATTTGAAATTCTGAGGGATCGGCAAATTGAAAACCCCTTAAAGAGCGTCTATGCAATCAAGGGATTTTTGAGGAAATTTTGGGCGTTTCGTTGAAAAAAAGGTTTTTAAAATCCAGAACAAAGGGAGGGGGTAAAATTCGCATTAATGGCTCTAAAAAGTGAGAGGAGCTGTCACGTGTCTTCCACCCCTTCATAGGCCTCCTCGCTGCGGCTATGGAATGGACTCTGGAATAACTTATTAACCTATCCTAAAAAGTTCCTCAAGCGTACCGTATTTTTTGCTGGAAGCTTCTTCAAATTTTGGAAATTATAGGTCCATATAGAACTTTGCCAAAATGATATCGACCGACGGCAGCAGAAAAAAAATAACATTGCAATGCGTTATAATGAATAATGGCTTAGTTTTAACTGTAAACTTTCGATAATTTTCAACAAAATAAATGGGGGGAGGGGGAATTAAAATCCACAAACGTCTTGAACCTCCACACCTACTAATCTATACCCCTAGAATGCTTGACGTGTAAAGGGCACCTGAAATGGTTAGTTCTGTATATTAAAGGATTATTTTTTCATGAATTCGCAAGTGTTCTATTTGTGTATATTACATATCTACATCGTGACAGTCGCAATAAGTGCTGACAGCACCTAAAACGGAGAAAAAGAAGAAAAAAAACTGTTTATGATTTAGAATCACGGCTTTTCCGAAAATGACACTTTTTAACTTCAAAAGAACGCAACCTCATTTTTGATCCCTGAACAAGCCGTTTAAAAGGTGGAGGGATTTAGAAATATCTATTGTCTATACTTTAAGTGGGTAAAAAAGATCGAACCTTATCAAATAACTTTCTCTTTTCAGCTTTCAATGGGTTTGTTGCAAACTTTTGCTGCAGCGCTACAGAGTTTTGATTTTTATGTAAAATCGCCTGAAAATTACATTGGCGGCATCAAATAGTCATAAAATCCATTAATAAACCCACAAAACGCATTATAAAGAAAGCCAAAATGGCAGTCGTAAAGCCGAACAATCTGTGCACGCGCATACGACGAACATCAAAGACAGGCGATCCATTTTCCCCTTTTTCGTTGAAAGGGGGGAGGGGAAGAAAATATCTCTACAGTCAAACTGTGATTTTAAAAATTTGCATGGTCAAGATTTGTGATCTGTGAAGGGTGGCGGGGAGCAAAATATCAAGAATATAGGGTGTTGCAAAACTTAAGTGCAAAACTTATGGAGTGTATTTTTGGGGTCAACATATACCTATATGAGGCTTTATTTTCCTACATGAATATGTGCTGCAAATGTTTCTCTTCTGAGCTAGAGCCCTCCAAAGTTTTGAAAACAAAAAACAAAAAACAAAAACAAACACAAAAAAACAACGCCTTTGACTCATCTCCTTTTAGATACATCTGATCCTTTATTTTTTTCATAATTTCTCACCAAATAAGCTCAATTGGACAGCACTTGTCTCAATAGAACTGAGTAACATTTTTGATAAAATTGAGTTATTGATTGATAGACCTAGCAATACTGAATCTCGAAGCAACAAGTGCTTCTTCCAATAACAACTATTTCCCGTCAAAATTCCAGGTAAAAGTGAGCTGGTGAGCCTCATTGAAGTCATTGTCCATATGATGAAATTAAATGAGAACTTGGTTCCTTTTTCTTAAACCTTAATCCGAGTCACGTAAGGAACCAACTCCGACTTGGTTCCTTTTATAGAATTGGGAACGGACTTAAGTCCGGATTAACGGATTTTAAAATATCAACAGTGTAAACCAACTCTGCCGTTTGGTTTCTCTTAAAGATTCGGTTTTCGTGATTATGCCAAACAAAAAGAATAAAGGAACCAAGTCACTTTAAACGCTAAAAATTAAGTAGGTACCTTTCCTGCATAGGAAATTCCACTTTTCCGGTGTTGAAATGCAAAAACATAACACGGTAGTTGTATGAAATCAAAACATAAGTAATTCCAAGTTTTTTGTTTAAATGCTAGCTCTTTAACTTTGGACTCAATTTTCTCGAGATCAGCTCCATTTCACGTGGTTCCTCTTTGATGAATTATCATTGCTAGCAAAAGCATTAAAGCTGTTCAGACTTTAGTGGCACGCTTTTCCAACACCTGCGTGGTGGAATTTTCCCTGCTTTTTTTTTTTTTTTTTTTTGCTGTTTCGAGCATACACAAGGACATTTTGTTGCTGAAAACAAGAGAATAATAATAAACTTCGTTATTGTAAGAAAGTAAAAAGTGAAGCAAGTTGGATTATCCAATTTCGTTTCGAAATTACCGGCTTCAACGACAAGCAGCCACCTACTGTTGAAAAGTGAGCACAACAAAAGGCTGTGATTGGTCCGCGGTCCTGGGAGCGGAAAGATGTGTTGTTTTGGTTTTACTCCGCGAATTCACTCCCTATAAATTTTGGACCAATCAGATCCTTCTCGTTTAGCTTATCATTCAACAGTAGGCAACTGTTGACAGTTGTTTTGACGAGTGCCGACCAAAATCGAGCATGAAAATTCAACACCTGTCCCAAGGTTTATGATGAGTCTGTATTTGACTTTGGAGTCATGTCACAACTTTCCGCGTAAGGCTGAGAGTTGTGATTTCTGCATCACCGCTTTGTTTTCGTTTTTCGGTCTGCGTTCCCATGAGGAAAGAGTTGGTTTAGAAGGGTTGAATTGATATTCTATACACGCTTGACAATTTGTGACCATTTGTTCAATATTTTTTTTCATGAGCGGCCATCATACGTATCCCCTGGCTAAGGATTTTTTTACTACTTTGCCAATGGGACTTCGTTAAAGCTCACATTTAAAATTAATTTTTGGAATTCGTTAGGAATTTTACAACTCTATACCCTCACAATAAACGATCTTGTTCAACGCTTAACTGTAATCTCCTGCATTAAAATAGTTTAAATTCCTCTTCAATTTTATCGGGCCATTTTTCTTTTATACAGGGTGTTTCAGGTAACCTGCTATCTATGTTTTTCTCGAAGGAATGACGATAACAAATCTGGAAAAGTCGGTTTCTTAGGAAATTTGCCCTGGAATTTAATAAGAAAATACTGTTGAACCCCAAAATTTGGGGTTTGGGAGGTTTTCAGGGGAAGAACCTCCGGTTCTCAAAATTTTCAAAAAGGGACCCCATATTTTGTGATATCTCATTTAAAAGGGCACAAAGTATGGATGGTCGAAGTTCGATTTAGGACCAATTTTCGAAAAGTCTTAACTTCAACAAGAAGAGTCGTAAAACAAAAAACTGCACGCAAAAGATGCTCTACTTGACAAGTCTTTTTAAGAAAAAATACCAATTTGGAATCCAATAAATCAAAAGACGGCTTTTAGGCCCCTTAACATTTTTGGCGGGGAAAATCCCGATTTCTCAACATTTTCAAATAGCAACCCCACGGAAAAATGAGTATGTGGTTTCACAACATACTCTATGTTATTTCCGAGGTATGTGAACCAACAATATAAAATATGTCGTCCTTTCACATCTCTATGCCTTCCATCCACATAGGTGATGTCGTTAAAACACACACCGTATGCAGAAACACAGGTATATTGTTCAATGATATAGATTATGGGGTTCAATGATAGTATGTGGCTCATCAACGTGCTACTATGTTGATAATGAACCAAATACTTTATGTTATCTTAGCATTTTAGGTTAGTTCAATACCAAGGTGGCGACGCGACGGTTGCACACATTTGAGTTGTCTGTATATTTTAGTCTAAATTTCGTGAAATTCACTTTAAATTACAGCGGTCGATAAATTAAATCAAATAGGATAGTTAAATGATGCTCTCCATCCTTCGTTTCTCTTTAAAGTTAAAAGTTCGATCGTGACCGAACATAACCAAGCGCGGATACATCCATACACGCAATTATCTGTTGGTTCGTGTTTTGATTCCGGATGATGGCGAAGTTTATTTTTTCCCTTTTGTGTGAATGTTTGTTCGTTTGTTCGTTTTCATTAATTTTGTTTTGGTTTAGTATAAACTCATGGAGGGAAGACTTGAATCATCACCAGATGAATCTAATTTTTTGTTTGAGACGGCGCTCTACTTACAATTCAATTTGATATAGTTCTAAAGGCCAGAGTAGAGGCGTAGAGTCTGAAATTGCTACTTCGATATTATGTGCACGCAGTTCAAGCTTTCATTCGTACTAAAATTTGTCTGTGTTCGCCATCCGTTCAGTTCGCAATTGTTGCCAATTTATTGATCAGTGTTACAGTTAAGTGGGTTATATTATACATTGGGTTTGTTTCTTTTGATTAATAATTTTTAGTTTGATACTCTGTTATGCAAGGATTTACATTTCTACGGCCGTTTCCTGTTGGTCAGTTGAATGATTATTTGTTTCTTCTTTTTTGCTAAGCTGTGTTATTTTTATCATTGTTTGTCTGTAACTCTACTCTGCCTCATAAGAATACGCTATCGCTTACCTTAGACAAGTCATGCAAAACTACTTGTACACAGCTATAGCGCGCATCATTTTAAAGAGTCCCCACTGACTGATCTTTTCTACCAGTTGTTGGAGTAGCCAAGTGGGCTTCTACGCCGCCTGCGAATTTTTAGGTACCGAGTCCGAATCCCAGTGCAGTGATCCTACTTTTTGTAGTGTTTTTTGGAATATTTTTTTTTTTTTTTTTTTCAATTAATTTATTATTGCACGGTTGGTACAGCTTTGTTAATGATCCTGAAAATAGTACATGTGCAAAAACCAAATATTTAAGCAAAATAAACTTTATTTGGAATCTTACGTCAATAAGTATAATAATGATAATTAGGAAAAATAAAGCAATAGAGAATATGATTTATAGTACTTTTAATAATTCTTTATTCACAACTCAGAAGTTATTGAACATGGAATAGGGTCAAAAAGCAGACACAAGTAAAGTAAAAACAAGCAGCATTTTAAACACGCACGTGTGTTAAGAATGAATGCATGACCTTAATCAATAATTGATGGGCAGGGTAAAAATTTTAGCAACATAGCACCATCATGGTGCTAATTGGAATGGTGCTAGCAACATGGTATCATACTGTTCTCAACAGCGCACTCTAGGTGAGAAAAAATACAATGGCTGTTCAAAAGTACCCGGACTGATGCTGTAACTTTGAAACTAAGCTAGACACAGACCTGATCTTGATTTCATGTTAAAGATCATTAAAGTTTCTATCGATTGAGACCAAGATCAGCTCAGTTGGCTGAAAATTGAAAAGTTACTGCAGTTTGAAGAAAAAAACAAGTTGATCCCCTACGCTTTTTTTTCAAAAATTTGTTCTTGCCGAAATTAGTATTTGTACCTGAAACCATATTCAATGCGGCAATGCGAGACCTCATATTTCTAACTACACCAAGGCATTTATGACCAAAAACGGCATAGAATCTATTCGTCACCCACCGCACAACTCTGATTTAGCACCATGTGATTTGTGGATGTTTCCTTTGCTGAAAAAAGGATAACGCGGTCAAAAATTCGAGTCAAGAGCAGAAGTCATGGAGACGGTTCAACAGTTTCTCAATACCATTCCTGCAGAGGAGTTGAGAAAAACGTTCGTGCAGAAATGGCCAGAACGTAAGAGGAAATGCATTAAACTCAATGGAGATTACTTTGAAAACGAAAAGGGGTCTCTCGAGGAGTCGGTCGTAAGCGAATAAGAAAATTAAACATCGCATTCTTGGTAAGAAAAAAAATACTTATTAAAAACCGTAGGGGGTCAACTTTTTCTTCTTTTTCAAATTGCAGTAACTTTTTTTGTTTTCAACCAAATGAACTGATCTTGGTCTCAATCTATAGAAAATTTAATTATCTTAGACATAAAAGCAAAATCAGGTCTGTGCCTATCTTAGTTTCAAAGTTACAGCATCAGTCCGGGTACTTTTGGAGCAGCCCCTGTAAAATGATTCTCATGTGTGCCGTCAGATACGCAGTTGCTGTTGCAGGGAATGTTATGTCTTCAGACGAGTCTGAGGCACCATTCTGAAGGTTATTCGATCATATTTTGAACGATTCACGGTGCCTGGCCCGGGACTTGAACCCAGGTTTCTGGCGTGCTAGACAAGTGCTTTACGCTTTGAGCTACCAGAACATATATGGATGAGGGCTTTCAAAACACTATTATACATGAGCACCATGGTAAACATAGTGCTAGCAACATAGCAACATGAGCACTAGCACCATAGCACCATGAGCACCATGGAAATCATGGTGCTAGCACCATCGGTCATGGTGCCAGCAACATAGCACCATGAGCACCATGAAAAACATAGTGCAAGCTTCATTGGTCATGGTGGTGTCCGGACATTTCCCCCCGCAATTCCCCCCCCCGGACACTTATCCCCCGTCATTTCCCCGCGGGGACATTTCCTCCCTGTCAATTCCCCCCCTCCCCGGACACTTCCCCCCAAGGACATTTCCCCCCGAGGACATCCCCCCCCCACCAGTTACTTCCCCCGAGGTTATTTATAGCTAATCAAATAATCAATCAGTTTTTCCCTCACAATTTTCACAGGTTTGAAGGGCGTGTTTAAAAAGTTGCATTTTTTGTTTCGTTTTAAAGATTTTTTTCATTGTTAATGTTTCATCAAAATCTTTCAAGAAGGGGATGTAATCTACTAAACTAAAATAATCTTTTGGAGATCGACAGAGTCTGAAAGAGAAAACCAAATATTGCATTCAACTCAAATAATTATTTTATAAAATAACTAGCTGTACACCCGTGTTTCGCACGGCAAGTCTTCCTCTTACAAAGGATAAAATGACCACTTCCGAGTTAAAAATTTTGATTTGCTTATTGCAAAAGTGTAGGAGCTCAAAATCTATGGGTTTCACAGGTTAAAGATGGTTTTTCTGCAATCTGGTCGTAATTTTTGGGCTCTTTTTGTCGAAAATTGGTTTTGACACTTTTAACTTTTGTTCACCAACTTCCCCCAAACCTTTCATTCCCTCCCACCACCCACATCCTGCCCCCTGGGATTTACAGATTTAGCGCTTTTTCCTTATGAATATTATTCTTGACAGAATATTATTGAAGTTTTTGGACCAATAATTTTGAAACGATGATGAAAAAAAACTGGGGAGTTCAACCCCCCCCCCCCCCCCCCCCCCCCCCCGCCCACCTTCCCCGTACTCTACCACCGTCTTAATGTTGACCGAGTTGAGATCAAAGTTGCAGTTTTGACCAATATTCATTATTCCGGGGGCCCTTTTTTTTTGTTCTATCCCCCCCCCCCCTCCCTAAACGGGCGTGCCGCCCCCCCCCCCCCCCCCGGAGCCCAACTTTTGAACGAGTTGAGATGTAAAGTTGCTGTTTGGATTAATCTTCATAATTTTCGATGATAATTTTTTGGGGGAGTCCAACACCCCCCCCCCTTTCCCCCCGTGCCCCCCCCCGTCTACTTTTGAACGCGTTGAGATATTTTTGACCAATATTCATTATTTCGGAGGTTTTATTTTATAGTTCTACCCCCCCCCACCGTGCCCCCCCCATCTAATTTTTGACCGAGTTGAGATAAAAAGCTTCTGTTCGGATTAATAATCTTCATTTTTTGGATGACAATTTTTTGGGGGAGTTCAACCCCCCCGGGGGCCCACCCCCGTGCCTCATATTAGTCTAACTTTTGAACGAGTTGAGATAAATGTTGCATTTTTGGCCAATATTCATTATTTCGAATTATTTTTCGTTTGTTTGTAGCCCCCCTTCCCCCCCTACCCAAAAATCGCCCCCCCCCCTCGGCTAACTATTGAAGGGTTTAGATAAAAAGCTGCTGTGCTGTTTGAATTAATCTTCATTACTTGGATGAGACCCCCTTCCCCATACTCAAAAACGTGGTCCCCCCTCCTTATCATAGAATTCGTATGGGTACGTCTATAAAAACATTGCGCTTCAAGGTAGATTGGGGATTTATACTCTGTTCAGGATAATTTGAAACTTGGCGAGTCAGGTAGAAACGCACTTCGTTGCAACGCGGCACCCATTGAGCCGATGATTTCGGGTGGCATCGCTCATTCGGGTTCGTCCCACTCCACCCGCCGCCGCGCCGTGATGGAAGAATACCGAAAAACGGCAGACTATGAATTTTATCGGTGCAAAAGTCAAATTACAAACGGTCAAAGATACGACAAAATGGATGAAATTTTTGCTCTAAAGGGCCTTAACTCGTCGAAAGTAGTCGGAAAATATATCTCACCACTCTCGAGGATTTTTTTTTAAAAAAAAAAATAAAATAAAAAAAAAATAAATAAAGCCTTTCTTTAAATGTTCCGATTTTTTTTTCGAGAGTGGTAAGATATTTTTTCCCCGACTACTTTCGATGAGTTACGGTCCTTAAGGACAAAATTTTCATCCATTTCATCGAATCTCTGACCGTTTGTAATTTGACTTTTGCTCAGAAAAAATTCATAGTCTGCCGTTTCTCGGTATTCTTCCATCACGGCGCGGCGGCGGGTGGATTGGGACGAACCCCGAATGAGCGATGCCACCCGAAATCATCGGCTCAATGGGTGCCGCGTTGCAAAGTAGTGCGTTTCTACCTAACTCGCCAAGTTTCAAATTATCCTGAACCGAGTAAAAACAATCTATTCTAACACGAATGGCTTTGAAATAACCGCTTGTTTTCTTTTATTTTTTTGTCCACCATTTTTTTTAAAAAATTCTTTCACTAATTGCGGGCTTTGTATATTAATAACTAGCAGGCTGCCCGGCTTCGCTCGGCTCCAACCGCATAGAGGTGGATCTGTCAACCTTATGCCACAGCCCTTTATTTTGTTGAAGAAGGTATCATTTTTAACAATGACAATCAATACAATTTTCAGGGACCAAATAATGTTCGGTCCCGAGCATAACTTACGCACGATCATGTGACCGTGCGTAAGCTCTCTGATTGGTCAAAACCGCACGCAAGATGCACGCAATTCAATGCTCGGGACCAAATATTATGTGGTCCCTGAACGTTAAGAGTCGAATGTTTTCCGCAACACTTTAAAGAAGAATCTGTTTAGTGAATCAATACCAACCAAGTTAGCAATCTATGATAACTTCCGAGACATTTAAACGCTTTCTTTTTGTAGGAATCGTAGTATCGTCTTAAGGCGTAGGCGTGAATCTTTCATTGTGATTGGTCGTTAGGTTACAGTCTCCATAAGAGCTAATGTTAAATTGGTTCATACCCCCGCGCGGGGAAGTCCCATCAGCCCATGCTATGACTGGCTCCACTTTTCCCCCGTGCAAAGAGATAGCAGAGGCGTTCGAAACAGACATTTTAAGTTCTCTGTGGAATCACCGAGTACCGGTCATCCTGTTGAACGATGCGCGCGCGCATTGGAACTCAAAAGCAATAAACTGACTACCCCCTCATACAATCAGCCGCGCTACAAAAAAAGCTTACTCAGTCACGCTGCACAAAAACTGCATTTATTCTTCTGTGTCCCGCTTAGCGTCTCGCCGGGCAACAGCAAAAATTTTGCTGCATGTGATTTTAGTTGAAGGAGGGGTATGAGCGCACCCAAGATTTCAGTATAGGGGGCATGATTTCATTTCATATGGATGGTCTGGGGGCACCCTCGGCTGAGGGGGGGCCCCAGGAGTCCTCCTCCAGAAAATTTTGAAAATTTAGACTTCGAGAAAAATGAGATTTTCCGCGACTATGCTGAAAAAATTACAGAAATATCTTAATCTCCAATCATGCTGACAGAAAGACGGAGGCTTCAGGAAATCTGGATATCAGAGGAAGTTAGAGCGAAATTAACAGTTGCGGACATTTCTGTCGGGAAACATGTGTTCCTCCAAGGAAAACGATATTATGAAAAAACATGACATTGATAAACTTTTTCTAAACTCATTTCCTTTCCTATGTTTTTTTTCTCTTCCTCTCTTCCCCCATTTTTTTTCCCTTCCTTTTCTCCTTTTGTTCTTGCTATATGGGGAGAGGGGGGGTCCGGCCCCTCTGGTGTGCCCATGAGGAGGGGGGGGAAAATGAGAGAGAGTGTTTTAAGCCGACAGGAGTGAGAGAGAAGATAGAGAAAAAGTGAAAGTGATAGAAAAAAAGAAGAAGGTCATGGATTGAGAGTGGTTGAAGAGATATAAAGATGGTAAGAGGGGGGGGATGCAGAGGAGTTTTGCCAACGCGTGGGCGAAATTTGAAAACCGATGATCACGGAGGGGGGAAGAAGGGTTGAGGGGGGTGGGAGAGTTGAGGGTGGAGGGGGAGTTGAGGGTGGGGGGAGAGTTGAGGGTGGTGGGGAGTTGAGGGTAGAAGGAGGGTTAAAGAGGAAAAGAGAAGGGCCTATTCCAATTTTTAGTATCAAATTTTGATTGTACCAATTAAAATTGCACCCAATTCTAATTTTTGTTTGTGCTAACCACGGACTGTTGGTTTTTTTTTGGGCTGAATGTATCTCTAATGCTTGCTCTCTCTAAGCATCTGAATGCATCATGGGGGGTTAATCATGAGAACTTTGAAGGAGTCCATTGAGAGGACAACAATGAGATTCAGCATCTCTTTGGAATAGTTAGGTAAACTATATCAGAGAAGCGAATAACGACCCTCACCTCCGAAAAAATGAGCTCTTAAAACACATGAAAGAAGGGAGGGGCGTCAAATTTAAAAGAGCCGCGTATCGAATTGCTTGGACTGATTTTGGGCCATTTCGGTTGTTAGCGTCAGTTGTATCCAAAAACATTACAGAGGAAACTAACCTCTCTGCTATCTCATATCATGGGAGAAAAGTGAAGCCGGTCAGCGGTCATGGCACGGGCTGATGGACAGGACACTTCCCCGGTTAGTTGCAAATCACGTATGTTGCACAGTATGGAAAATACATTTTAATCGAAAATTGGGACCAATTTAAGGCGCGTCGGTTCTTGAAAAATCGAAGTTAACGATCGGTCGGTTATTGTTTACTTTAGCGTCCATAACCTCTCTGCCGTTCTTTCTATCGTAATATCTCGCAGATACATTCACCGAAAATTTTGTTTAAGTTCGTCGCAATTTTAACTTTGACATGAACTGAATATCATATTTTAGTACTTTTAAAACTTAAAGTAATTAGCATTCTTTTGAACCAGTTTTACGACTCGGCTCCATCATAGTCCATAAGCCGCAATATTATTTAGGTTCATACCCCCGAGCGGGAAAGCCCAGCCCATGAAAGTAACCGGCTTCAATTCTCGCCGCTAGAGGCCAGTCTTCTTCTACAGGGTGTGTACAAAAAAGGAGCCAGGCTACGTATGTCAGAAATACACTGCCCCACCAAAAAACCGGCGCACCTGACGCGCTGGATCATTCCGCTCGAAAATGCGAAAAAATTACAAAATTTAAAATCGTCATAACTTTTGAACTAAGAGAGCTAAAAAATTTCAAGGCCAGTGTCGGATTTCTCATACTCTCTATTTTTTATACATAAGCTTAAATTTTTTTTTGGTCTTTTTTTCCGCCCGTATGAAGATTTTTTCCAAACCCTCGCGAAAACTGTGTTTTTGGAGCACATCTGTAAAAAGTTACTCAAACTTCTCACATCTCTTTGGGATAAAGTAGCATAGATAGACAAAATCTGAGACATGCATTAGATTTCTCAGAGTCAGGACTATCGCCCTGGTTATCTAAATTTTTGTCTAAAAATTTTTTTTAAGGTCGGAAAATGCACTTTTCCGAGACCATGTAAAAACCGCTTCTGAACACACAGTTTACACATGCGAAAAGATGTTAAAAGTTCAAATCGTCATAACTTTTGAACTAAGAGAGCTAAGAATATTTCAAGGCCAGAATCGGATTTTTCATACTCTCTATTTTTTTATGCATAAGCTAAAATTTTTCTTTCCGTCATTTTTACCCCCGGGTGAAGAGTTTTTCCAAACCCTCCCGAAAACTATCTTTTTGGAGCACATCTCAAAAAAGTACTCAAACTTTCCACATCTCTTCGGGCAAAAGTAGCATAGATAGACAAAATCTGAGACATGCATCAGATTTCTCAGAGTCAGGGCTATCGACGTAGTTACCTCAATTTTGTCTACAAAATTTTTTTAAGGTCGGAAAATACACTTTTCCGAGACCACGTACAGACCGCTTCTAAACACACATTTTACACATCCGCTCGAACATGCGAAAAGATGATAAAAGTTTAAATCGTCATAACTTTTGAACTAAAAGAGTAATAAATATTCCAGAGCCAAGGTCGGATTCCTCATACTCTCTGGTTTTTTATTCAGTAGCTAAAATTTTTTTTCCGGTCAATTTTACGCCCGTGCGAAGAGTTTTTCTAAACGCTCGCCACATGTCTAATAATGTTCAGAACCGGTTTTTACATGGTCTCGGAAAAGTGCATTTTCCGACCGAAAAAAAATGTTTAAGACAAAATTGAGGTAACCAGGTCGATAGCTCTGACTCTGAGAAATCTGATGCGGGTTTTCAGATTTAGTCTATCTATGCTATTTTTGCCCAAAGAGATGTGAGAAGTTTGAGTCCCTTTTTTAGAAATGTTCTCCAAAAAAAACAGTTTTCACGGGGGTTTTGGGAAAAAATTTGTTCATACGGGCGTAAAATGACCGACAGAAAATTTTAGCTTAATTTTAAAAAAAATAGAGAGTACGAGGAATCCGACCCTGGCCTTGAAATATTTTTAACTCTTTTAGTTCAAAAGTTATGACGATTTAAACTTTTATAATTTTTTCGCATGTTCGAGCGGATGTGTAAACTGTGTGTTCAGAAGCGGTCTGTACGTGGTCTCGGAAAAGTGTATTTTCCGCCCTTTAAAAAAAATTTTTGTAGACAAATTGAGGTAACTACGTCGATAGCCCTGACTCTAAAAATCTGATGCATGTCTCAGATTTTGTCTATCTATGCTACTTTTGCCCGAAGAGATGTGGAAAGTTTGAGTATTTTTTAGAGATGTGCTCCAAAAAGATAGTTTTCGGGAGGGTTTGGAAAAACTCTTCACCCGGGCGTAAAAATGACGGAAAAAAAATTTTGAGCTTATGCAAAAAAACTAGGGGTATGAAAAATCCGATTCTGGCCTTGAAATATTCTTAGCTCTCTTAGTTCAAAAGTTATGACGATTTGAACTTTTAACATCTTTTCGCATGTGTAAACTGTGTGTTCAGAAGCGGTTTTTACATGGTCTCGGAAAAGTGCATTTTCCGACCTTAAAAAATTTTTTAAACAAAATTGAGATAACCAGGTCGATAGTCCTGACTCTGAGAAATCTAATGCATGTCTCAGATTTTGTCTATCTATGCTACTTTATCCCAAAGAGATGTGAGAAGTTTGAGTAACTTTTTACAGATGTGCTCCAAAAACACAGTTTTCGCGAGGGTTTGGAAAAACTCTTCATACGGGGGGAAAAAATGCCCAAAAAGAAAATTTAAGCTTATGTAAAAAAAACTAGAGAGTATGAGAAATCCGACACTGGCCTTGAAATATTTTTAGCTCTCTTGGTTCAAAAGTTCTGACGTTTTTAAATTTTGTAATTTTTTCGCATTTTCGAGCGGAATGATCCAGCGCGCCAGGTGCGCCGTTTTTTTGCGGGGCAGTGTATCAGGAAAAAAAAATTTGGGGCTAAAAATTGGCAACCGTGTACATTTTAGTTGAATAGTGTATTTTTATCAGGAAACTACTTGCTTTGTAGAGTATTTTAAATTCGTAGTTTTTTTTTTCTCGGACCTGTTTTGGAGGAGATATGATTTTTTGAAAATGCGCCGTCAGCGTTTTTGAGGTTCGATATTTCGAAGACGAAAATCGATAATGACTTACGGAATTTTGCGCTCTTCCCAAATCTGCAATAAAAAAATTTTACAGCCCAATTTATGGGGGGGGCCCCCCGTTGCCCCCCCCCGAAGACGCCGAATATAAAAACCCTCCTAAAACTTTCCCTCTTTAAATAAGCAAACACGTGGTTGAGCTTTTTTCAAAAATCGAAGACGTTCGCGAGTTGTTCGACTTTTACGCCTTAACGTCATAGTGTGTACGGCTGTTATAAACGTAAAGCCAGGTTTTCTCATCATAAGATACCTCTTTCTCACCCCTCCCGCTATATCTTCCATGTATTTTGACCCGCTGATTTCAAATGCGGCCTTGGTTTTTACTCAAAACTCTTACTTTTTCCAGAATATCGAATTTTTTGCTCATAAGGCGTAATTTCAAATTTACGTAAAATATAGGCTAGTTTCATGAAAACTGATAGCATTTTTGAAATCAGCATCTTAAAATACATGAGATAGCGATAGTGAGGTGAAATGGTACGCGTAGAATTATTCTAAAACACTAAAAATGAGTCAAATTAACACTGATGGATAGTGGATGTCGCGGACACATTATGTCGTTTTAGATGCTTACTTGCGTTATTCAGCCTGGATTCTCTTTTGTTCACCCTATGTAATGTCTTTGGTCGACTTTCGTTTGTGGCCCGCGATACAATATCCAACAACGAAGATTCGGAGCGTAGACAAATAGTGCCCGAAAATCAAATCGTCTCTCACAGTCCACGTAGAAATACCGGAGTATCAGGCAACACAGCGGCGACGGTTGCTATTCTTCTCCGGTAACCTCACCGAACAAACAATATTCATCGACACAGGAGGCAGATCCGACACGACCCGGCAACGCGGTTCCATCCGAGGCGAACTCTCCGTCGCGTTGCCACGGGCGACGATTAACGTAGCCCCGAGACTCGAGCTCTCCACAGCCATTCCGGGGTCCTCACCGGGACCTTTTCGCGCCCCTCCCGACCGCTGGGTCCATCCTTTCGATAGAGACCCCCATCCCAATCGTGGGCCTACCCGCCACGCGATCACACGCGAAATCCCGATCCCGCGGGCCCGACCCCGCGGTCAGGAAATCGGAAAAACCGCAAACCGAAAAACGCCCCTCCCGGGTTCCCCAGGGCGATTCCTAAAAACGAAAAGATGACCCACCCATTTCAGACCCTCGGCGATCACGCGGAAGGGGCGGCGAGGTCCCAGGACGCTAGGGCTCGCCCCTGACCCTGTCCACAAAATGTTCGGTCCGAAGCCACTTTTCCGGTCGCCCCTCCCTCCCCGGGCGCCAGAACGGACCGAGAGACCACTCAGAAAACGCGGGACGACGGGGCGGATCGAAGGGACCGAGTGCGGAACCGACAGGCCGAACGGGGCTGCGACCAGCGCGGAAAAACGGTTTTCGGAAAACCGCCCCTCCCGAGAACGCGGGGCCGCAAGAGGGTCGGTCTCGGGGGCAGAGGGAGCGCGACGGAGCGGTGGACACGTGGGTCTGGGCGATGGACCGCGGGACCCAACGGATAGCGGGAACGGGGCCGAAGAACGGGAGCGCCGGGGGACCGAACGACAACTTTATTATATAGATTCCAGCTCTCCACGCAAATATCGCTACATTAATAACTATGCAACCCTTCAACAGCTGACAATTCAAACCGAAAAACTGCGTTAGCAATCCAATGGTTGCTATACGCGTTGCCCCATTGCGGCGCTGTTATTCTAAATTCAAACAAAGAAAGCCGCATACGGACGAATCCTATAGTCACTTGCAGCTCCGGCAACGGAGATCGTCTGTCGCACTCGTACTCTCTCTCGCACCCATTGTCCGTATGGGAAAAACGACCCCTTTAGACCCCGATATCTCCGCGGAAATGGCGCGCAGAAAAAAATCCCTTCTTATTGCACCTATTCATATAAACATCCTTCGATATGGAAACTATCAGACCCGTAACCCCCACCGTTACAAAGGTACGTTGATCATGGGTGAATCAGTCAGTTAGTTTATTAGAGATTTATATATAAAGATTTTAATAGTAATAATTTTTAAAAGTAATTACTTACTTACTTACTTACTTACTGCCGGCGCTACAGCCCTGGGTGGGCTTTGGCCTCCTCAACGATTTCTCTCCAGAGCCTTCTGTCTTTGGTTTTATCCATCCTTCCTTTTACATTCATTATGTTCAAATCTTTTTCCACTCCGTCTAGCCACCTCAGCCCAGGTCTTCCTTTTTTTCTTACTGACCGTATTCTTGACTTCAATACTCTCTTGGGCATTGGGTTTTTCTTCCATCCTTTCTACATGTCCAAGCCACTGGATTCTTTGAGCTTTGATGAAACGGACAATGTCTCCTCTTTCCAGTATCCCGTCAATTTCCTTATTATCCCGTATTCGCCATTCTCCGTTGTTGTTCTTAACTGCTCCAAATACTCTCCTCACAATTTTTCGTTCAAACCTTCTTAAGTTAGTTTGATCGTTTTTAGTCAACGTCCATGTTTCACTTCCATATTTACCACAGGTCTAATCAAAGTCATATAGATTTGCATTTTGGTTTTACGGGATAATATCTTGCTTTTCATCATTTGCAGGTTTGCGTAAAACGCTCTATTTCCTGCTTGAACTCTATCTTTAATTGCCTTGGATGTTTTGGCTTCGTTGTTGATTATATTACCTAGATACTTGAAAGACCCAACTCCTTCAAAATTCCTCTGTTCAATGCATAAGCTTTGTGGTTTTCTTCTTTCTCCTGATATAAACATAATCATGTACTTAGTTTTCGATTCATTTACTTCTAGTCCCAGGGTCCTGGCTCTTCTCTAGTTCTTTGTAGATTTCGATGAGTTTTTCTCTTATCCTTGCTATGACGCCTATATCATCGGCGTAGGCACATATCTGGCTCAGTTTATTAAATATTGTTCCTCTTTGGTCGACGCGTTTTACAGCTAGGTGTAGAGCTATTAGGAATAACGTCCCTGATAATCCATCACCTTGTTTAACTCCTTTATTAAAGCTAAAGGCTTCACTCATCTTGTTACCAAGCTTGACCTTCGCTTTCGTGCTACTCATGGTCATACACACCAGGCGGATCAGTTTCTGCGGTACTTGCAATTCTTCAAGCGCTTTTTTAGCTCTTTTCTGTTGACGCTGTCGAATGCTTCTTTAAAGTCGACGAAGAGCATATGTAGATCAATTCCATGTTCGTAACATTTTTCCATTATCTGCCGAATTACAAAAAGCTGATCAGATGTTCCTCTGCCTGGTCTGAAGCCACACTGATATTCTCCGATCTCCTTTTCTACCGTTTTCTTGAGCCTTTCATTGATTATCGAAGATAGTATTTTATATGTTACACTCAGCAACGTAATTCCCCTGTAGTTTGAGAAATTTTAAATTTTGTCTCCTTTCTTAAAGATTGGGCAAATTGTACCTATATTCCAACTTGATGGCATTTTCTCTTCTTTCCATACTACCTTTATTAATTCGGATATTTCATCTATCAGTGCCTTTCCTCATTTCTTGAGTAGTTCTGCAGTTATTCCATCCTCTCCAGGCGCTTTGTTGTTTTTTAATCTCTTTATCTTTTCTGCTACTTCCTCTCTGGTGGGAATTTCGACCATACTTTCATCGCCTTCTGCTGTTTCGTTGTCTGTTTCTTCCTGTTGTTGTTCTCTCGCCTCATTAAGCAACTCTTTGAAGTGCTCTGCCCATCTTTCCATGATTTTCTTTTCTTCACCAATTACCTGTCCATTCTTACTTTTGCATCCACTTACTCTTGGTTGAAATCCTTTCCTCATTTTGCTCACTGCTGCATAGAACTTTCTACTTTCATTCTACTTACTTAGTTGCTCCATTTCTTCTATTTGCTGTTTTTTGGACTCTCTTTTCTTTTTCCTTATCACCTTGTTTGCTTGGCCTCTTAGTTGCTTGTATCTATCAGCATTTCCTCTTGTATTTCTTTGCAGCATTTTGCCCTTGCTTCTTTTTTCTTTGCCACAGCGTTGACACAATCATTGTCAAACCATTCGGCATTCCTGCTCACTTTCTTTTCCCCGATGGTCTGCTCGGCTGCAATCTTTATTGCATTTTCTATGTCCGCCCACTTTTCTTCTACCGTATGGTCTTCCCTTTCTATGCTCTCTGCTTTGTCTTTCAGTCTCTCTTTCACTTGTTTTTGATACTCTTGCTTCAATTCTGGGTTTATTCTCAGATTTTCGGTTGCCCATTGCCTGGTCTTCCTCTGCTCCACTGTTGGCACTTTGGCTATTTTTTCTCGGATTTTGGATTTCACTAAGTAGTGGTCCGAGTCACAGTTGGGTCCTCTGCAGCTTCGAACGTCTATCACAGATGATAAATACCTCGACGATACTAATACATGATCAATTTGATTCGTTCCGTTTGTTCCTGGAATCATCCATGTTCCTAGATGAATCTTCTTATGCGGGAAGGAGGTACTTTTAATGAACAATCTGTTCCTCTCTGTAAATTGAGAGAGTAGGTTTCCATTGTCGCTGTTTTTACCGTGCAGAGTGTGTACTCCGGCTACCATTCTTTGGTCTTCTTGTTTACCGATCTTCGCATTGAAGTCACCCATTACTATTAGCATGTCATGCTGGCTTGCTTTGTTGCAGGTATCCTCAAGGTTTTCATAAAAGCTTTCTTTCTCTTCTTCTTCTTTTTCTTCAGTTGGGGCATGCACAGATACAACACTGATATTCCTAAACTTTCCTTTCAGGCGTATTCTACAAATTCGCTCATTTATGTTCTCATATTCTAAAAGGCTATTTCTTGCTTTTTTCGACACCAGGAATCCAGTTCCCAGCTGCCCTTTATTCTCAGCTGTTCCACTGTAAATTAGACTGAATCCTGGTTTATCGATTTTACCTTCTCCTTGCCATCTTATTTCTTGGATTGCCATTACACCTATTTCGAAATTTTCCATTACACTGGCCACTTCCATCATTTTTCCTGCTTGTTTCATTGTCCGAACATTCCATGTTGCCATTATCAAGTCATTTGCTTTCGTTTTCCGCTTGTTCTTGTTTTTCCGTGATCCATTACTCGTAGTTTCATTTTTCCGGGGTTTCTCTGGGTACCGAGGCTTCGTTTGAGGATTCGTAGCAAGGGTTTTTTTTACGTGGTAGGGTTGCTAGCCCTACGCACAACCCTCCTCCTTTACCTGGGCTTGAGACCAGCTAGACATGAACATCTCATCCCTAGGCGGAGTTTTAAAAGTAATTAATTAACAATAAAACTAGGGGGAACAGACGGGGGGAAATATCCGGGGGGGGGGTGAAATGTCCTTTAAATTCTGATGTTGCTTTCAACAAGTTTTCGAGTGATTTCAGGATGTAATATGTTTTTATTCTTTGAATTGAATGCAATATTTGGTTTTCTCTTTCAGACTCTGTCGATTTCCGAAAGATTTTTTTAGTTCAGTAGATTACACCCCCTTCTTGAAAGATTTTGATGAAACATTAACAATGAAAAAAACTTTAAAACAAAACAAAAAATAAAACAAAAACAAATAATGCAACTTTTTAAACACGCCCATCAAACCTGTGTAAATTGTGAGGGAAAAGTTAATAGATTATTTAATTAGCTATAAATAACCTCGGGGGGAAATAACTGGGGGGGGGGGGGATGACCGGGGGGGAAGTGTCCGAGGGGTAAGTGTCCTCGGGGGGGAAGTGTCCGGGGGGAAATTGACGGGGGGGAATGTCCTCGAGGGGAAATGACCGGGGGAAGTGTCCGGGGGGGGGGAAATGTCCGTAAACCGGCCATGGTGCCGATCACAACATCGGTCATGGTGTTGTGTTGCTAAAATGTTTACCAGGGAAACTGGATAAACGGAACAGTGTTTGATGGTGGAGTCAAACTGATTTTAATTTTGAACTAGAACCCCGGAAAATATGTAATGCACTCTTGAGCTTATTTAAGGCCTGGAGGTTATGTAATGGTCTTCTTTATACTTCTCCAGCCCTTCAAATTTATGTAATGGATTCTTGAGCTTTTGTGGCGCTTGGAGGTTATGTATAGTTGATTTTATTACACTTCTCCAGCCCCTGGAAGTTATTTAATGGATTCTTTGAGCTTTTGTTCGATTGAGCTCGATTCGTTCTCGAGATATCGATTTTTCAAAGGCGCGCGGTCTTGTCAGATCGAACATAAATAAGAGCTGCATTCACTGAAATCCGCGAATTTCAGCTCTCATGGACCATTGAAGCTCTCAAAAGAATCAAATGAGCTTTTTTGAGTTCACATGAAGTTCCTAAAGGGCCCTGAGGAGTGTCGCACCGATTAAGTCTACCCCAGGGGGGCATTGGCCCCAATTCCAGCGTAAGTCTCACGTACAATGTCTAACTGCGGCCGCGAGAGGTCCCATAGGATCTTTTAAGAAACTCGGATGGATCTGAACTTTTTTCAGGAAGTACCTGAAAGCTAAAGCCACCGCCCAGTCTAAACCGCAGTGCAATCCATCGATTCATTCTCGAGATATCGATTTTTCAAAGTCTCGCGGTCTTCTCAGATCGAACATAAATAAGTGCTGGATTCTCTGCGAAATCCGCGAATTTCGACTCTCATGGACCTGGCATGCGCCATCAGAAGTAGCATGTGATTTTTTTGCAATCTTATGAAGTGCCTTAAGGGCCCTGAGAAGTGTTGGACCAATAAAGTCTATCCCGGGGGGGCCTTGGCCCCAATTCCAGTGTAAGTCTCACGTATACAATCTTTAACTGCGGCCGCGAGAGGTCCCAACTAGGAACTTATAATAAACTCGGATGGACCTGAAATTGTTTCAGCAAGTACCAGCAACTTAAAGCAACCGCCCAGTCTAAACCGAATTACAATACATCGGTTCATTATCGAGATATCGATTTTACAAAGGCGAGGGATCCAGTCAGATCGACCTTAGAAGGGCGCTGGAAAGTGGAAATACCAGGAATTCCGTTCCTCGGTTCCTCAGCTCATGCTCGTGGCTGAAAACAACTCTGAAAATTTCAGATCCATCCGAGTTTACTTCATGCCCTCACGGGACTTATCCCGGCCGCAGTTGCACATTTTCTTTCGGAGTCTCGCTAGCTGGTTGGTCGCCCCTCCCCGCCCAAAGTTAATATTTGTTGGGTCGAAACTTAATTAGGCCCCTTCGGGACATCATTGGGACCCGGAAAAACGCTCATTCGATACTAAAGGGCACAAAAGACTGGTCCGTGAGGGAAGAAATTCCTGGTATTTCCACTCTGAGCGCCCTTCTAAGGTGGATCTGATTTGATCCCTCGCCCCTTTGTAAAATCGATAATGAATCAATGTACTGCAATTCGAATTGCACTGCTCGAAGGCTCTTGTTTTTGACTAAGAACCCTGAAAATTTCAGATCCATCCGCGTTTATTTCATGACCTTACGGGACCTCCCGCGGCCGCAGTTAGACATTTTTTGTCAGAGTTACACTGAAACGGTGCCCCCCCCCCCCTGGGATAACGATTATCGGTCCAACACTCATCAAGGCCGTTTAGTAACATCATATGAACTCAAAAAAGCTCATTTGATTGTTATGAGAGCTTCAATGGTCTGTCGGAGTTGAAATTCGCGGATTTCAGTGAACCCCGTGCTTTTTTATGTTCGCTTTGACAAGATCGCGCTCCTTTCAAAAATCGATTTCTCAAGAAGGAATCAATGAATTGCACTGCTATTTGATCTGGGTGGTAGCTTTAGCTATCAGGTACTTGCTGAAAAAATGTCAGATCCATTCGAGTTTTTTAAAAAATCCTATGGGACCTCTCGCGGCCGCAGTTAGACATTGTACGTGAGACTTACGCTGGAATTGGGGTCAATGCCCCCCTGGGGTAGACTTAATCGGTGCGACAGTCCTCAGGGCCCTTAAGGAATTTCATGTAAACTCAAAAAAATCACATAAAATGAAAACTAACCCATTGACAAGTGATGACCCACTAATTGCTGACCAAATCATGAAGTTCTTTAACACACTTCAACTGCAGATCTAATGAACGTTAACTATAAGAACTTGAAAACTCAACAAACTTTTAAAAAAATAACTTCATAACTTTAGATTAAGTTAGAAATAAGATTACAATTAAGATTACCTGTATACACACCCATGTATACTTATACTTTAGGTGCCGAATAGCCATAGTTGCTTTGGAGCCTTAATTTTAAGATACTACTAATACTATTATTTTTTCGTTGTTTTCTTTTTGTGTTTTATAATTTTTTGTTTGCTGCTTTTTGTAATTTTTTTGCAGATCTTGATGTTCCCTCCAGAAACTCTCCTTCAAAGCGCGAATGGTTGCATTATATGCTGGGAAACATTCCCGGGCCGGCTGTCAGTCAAGGTGAAATTTTATCACCATACGTACCACCAAATCCTCGAGAGGGTAAGATGTTTAACTGATTTTTCATTTTTATCAAAGCTTATGAAGTCAAATAAGGTAATAAAGAAATTAAATCGAATTCATCTATGTACTTAGAGGCTCCTAAACATTGGTTCGGGGTGAATCTGGGAGCCAATCATTTACCTTATCAATAAATTAATCGTCAAGACTGTCAATATGAGCGATGCTTTTGGTCTAAAATTGTAAAACTCGACTGTGCTATGGTAACCATCGTTAAAATGTCCAATTTTTAAAGTCATTCATGGAAAGTCTTTATTAAACAACGGACACTTTCACGGTAGTTACCATAGCAACAGCCAAGTTTTACGATAATTTTGGACCAATAGCATCACCCATATACAGTCCATGGGTGGATCCAGAGGGGGGGCACGGCGGCATGCCCACCCTTAAGCCAAAAAAAACAAAAAAAAAACAAGCAGCCAGCAGATTTGGTATCGCAGTCTAGCGATACAAAGATAACATGCAGTCAACCAATGTAAGCTGCTTTGACTGCGTTGTTATTCTTGTAATACCGCTTTTCATTAAGTTTCACAGCATATATAGTGTCAATTAAAAAAGGAGCTGGGCATAATATCTCGAGAACGGCTCCGGATTTTGAAAAACACTGAAACACGTGTTCAATTACCTTGAGGGGGACATCTTTATAGGGGGATTCCGATTTCGGGGCCATCTCTGGGGGGCCGCAGGGCGGATACCACGTCCCTAAATTCAATACGTCAAAAGGAGACCCCCATTTTTTATTTATTAATCAAAAAGAGGGTGAAATTATCAGACTTTCGTTGCGAATCGAAGTTCAATATCGTTTTTCGTTTTTGATACATCGAAGGTCAAAGTTCGATTTGGACCCATTTTCGAAAAATCATTACTCCTCTTTGAAGAGTCGGAATTTAAAAATCAAGGACACAAAATACTCTAATAAGTAAGCCCTTTGTAGAAAAAAAATTCAATTATAACAA